>OZ005654.1:14956401-15491081 GCA_963930645.1 Salticus scenicus | reverse complement strand
TGAAGTAGATCCAAGGCTAAGTGAATTAGCAGAGGAGCCTACTCTAGACATAAACACCAGCTTAACAACATTTAAAGTTAATTAAATGAATTTGATAAAAATGGAAGCTAGAGTAAGTAAATATGCTGAAAGATAAATATGTAGACGTTGTTAAATAAATGACCATAACAAATTTTAATTTAATTTGTGTTTTAATTGAAACAATAAATTCAACAAAAAGTTTATATAAGTATAACAATAAGTTTATATGAATAACAATAAGATAATTAAAGTAGACAAATATTTTTATGAACGAACATACCAAAGCAGATGCTGGATGACAAACAAGGTGAGTACGAAGACAATATTTAACATATTTTTATTTCCCAATGTAGATTGCAGAAAAAGACAATTAAGTTCCTTTTTCAAAGAACTGGTGAAACTTAGGTTGACGGCGTGACGTTCCACTTGTTATTGTCGCGATATTAACACCTATAACTTTCATTTAAATTTCGAACTCACAAAAAGGATTAACGTGAGTTATAACTAACTAAAAATGAAAAGATTTTATTTGAATATAAAAAATAAACGCCACATATTACGGCGACATCTTATGAAGTCGGCATCGGCGAAAAATGAACAATGGCAGGGGCAAGAGCAAAGGTAAAAGCAACCGCAAAGGCAACCGCGAACACCCACTACCATCGGCGTTCGGTATTTATAGCTTCGCGGGAGAAACGAAGTGATCTTCCGGACGTACGTCGCGGCGCGTGCGTAGACTTCGGCTATCGTTCTTAGAGATGTTTTATGCAAATTTTTGAAACTCGGCTCAGTCGGAACTTCCGGAAGGTTAGCTATTGTTTACGTTTCGCGTTTGAAAAATTAAGATGGATGATTTAAATTTGAAAACTCCTTAACATAGCATTTCATTGAACGATATATTTATTTTTCCTGGTAAGTAGAAAATATATTAAAAGGAAATTAGGATTTTTAATAAGTGTTTAATTTTATTTCAACTAACGTTTTTTTTTCTTTAAGCTTTATTTTAAGAGTGATTAATTTTTAATATATTTAATTAGCATAACGATAAGAAAAAACGGGAAACTATAGGTTTACTATTAACAAGGCCCCCCCTCTTATCGTTTGCACTTTTACGCTTAAAAAGTTAATAAAAAAAAACATCCAGCAAAACTTTGCACAAATTATATAATCATACGACTGTGACTATTCAGTTTAACAGTTTTTTTCAGAACTAAAAAACAATTAGGTTTAATCTTCAGCTGCACAGCAACAGAGATCAATATCTGGATAGAGGTGATTTACAAAACAATTTGTTTTTGAAACACAAATAACATATACCTGTTTACTCAAACCTCTTCTCCAGTTTTGAAAAGATTTTTAACATGCTCTTTTAAAAAAACTGTAGAAAAGAAATTCATACAATGGATTATTTGTATAATAAGTTTAACAACAAATATAACATGAGTATAATCACATTCAATATTATAAATATATGTATAAACACAATTCTTCCTTACAATATAAAAGTATAAATTACATACAAATACTTAACAAAAAAAACAGAATGGATTATTTCGGGAATGGAGAGGAGAGAGAGAGATTAACAAAAAATTGCTGTGAGCAATTGAATAAACAAAAATTGACTTACTGTCAAAAGAAGAATGAGAATTTAAAATTCTCAAAAAAACTTCCAGCCTAAACCTGGAAAGATTTTGCTTAACTTGCAAAATTTGAATTTTTTTTTTTTTCTCGAATTCAAGGAAACATTTGAATTCATAGAAAAGTTTAAATTTTTGAATTCATAAATTTTGAATTCTTAAAAAAAGTTTGAATTCATTAAGGATTTGAATTCATAAAAAAAATTTTTAGAAAATTTACATTTTTAAAATTTTATAAATTCATAGAAAAATTTGAAATTGATAATTTAAGATTAACTTTTGAAACATTGTCTAAGAAAAGATTTTTCACAAATTTTTGTAATTCAAATTTAGTTTGTGGCTTAGTAAATATGTCAGCCAAATTTAATTTGCTACGAATGAAAACTAATTCAAAAATATTTTTGATAACAAGATCTCTAATAAAATATAGTTTGACCTCTATATGTTTGCTTCTATTATTCTCTATAGGAGATTTAATAAAGTCTATGGCAGCCATATTGTCAATTAGTAATTTTGAAATTTTCTTATTTTTTATAATCTTCATGTTTTGGCATTCTTCTAGAATTCGATCTAGCCAGACAATTTCTTTTGCTGCTTCTGTAGCGGCAATGAACTCAGATTCCATAGTGGATAAACTAACAGCCTTCTCTTTAAAGGTCCTCCAACTGATGGGGCTACTATCTAGAAATACTATTTGTCCACCTATGGATGTCCGATCATCACGATTTGAAGCAAAGTCGGCGTCTGTGTAGGCTATGATCTGTGAATCAGCACATGAAAGTTTTAATTTTAATTGGCTTGTTTTCTTTACATATCCCAGTAGTTTGATCAACCCATTCCAGTGATGAATTCCTATATTCGATTGGAACTGGCTATAGATATTGACGGCATATGCTATATCAGGTCTTGTTCTGTTAGATAAATATGATAAACACCCTAGAATATTGCGATATGGATACTTTGTCATTTCTTTGGTTTCTTCTTCGGTTTGAGGACAGCTTGATTTTGAGTAAATACAGCCTTTGCTGATTGGTAAGGATGAAATTGGAGGGTTAAAACTATTAAAACGACTGCATATTTCTTGAATATAGCTTTCTTGATGAATGAATAGCTTTGAGTCAATTTCAACAAATTCTACTCCAAGTAGTTTCTTTGTCCTTCCCAAAATTTTTAATTTGAATTTTTGTTTTAAAACATTAATGGCTTCCTCTAAAAACATTTTACTTTTACCAAATAAAACCATGTCATCAACATATAATAATAGGATAACTTGAAATTTGAATGTATAAACACAGTTGCAAGAAGTAAATTTAATAAAACCGATATTTGATAAAACTCTGTCAATTTCGTAAAACCATGCTCGTCCACTTTGGTGAAGGCCATAGAGAGCTTTGTCGAGCTTGCAAACTAACTTCTCTTCTCCTTGTTTAATAAAACCAGGTGGTTGCTGCATGTATATTTCATCTTCTAGCGGAGCATATAGGTATGCGCCAGTGACATCACATTGTACGTGATTCCACTTGTGTTGCACTACCAAAAGTGAAAAGAAAAAACGAATTAGATCGAAGTTTATAACAGGACTAAAAGTTTCTTCGTAACTCTCGCCTTTTACTTGAGCGTAACCTTGAGCTACAAGCCTTGCCTTGAATTTAGCAATTCGACCTTCTTCATCTCGTTTTATAGCATATACCCAGCGACATCCAATTATTTGCTTATTTTGAGGAGGTTTTACAAGATGCCAAACCTTTCGTTCTTGGATGGTTTTTATTTCGGTTTTCATTGCTTCTAGCCATTCTTGAAATTGGTCTGATTTTTGGGCTTGTTTGAAAGTTCTTGGTATAATTAATTCTAGTCAAGAGGAATTATGACAAAAATTGGCACTTGTGTCTGAGTCAGATTCTTCTATTGGAGTGAATGAAAATTTAGTGGGGTCATACTTGATTTTGTTTTCTTGGCAATATTTTCTAATGTCTCTATGGGATCTTAATCTTGCTCTTGTATTTTCGGGATAGTAGTATACGTCTGTTCTGGATTTATCTCTTCTTAAAACTTGTTTTCTTTCAAACTTTATGTTTTTTAATTGAGATGATTGAACAGGTTTTTCATCATCTGAGGATTCCTCAGTGTCAGATAATTCAGACGGTACGCTGGACCCTATTTCAGGAGTTTCGTCAACAGCCTCTTCATCAGAATCATCGTCACTATCCTTTGGAAATACATCTTGAATTGTGTAATGCTGGTTGATGGTGCCCAGCACTGCTCCACTTGCTTCTGTTTTGAACAAACGATCTTCTTTAAATGTCACATTTAAAGATTCTACTATTTTATTTTGCTCTGGGATCCAAATACGGTATCCTCTTGTATGGTGTGCATATCCAACTAGATAACCTTTCACAGCCTTTGGATCCAGTTTCTGTCTTCTTTGTTTTGCCAGTCCTACATAAGCTACACATCCAAATGGTTTAAGGTGTCTGATTGATGGTTTTCTTCCACCGTACAATTCAAATGGTGATTTTTCAAAATCTTTATGGCATAGTCTGTTCCAGGCATAATTGAAATGTGAAACGGCTTCTGGCCAAAAACAAAAGTCTAAACCACTTTCATATAATGATGTACGGGCTCCATTAATAACAGTTTGGTTATAACGTTCAATAGCACCATTTTGTTCTGGCGTGAACGTGTTTGTTAGTTCATGTTTGATGCCTTTTTCCTGACAAAATGTTGAAAATTCTTTGTTGACAAACTCTGTTCCATTATCTGAGCGGATAGCTATTAAAGGTTTACCTATAAATCTTTCTGCCCTTTTGATGTGATTAATTAAGGTTTCAGCTACTTCAGATTTTTGGACTATAGGATAAATGAATACTTTACGGGAATAATCGTCCATGATTGATAGAAAATATCGTTCTCCATGTTTGCCTCTTACTTGACATGGTCCCCAAACATCTGTATATAACAGTTCTAAGGGTCTCTTGGATCGAACAAAGTTTCTGTATTTAAATGAAGTGCGTTTAAATTTATTCAACCTGCAATCTTCACAAAAAAATTCTGTATGTCCCTTTAAGAATGGTAATCCCTTTGCACCCCTCTTATTACTTGTATGCGTCAAAGTTTGAGGATTTACATGAGCGCATCTCTTATGCCACAGGTTTAGAACTTCCTGTTCTTTTGAAGAGGTTGTGGAGGCTTCGAAAGTTACATGTTGTTTTATAGATTTTGGGATTTTTGCTTGGACACGATAAACACCACTTTTTAATTTTGCTCTGAACATTATATTATCATTGGACGTAATTTTGACTTCGCCTCTTCCCCCAATAAACTGTAGACCTTCTTTGTCAAGTTGTGGCCCTGATATAAGGTTTCTCCTAAGCTTTGATGAATACATCACTCCCTTTAAAGTAAAATTTCTTTGGCCAAAACGCAATTTAATGTCTCCTTTTCCTTCGATTGGCAAAGTGATGCCTTCCATGGCTACAGCCATTTCTTCATTTTGTTGAGGTTTAAATGATGTGAAAAGTTCACGGTCTTTACTAAAATGATGAGACGCGGCTGAATCGAATATCCAATCTGATTCATTTGTTTGCTGAGCTAAACTGGCCTCAGTAATGTAGTAAGATGAATTTGAATCCCTACTGCTATTACGGGTCTTAGAATTTGATCTAGATTGATATGAAGATTTTTTTCGACTCTGTCTACCTCTTGATTGGAAGGATTTCTTAGGATTGAAATTCTGAGAAGGTAAGTTTTGGTTTTGAAAAGAGGGTTTAAAGTCAACATTTCTACTTCTATTGAGAGAAAAACAATTTTGTCTAGCATGGCCATTCTTATGACAAAATGTACAAATTAATTTTTGTTTTAGAAGCTTATTTTTACCTGTATCATTTAGATGAGAAAACTGAGCAGAAATTTTAGCTTTACTTAATTCATTATCTTTATTTCTTAAATTTAGCCTAGTTTCCTCGGCTACTAAGCAAGTTACAATTTCATTGAATGTAAATTTATCATCTTCCCATCTCAGTATGTTTTGAACGATACCGTCGAAATATGATGGGAGATAACGTAACAATTGATAAGATGCAAAAATTTCCGTCAGTCCCCCCTTAGAATTTTCTATTTGTTTAAATATCCTCATGACCCGGGACGCAAAGACATTTACACCCTCACCAGGCAATATTTTGCAATCACACAGCTCAGAAAATAAACTCATGTGCTGTGCACGAGTATCTGGAACAAAACTTTTGTTAATTAAATTCCATGCCTTTACGGGGTCATCCTCGTTTTCTACAATTTTCCTATACTCAGTTTCTATATTTAAGTATAAGACAGCTAAAGCAGCATTAGCTCTAGACTTAAATTTATTAACAGCAGAAGCATTGCTTCTGTCATCAGCCAAAACTGGGGCTGTTTCCGTACCAACAACTATGTCCCAGAGTCCCCGGTCAAGAAGAACAAATTTAATGTCACTCCTCCATTCCTCGAAATTAATCGCATTCAGTTTGGGAATAGAATGTAAATTGTTGACAGCCATTTTTGAGTAAAAAAAATTGTATAATTATGGTTCAAACAATTTAAAAATATAATATATCAAAAATATCACAATTTTTCTTATAAAAACCTTTGCCCCCCCCGAATTAAACATTCGGTAAATTCATTTATGACTTGAAAATTTATTCAAATATATATATATATATGAAATTTCAAAAAGTTTTTTTTCTACTTTACTGAAAAAAAATTTTACAATATTCCCTCAACAATATGCAAAAAAATGGTCATTATTACTTAAATTAAACAAAACATTCAAGATTTTCATTTATTAACATTAAACAACTTTTAATCTAAATTCAAACAATTTCTTGTTTCAAAAATTTACTATAAATGCAAAAAAATTTAACTTTCAATTTATTTTTCAAACAAAACAGAAAAACATTAATTTATGAAAGGGCCAGCATATTTACATGCTGAAAAAGGAAAAGCCCATAACCACTTTTTATTTCTCTTGTTAGCTGGTGTGAAGTAGATCCAAGGCTAAGTGAATTAGCAGAGGAGCCTACTCTAGACATAAACACCAGCTTAACAACATTTAAAGTTAATTAAATGAATTTGATAAAATGGAAGCTAGAGTAAGTAAATATGCTGAAAGATAAATATGTAGACGTTGTTAAATAAATGACCATAACAAATTTTAATTTAATTTGTGTTTTAATTGAAACAATAAATTCAACAAAAAGTTTATATAAGTATAACAATAAGTTTATATGAATAACAATAAGATAATTAAAGTAGACAAATATTTTTATGAACGAACATACCAAAGCAGATGCTGGATGACAAACAAGGTGAGTACGAAGACAATATTTAACATATTTTTATTTCCCAATGTAGATTGCAGAAAAAGACAATTAAGTTCCTTTTTCAAAGAACTGGTGAAACTTAGGTTGACGGCGTGACGTTCCACTTGTTATTGTCGCGATATTAACACCTATAACTTTCATTTAAATTTCGAACTCACAAAAAGGATTAACGTGAGTTATAACTAACTAAAAATGAAAAGATTTTATTTGAATATAAAAAATAAACGCCACATATTACGGCGACATCTTATGAAGTCGGCATCGGCGAAAAATGAACAATGGCAGGGGCAAGAGCAAAGGTAAAAGCAACCGCAAAGGCAACCGCGAACACCCACTACCATCGGCGTTCGGTATTTATAGCTTCGCGGGAGAAACGAAGTGATCTTCCGGACGTACGTCGCGGCGCGTGCGTAGACTTCGGCTATCGTTCTTAGAGATGTTTTATGCAAATTTTTGAAACTCGGCTCAGTCGGAACTTCCGGAAGGTTAGCTATTGTTTACGTTTCGCGTTTGAAAAATTAAGATGGATGATTTAAATTTGAAAACTCCTTAACATAGCATTTCATTGAACGATATATTTATTTTTCCTGGTAAGTAGAAAATATATTAAAAGGAAATTAGGATTTTTAATAAGTGTTTAATTTTATTTCAACTAACGTTTTTTTTTCTTTAAGCTTTATTTTAAGAGTGATTAATTTTTAATATATTTAATTAGCATAACGATAAGAAAAAACGGGAAACTATAGGTTTACTATTAACAAGTGGTGGAAGGAATAGGCGCGCATGGGTTCGGGACCCGGTGCGAGTTTTTACCCGATGATAAAAGATTTTTTTTAAATTTTATTTTCTTAATAAAAGTTTGAGTTGAGAAGGAATATGCGTGTACAGCGCACGTAAATCCTCAAACGTGCGCGCGCAGCGCGCATGGGTCTGTGTGCGTCCCGGTGTGAGTTTTTACCTGATGCTAAATGATATATTTTTTAATTCCTTTCCTTGAGAATGAAAGTTTATGAGTAATAACATGGAATTTTGAGATCTCATAAGGATGGTGAAGGAATACGGGCGCGCAGTGCACGGGTCTACGCTGCCGAAGGCATGGGGACCCGGTGCGACATTTTTCCTGATCAGATTTTTTTTTTCTTTTTTTATCACATGATAAAAATTAATGCAATTTTGAGAATTCATTAATTATTGTGATTCATTTAAAAATAGTGACCAGCAAAGCGGGCGTAGCCTGCTAGTTAGTAATGAAGCTTACCATATGGCTGATTCATTTGATACATTTATTTTGAAATTTACACTGCTAGAACAAGAAAATATAAAAACTAATAAAATCTTTTCGTAAAAAAATAGAATCGACTCCAAAAAGCAACTACTATTCAAACAACTAAAAAAAAAAATTCGTATGAAATTAAACTAAATTTGCACCTAAAAGTATGAAATAATTTCCTTTGCCAAACAACCTATAACACTACAATTAATCATAACTTTTGAAGTCGGCGCAAAATTAAATAAAATTTAATTAGTTTTTAAAGGTTTGTTTTTAGATTGGTAGCAACAAATGCTGTTGTCTCGAATGATCCATTTTCATGTTTCCTTTATTATTTTATCACTGTATACAATTGGTCCATTAGTAGCATCTACATAGAACAGTGAACATTCTTCGCAATGCGGTAATTATGTTTCTACGAAGTTAGAGTTTCCTTTGCAAATTTGGTATAACTTTGATAACTATCATCCTTGGTGGCTTTGGGATTTGGTGATCAAAACGCAATGCAAAAATATACATGCAAGATGTATATTTTCATAGTATATATTGTACGAAGTATTGTTTCATATTCTTGATTACTCTCTTAATATACCTTATCAAAATAATCATGATATCCCAAAGAAATTAAATATGTTTGCTAGATAATTTTGCGATTTTACTTTCACCAAGGATGTCAAATACTAACTAGCATCTTTGCCAACTTTTGCTGCTTATGAAATCTTATTTGTTTTCCTGAATCAAAGTAGTTTTCGGCTGCGTTTTGTAGGTGGCCATGTGAGATGTATATTTTGAATAGCATTTTATTTTTGTATTGAATAAAGGTATCAATTTTTATTTAATCTTGCACCGACTTCAAAAGTTATGATTAATTGTAGCGTTATAGGTTGTTTGGCAAAGGAAATTATTTCATACTTTTAGGTGCAATTTACAGTTTCATTTCATACCAATTTATTATTACTAGCAGGCTTTGCCCGCTTCGCTGGCCACTAAATTTAAAGGAAACTCGTTTCTATATAGCTTTATAAAAATAAAATAAAATAAATTACTGAAATTGTTCAAAAGCTCGCTCCAGGTCCCTGCTGCATTCAGCAGCGATTTGGTCATCCACTGCAACTCGGGCGCTTGTCCCTATTACCTGCGACAATAGTTTACCAATGAGCTTCCATTTAGGTGCTTATTATATAACAGTTTCGAAATAGATAGTATCGAAAAAATTGGAGTTTCCCTTTTATATTTGAATCCCAGTTACATGTGAACAACACTATACGTGTTGTTCACATGTAACTCGGACTGGACTCAAACGTAACTGGGTTTAGACAACATAATATTTGCTTTTACGTTATTTCATATGTTTTTTTGTTTATCCAATCAACCATTAAATGACAGCAATTTCACGCCAAATATTACAATATGCTGTGACCGGCTACGTCTGTCGCATGAGACAATTAATTTTTTGTGTTTATATATAATTCATGGGTTGTAAACCTGATAGTACAGCCTTAATATAGTTGTCTTTGGCGTTTTTTGAATTTTTGTCACCATTTTAGACTTAATCCATTGTAACAATAAGACTTAATCCCTTGTAACAATATGCTATGAGCGCTATTTCTGCCGTATTTTAGACAACTAATCTTTTTATGGTTCTATATATTTCCCATTAAACATATTTTTATTTATTTATTTAAATATTAATTTGAATTTTTCAAATATTTCTGTTCGACAGCGTGAGAGTGCAGTAACACACAGAGGTTCATTTTTTTGTATGATAAATTAGCATAGTGATTATTATATAAAAAAATAAATAGGTAAACATTATCGTGTTACACAACTTTATTATGTCGCTCCATTGGCGGCTTTTGAATTTTTGTCGCCATATTAGCGATGGATTTTTTTTTTTTTTTTTCTTTTTGTATGAAAAGGGGAAGATTATTTTGCTAATAATTTTATCAGACTCTTTTTTGTTTATACATAAGAATCCTTTATATTCTGCTTATATTTTTAATGCTTTTTAGGTTTAAAATAGTGCTTGTTGAAATAAATTTCCTATCTTTAAAACTGCATTTGTTCTGTAAATTTTGTGTAAAAATAAATCATTTATGTTTTTATATATTTGATGCGCTACTTAGATTAAAATGGCTGTTGCTATATTAAACTTCTTGTCGAAAAACATTCGGTGTACTTCATAACCAAAATTTAAAAAATCGCCCAGCAGGATCTGTTAATGAAGCTGATAAAATAAAAATATGGTTCATAGAGTTTAAATAATCTATTTAAAAAATTTTTTAAAACCCAAATTATTAATCTATCGTATCACATACATAGATATAGTAATAATATATAGATTGATCATTGGGGACAAAAAAGTGATTCCTTTTCACTCGGGGAAAAGACGGCGATTTTACCAAAATATGGCAGTCTTTCCCCGAGTGAATACACACGGGAATATGCACGAATGTTTTAGCAAATAAAATTCATGAATAATTTATTTACTAAAGGTGAATGAAAAGCCCCAGATATAGTTTCAAATTCATTCTTCTTTTTTTTTCCTTCAGTACCACTTAATGGCTGATTCCAAAGCTTTTTTTTTCGGCATCAAAAATCTTTGCACGATAATATGGGGATGATAGATCTATATATATTATTATATCTATGATCACATAAATCTTTTCGAAAATAGAATAAAACTTAATTTGAAAAAAAAAATAATAATAACTTTTGTTTATTAACCAAAATAATTGATGAAATTTGAAATGCAAGTTGGTCTTGTGGGGTACAGGCTGTATATTATATTTTTGTGTTCGTGAGAGAAAATTTAAAAGAATTTGAAAACTGCAATTTTTAATCCCTTTTAAAAATCATATGACTTAATGTGAAGCAGATTTTTCATTTTTTTTCTCCTAACGGTTTCCGTACAATCTTCTGCTGTTGCCACCTAAAATTCATACTTTAGTTAATTTTAAAAAATCTAATTGTCCGATTGATAAGCTGTTTAATGCATCGGATTTGAAAAAATTTTCCCTTTCATTTGCTATCTTATTTGTAACGATGCGACTGATATTTCTAATTTATTTTCTAATCTTTCTGATTTATTTTCCTCATTTTAAATAAGTGTACGTTTTTTTTTTTTTTTTTTCAATTATTATTATTTTGTCGAAAAAAAATGGCAACAATTAAATCATGGATAAAATTTTAAAATTTAAATGTCTTATTTATCAGAAATTAGAAGGTTTTTATTTTCACATTTTAATTAATTAAGAAAAAACTAGTAATCATCCGATCCGCGATTGTAATGAAATGCTCGCCCTCTGGTGGGCTAAGGTGAAATTATCATACCACTGATAGCTTTCACGCTGAAACAATGATAGAACAACAAGAAAGCACAATAATAAATACACGTGGCAATTATTACACGTGGCAATATTTACTAACAACTGCAGTTGAGAAAGCGCCATCTATCGATCATTACAAACGCGGATTGATAAGTTGTTTAATGCATCGGATTTACAAAAATTTTCCCTTTCATTTGGTGTCTTATTTGTAACGATGCGAGTGATATTTCTAATTTATTTTCTAATCTTTCTGATTTATTTTCCTCATTTTAAATAAATGTACGTTTTTTTTTTTTTTTTTTAATTATTATTATTATTGTGTCGAAAAAAAAATTGGCAACAATTAAATTATGGATAAAATTTTAAAATTTAAATGGCTTATTTATCAGAAATTAGAAGGTTATTATTTTCACATTTTAATTAATTAAGAAAAAACTAATCATCCGATTGATAAGCTGTTTAATGCATCGGATTTACAAAAATTTATTATGGATAAAATTATGGATAAAATGTTAAAATTTAAATGGCTTTTTTTTTATCAGAAATTAAAAGGTTATGATTTTCACATTTTAATTAATTAAGAAAAAACTAATCAAAAATTCGAAAATCTGACTTCGATGTGCACAATGACCCTTCGGGATGCACCTTTGTGTTAAATCTCGTGACTGTCCGAGCTACCGTTTTCGAGATCAGTGAAATATACATACAAATATTGCTCACTTAACAGTATAAGATTATTATTTTTTTTTAGTTGTTCGAATAGTAGTTGCTTTTTTGAGTCGGTTCTATTTTTTTTACAAAAAGATTTTATTTTTCTCTTTTCAGTGAAAACTTATTCATATAGCAGAACATCAGAAGACGTTCGATGGCGGTTTCACAAATCTCAACTTCCAAGAAAAGTGACATAACTCAAGAAGTGGTTTATGTCACTGAAAAATACATGAAATGCACCCAATGTGAACAAAAAAGTTACATATCCATTTAGAAAGTTATCCACTCTAGAGACAGTTGTGCCAGTTAAGTTAATTTTAAGTTGATTTTTCTCAAATGCTGCATTTTTAAGTTGTGTCACTTTTCTTGCTTTTATCGGATATGAGCAAAAAACTATCTACTGAATGAACATACGTTAAATTAAAAAGTCTTTAGAAATGTAAGAACGGATACACTGTATTCGTAACCAAAAATTTTGTTAGGCATATATATTGAACTTCACAGTGAATACGTGTCACCCGCTGCTCTGGAAATTGCACAACGTAAAGTTCAAACAAAGAGCAAAATATGCATTGCAGCTGATGGACAGAAGTTCGAACATCGATATTTACATATTGCTTTTACCAGCGTTCAGCAGTTAGAGTGAAAACAGACTTTTGTGAGTATCCTGTAATTTGTTTATATCATAATGAAACCTATTTCAAGCCTAGATCATTACGAAAACAAAAAAAGTATTAAAATTAAATCATCTCTTACGAAGTTATAAGTTAACAAATTTCAACAACAACAACAACAATGAGAAACATGGTTTGTATTGAGAACCTCTTCCTTTATGAAGTCGGTTTAAAACGTCTATGCGTTAATCAATGTGACCGCTTACAATAACCATACTTTGAATTTTACATAGCATAAATGTCACCTGCTACACTACAACATATGCAGTGTCGTTCAAGTGTGCACAAAATAGGAAATTGTGAACAAACAAATGCACGTTTTAAGCGTTCTGTTTTTAGCATTAATGTCTAAACTATCTTTTCGTACTAAATCGATGATGCTCTGCAATTTTATAATTCACTTTTTTCCCCTGTCCTGAACCACTTTCGAGATAGGAACACTAACTCCACTGTTTTCCACCAGGTAGCACTGTAGGCGGTTGAATTGCGTAGCACATGTCCACTTTACTATACCTATATACCACTTTTATGACTATAGCTGCAGCTGTTCAGCTGTTAAAAGAGTCGGGACTGACTTTTTTTGAGCACCCTGTATTTTCTTTTGATCGTAAAGATATTACAATGGGACCTATTTCAGACCAGGGCCTTTACTATAAAACAAGAAGTATCAAAATTGGATCATCCGTTCAGAAGTTATGAGCTAACAAACTAAAACAAAAAAACATACGCTTTGAATTGCGAACCTCCTCCTTTTTGAAGTCTGTTAATTAGAGAATCGCTTACGAAGTTATAAGCTTACAAAGACCAATAACAACACATAGCTCGAATTAAGAACACCCTCCTTTCTGAAGTTGGTTGAAAACGACTTTGTGCTAATCGATGTGACCACTTACAGTAACAGAAACAGTACTTTGAACCACAGAGTATACGTGTCATCCGCTACGCTGCAAAGTGTGCAACGTAGTTCAAGTATGCACAGTGTAGGAAATTGTGAACAAACAACTGCACGTTTAAGCGTTCTATTTTTAGCAATAATGTCTAAAAACAGTCTTTTCATAGTAAATCGGTGATGCTCTACAACTTCATCATTTACTTTTCTCCCATCTTGAACCGTTTTTGAGATAGGAGTGCTAATTCCGCTGTTTTTCACCAGATGGCGCTTTATTTTCTTTAGATTGTAAAGATATTACGATGGGACCTACTTCAGACCAAGATCTTTACAACAAAACAAAAAGTATCAAGTAACCGTATTTTGAACTATACACCGTGACCAATAAGTTCTCATACAACTTTTGAAGCACGTTAAAAAATTGTACATATATGTGTTGCTGTAGTCCCAAATATTTTGCAGGCAATTTAGTGTAAGTTATAAAGCTATTGCAAGTGTATATGTTGTAGTAATTATAATTTTTCCTTATTTACGTAGAATGAAGAAATTGAGAGAAATTGTGATAAATAAATTCGTCAAAGAAGAGCAGCCGGTGAAATTTTCAGAGACTTCAAAGCCTTGGGGGTGAAGAGATATTTCATTTACAGAACTATCAGAAGGTATAATAAGACGTTCTCTGTCGATGACAGAAAAAGATCTGGCAGGCCGAGGTCCGTTCGGACAAAAGAGGCTGCGAAAAGGGTCAGGGAAAGGATACGACGAAACGGACAGAGATCTGCTAGAAAATTAGCATGAGAGCTCAAAATATCGAATGAGTCAATGCTAAACATTCTGAAAAAGGACCTTGGGTGCAAGGTTTATAGAAAACTTAAAATTCACGGAGTTTTAGTGTCTTCTAAGATGAAATGGAAGCAAAGGTTAAAAGAAATTCTTGCTTGGCACGCTGGGGATGAATTTGTCTTTTCAGACGGGAAACTATTCAGTTTACAGCAAAGCCTCAACCCCAAAAATGACAGAGTATGGTCAGTTTCTATTGATAACATCCCTTAGAGCCAACATTACGTTCCGCGTTATCAAAATCCTTCGTCTCTGATGGTTTGGGCCGCTATTTCCAAAAGAAGAAAACTCCCGTTAGGATTCTTTGATAAGGGGTTAAAAATCAATGCCTAATATTATAAAACTGAGGTTTTGGAAAACGTTTTACTCTCAAATGTCCAGAGAATGTATGGGGTGGAATATTTCTGCTTCGAACAAGATGGTACCCCTTCTCATACCGCACGTGTGGTTCAGGAGTGGTGCAGTCAAAATTTAGCTGACTTTTTACCAAAGAACGAATGGCTCCCCAACACCCCGGATATGAACCCCCTGAATTATTTTGCGTGGTCATATATGCTCTCCCAACTGAATAACTATAAAATCACTGATTTGAGCGAATTTAAAAATGTAATTCAAAAGATATGGTAGGAAATGTCAATGGAAGCCGTGCGTGCCGCATGTGATCGATTTCAAAAAAGACTTAAGCTAGATAAGAAACTAAAAGTCGGAATTATTCCAAAGGATTTATTGTGAAGATACTTAATGATTGTTACTTTAATTTGATGCAAAAAGTTTTTGTATGATTTATTTTGTGTTATTGTAATAAAAATATGAAAGTGTATGAGAACTTATTGGTCACGGTGTATAGCGTATGTCTCACCAACTACGCTACAACGGGTGCAATGTAGCTCAAGTGTGCATAGTGTAAGAAATTGCAAACAAACAAATACACGTTTTTAGCATTGTATTTTTAGCATCAATATCTAAACTATCTTTTCGTTGTAAATCGATAATGCTCTGCAATTTTATGATTCACTTTTTCCCCCTGTCTTGAACCATTTCCGAGATAGGAACACTGGTATGAATGTCTAAACTATCTTTTTGTACTAAATCAGTGATACTCTTCAACTTTGTAGTTCACTTTTTTCTCTAGAACCGTTTTCGAGATAGGAACACTAACTCCGTTATTTTCCACCAGGTGGCGCTGCAAACGGTTTACCTTGTACTGCATGGCCACTATGCTATACTTGCATACCATTTTTATCACTATAGCTGCAGCCGTTTAGCAGTTAAAAGAGTTGGGACTGATTTCTTTGGACACCCTATATTTCCTTTAGATCATAAAGATATTACAATGGGACCTATTTCAGACCAAGACCTTTTCAACAAAACAAAAAATATCAAAATCGGATCATCCGTTCAGAAGTTATGAGCTAACAAACAAACAAAAAATACGGTTTGAATTGAAAACCTTCCTCCTTTTTTGAAATCGGTTAAAAACTTCCACAATTTTAATGTTTGACATAATCACTTATAAATATGTTTGTTACTTGCAAAAAATATAACTCAGGGTGGCTAGCAGTCAGGGAAAATCAAAGAATCAGGTAAAAGTCAGGGAATTTAGAAAATCTGGAAAAGTCAGGGAATAGTCAGGGAATTTCCTTTAAAGTCAGGGAATTTTAACAAATTTTGTGAAAATGAGCTATATTAATCATTAAATTAGTAATGATATTTTAAATCACTAAATTTTTTGCTAGTGTCGTGAAATTTTCATCGAAAATAAACATGAGAGTCAGGGGAAAATGGAGGAAAATCTCGAAAAATAGTCAGGGAAAAGTCAGGGAATATGAAAAAGTTTAAATGCTAGCCACCCTGTAACTGATTTAGTCTTCTATCAAACAATTACTTTAGGTCCTAGGGCTGTCTTGCACTGTCAGCTTTAGGAGCTCTTTAATACTGCTAGTGCAAAGAACAGAGGCATTTCATTTTAGAGCTGAAAATAATTTTATATTGTCATAAGGTTAAAGGCTAATTGATTTTTCTAAACGTAACATAAAAATATTTTAGGATGAAATTCCATAATAACCTCATTGTTCACACTAGTGGGTACAATTTCGAGAATTTCTCTATATTTTAAAAATAATCATTAAAAAATATGTCACAAGAGAATATAAAATAGCACCATAGAACTGGTGTTTAAAAGTAATAAGAAAAAAAAAAATCTGGTGTGAAACAACCACACGACTTCCATTACCCACTATTACTCGTATTATATGCACTTTTTGGAGATAGTGTTACAAGAAGATATAGAATTGATATAATGAAATAGACACCTAAAAATTTTCCACTAAGAGAAAGTTAATACACGTGTAAAGACATATAAAACAGAGTTTATTTATTTATTTTTTTGGAAACACCAATTTCCGCGATCTAAAACTGATCTATCTGATCAGGATGACTGTTAATTTTCCTGTGATAACCAAGTAAAGCATGAGAAGGGATATCTAAAATGGGTTTATGTAACAATTTTCAAGAAAATCGTTAGAGTCATTTTTGAGATACTGACTTTTATCAAAGCTTGCCATAATTAATTGTTGACCAGAAAACAATTACATGCAAATGGATATTTAAAAGAGGGTTAATATGGCGAGTTTGCAGCCGTTTTGAAAGGAAAGCTCTTGCAGGACCTGAAATTCAGCTATTTATGCAGGACGCCTATGAATTTTTCTGAACTAACCAACTATATCATTTGAAAGGACATCTAATAGAGTGTTTATACAGCAATTTTGAAGAAAATCGTTAGAGCCGTTTTCGGTTTCGAATGTCCCACTTCCGGTTTCCCAATTTTCACCAAAATTTGGAAAATTCATCTGTACACCAGACCTGTTTCAATTCTGAAATTTCGTAGTTCAATCTTTATTAGTTTCCGAGATATAATAGCCAGAAGATTCCCCACATACACACACACACATACACTCTGACCAATTGCCAAAAACCACTGTTTTGGACTCAGGAGACCTTAAAACATGTAAATCAGGTGAAATCTCGGTATCGATTTTTTGGACCGAATACAATACTTCCATTACCTACGGT
Organism: Salticus scenicus; assembly: GCA_963930645.1. Lineage (NCBI taxonomy): Eukaryota > Metazoa > Arthropoda > Arachnida > Araneae > Salticidae > Salticus > Salticus scenicus. Next base: position 15,473,290 of record OZ005654.1, on the reverse strand, counting down.
AGTAGGGTAATGGACGTAAAAAATCTGGTGTGAAACAACCACACAACTTCCATTACGATTACCCACTATTACATATGGAGGTAATGTGATCAGAAGACATGGAACTGACCTAATGAAATAGACAACTAAAAATGTTCTAGAAAGAGAAAATTAATACACACGTAAACACATATAAAACAGAGTTTATACAGCGAATTAAAAAATAAAAAATATTTTTTTTTTTTTTCTTTTTTCTGAAACCCCAATTTTTGAGATCTAAAACTGGTCTATCTGATCAGGATGACTATTAATTTTCCTGTAATAACCATATAAAGCAAGAGAAAGGATACCTAAAATGGGTTTATGTAACAATTTTCAAGAAAATCATTAGAGCACTTTTTGAGATACCGACTTTTACCAAACCTTAGCACATTCAATTGTTGACCAAACATCAACAATTACATACAAAAGGATATTTAATAGAGGGTTAATATTGTAAGTTGGAAAAAAAAAAAAACCGTACAGCCATTTTGAAAGGAACGCACTTGTGATACCTGAAATTGAACTATTTATACAGGACGCTTTTCAATTTTCCTGAACTAACCAACTATATCATTCGAAATGATATCTAACAGAGAGTTTATATAGCAAATTTGAAGAAAATCATTAGAGCTATTTTTGAGATACGGATTTCCGGCCTAACTTCCGGTTTTCCAATTTTCACCAAAATTTAGAAATTCATCTGTACACCAGACCTGTCTCAATTCTGAAGTTTCGTCGTTCCACCAATTGTTTTGGGTCAAACAGGCCGGTAGCGGTACTAGAAAATTATCATACACCAATCTGTAGTGAGGATTGGAAAGTATTTACTAAATGTTGCGATTTATAGTGTTATGAAAACAGACTTTCTTGCATATATAAAATAGATCATAGATAAACACCAGGTTCTAGCGAACGAATGCACACTTAATTTAATGAATTAATGCCTCAAGCATAAATGATACTCAAAATGTGTTTAATAAAATGTACAATAACTTTCTACACACTTATATACTTATATTACACACTATTATACTTAATAATAGTGTTACTATTATACTTAACACCAGCGGCGCTGACTTTGAGTTTTTTCTGGGGGGGGGGGGGCGAAAATATTTATTCATACACACACACATGTATATTAACACAATGCAGAATTTTTTAAATACTTTGCATCACAAAACTTACCAAAACAAACTATAATCTACAGCAGGCCTATCCAACCGAAAACACTTGGTGAGCCGCATTGGAAATCTATTTTATTCATTCGGGCCGCACCGTATGTACAGTCATAAAAAAGCCCACCCCACCCTCCTTTGCCGACTAATTTTACAGTAAATTAGTGTAGACTCGAGATATGCGGCCGTTGCCGATCGATCAGTAATAAAGCCTAGTTTAGAATACTGGATTTTGCTTAAGGGGTGTCTACATATTAAAACTGGCATCAGCTTCATTTTTTTCAAAGGTAACCTCCAACTTCAACAAGCTTTTTGGATTATTTGGATCAAATCAGCCTAAAAAATGGTATAGTTTATATGTTTCTCTTAATAATAATGTAAGAGCTGCATTTTCTTTTGCATTAAGTATTTTCAACTCTTTCCAATGACGTTTAACAGTGATTATGTATTCAATTAATCTATCTGTATGCCTTTCAGTCTTTCTGTCTGTCCGTTGTGTGATGGCGTATGCAAAGAACGTTGAAAGTTATACGATGCAACAAGCACATGCAGTTGGAAAGTGTTAATAATCAATGTGTACTGCGTGATTTTTCTTTCTTGTTTATTTTTTCGTGATTTTTGGATCACCCTGTAAATGATTCTTAGATATGCTTATAAAAATCTGTTTTATATACTGGGTGTCCCATAAGTCTGTAGACATTTTAAAGATTAGGAAATGGTAGATTTCAACGTGGTTTCCTGGAAAGTTCTCCTGAAGGGGGACTTTTTTGATAAAGAAAAAAAAAATAGTTAAAATTTTCGTCGATAGAGGGCGCTGTACGCGAGCAAATCACAAATTTCCATGAAAAAGTATATTTATTTCCATGCAAATGTTTACGGGCATATAAATCTTATTCTGTGCGTTCGTTATGACTACAAATTACAGTTTGCAAACGAGTTGCAACAGCGCTAATTATAGCTTCAGCCGACGGTTTTTAGCTCACGAAAAGCATCTTCACCAATAACGCGTTATCCACCAAGTCAGCATCGGAATTAAAACTTCATATATGCACAAGTAGGAAGCAAAATGGGAAATAACATGTGTTTATCGCAAAACCATGCAATTTATAGGACTCTGATTTCATATATCTCGTTACTCGTCCATGCAGCGCCCTCTATCGACGAAAAATGCGACTAACTTTCTTTTTCTTTACCAAAAAAAAAAAAAAAATCCCCCTTCAGGAGAATAACTTCCCCGCAAATCGCGTTCAAATCTATACTAATCTCTTCCATAGTTATGAATTTTTAAAACGTCTACAGACTTATGAAACACCCAGTACATATATATATTAAATTAATTAAAATGTAATTTTTCAAGAGCAATCTGCTTTGAAATTTTGTAATTTTATAGCTAGCGATTTTTTAAATAAACGTGGACAATTATAGCTAGCGAACTTTCAACTTTTCCTAGCTGATCTTGGAAGGCAGGTCAAGTGGTTTCTAGATCTGACTATAAAATACAGTCGAACCTCGTTAACGTGAATCTCAAGGGGGATAAAAAAATTGTTCATGTTATCAGTAGTTCATGCTATAAGTAACTAATCTTCATATAACTAAACTAATCTTCATTTTGACGAGGATTGTGGAAACAGTTCATGTTAAAAGTAATTTATGTTAACAGTGTTCACGTTAACGAGGTTCGACTGTATTTATTTTGAGAATTGAGAATTTTTAACGTATTTTAATTTAAAAAAAAAATTAAATGAACTAAAGATAGTAAGTTGTTTACAGTCGAAAAATCTCTTAATTCTTTTGAAAATTGCAAATTTTAAAGAAAATAACATGTAACTAATATCGAAATTTAATTAAATTCAATATTCCTAATGCGTCGACGATTTTTTTTTTCTTTAATAAAGTTAGTTTAAACTTGCACTAGTGTAATTAAATATTACTATAAAAATTTTCTCAAATAGGCTTTACAGTTTAACCCTCCGCCCCCCCCCCCCAAAAAAAAAGGGCGGGGGGGGACGTTCAATCAAATTATGAAATGTCATCATATATCATCCTTTTTAATAACTATTGAATGTTTAGAAACATTGTTACTAATAACAAAACTTTTAGAAAATATTACTAAAAAACGTATTTTCAAATAGGTATGAATCTATCAGACTTGAAATAACAAAATCATTAAATATTTAACTATCAAACTAGCCTTTATACTCAAAATAGCATCAATAGAGTTCCTGGAAAATTCTCTCTGTATAAATATAATACGAACTGTCACACAGTCAATAAAAATCAATTAAATATGACCGTGAAAAACTGTTTTTTGGGCACGCTAACTGAACGTGTAATGGAGTAAGCCTTTATAATTCGCCACATTTTTAAAACTTAGAAATATGATTATTTGGAATATTAAAATATTCGAAAAACGACTCTTCATTTTTATTCAAAAACTAGTCAAATATTCCACTTTTAGTTTTATTGCTTAATATCTTCCTTTATTATTATAGATAATTTACATAAATGTTACGAAGGAAAATATTGATGCAATTCTACGAATTTATTTACCTAACGAATCCGTTTACACACTTTTTCATCGAATATTGAAGATTTCGAAACAATGTAACAAATAAATTTTAGCACGTATTATTAGATAAACAGTTTTCAAATAGTTATGAGTGTTTCAAACTTGAAATAATAAAAATATTGCTTATTTAACTATTAAATTTGTCTTTACTATTCGATAAAATAATGTATATAATTAGTATGAAACAGACTGTGATATAGTATGGGCAATAAATAGCAATTAAATATAACTATGAAAATGTTTTTCGCTCACGCTAAATAATTCCATTTTTGAAATGATATATGTTTTTCTTTATAATTACTAGTTTTTTCATAAACTCATTATATATTGTATATATTGAAACTAAAATATTCAAAAATAGTTTCAATTGCATTCAGATGTAGCTGACTACCGTAAGAAACATCAATATCTATGATTTAAATTTACTAGCATACTACAAGCTTCATAATTTATTTTCTGTAAAGAAGAAAAACACAGTCTCACGTGGGCAACACATGACTTTCTTACACACTGACTGAAATGTACATATTGTTACGAAAACATTCACACTTCCGTCTGTGATAAGTGATTCGAAAATAAACAGGCAGGTTCCAGTCCATGAATATTCTCGAAAACAAGCCAATAAGACTATTATTCGTGCTACAAAAAATCACGATAACAATATTATATTACATCGCACAACACGAAAATTGCTTGATCGGGAATAGTATTTCACAGTTTATTACATAATTTCTCGTTGGGAAATGCACAGGATTTTGATCGGTTAAATCTCTTCATTTGATCTGACCTGCAAGCATCAAATTTTTTAATTGTTCAAAAGTTTTTATTTCTAGTCCATCTAACCGCAGCCCTGGTGACATAGCCTCCTTAACTAGATGCCTGTCGCGTTGCTCGGAAACTAGGCAACAGTTGAATGGTAGACAGCGCCACCTAGTACAGATTGTGGGACATTTTTATTCAACTGCCACCAATAATTTAAAGAAGTGATACATGATATATATAATCGAGGTTTCTTCGACTCTATTCGCCTTTAATGTATATCATATCCCACTTTAAAAAAAATTTGGTGGCTGTTGCATGAAAAAGTCACGCAATCTGTAACAGGTGGCGCTGTCTACCGCTTCAACTGTTGCCTAGTTTCCGAGCTACGCGACAGGCATCTAGTTAAGGAGGCTATGCTGGTGATAACTTTAGAGTTCGAATAGTAAATCTTTCCATAGCGCTCCGGTTTGGCGCTGATGCTGGACGAATTTGGTTCTAAATGTTTTCGGATTTAACTTAAATGTATCTAGCTGGAGTTTCTTAACGTATTCGAAATCCTCAGATTTATCTTCCAGTTCCCTACTAATTATCTCCGCAATCTCGAAGGGCAATAATGTTAAGAGCTGGGTCATCCACTGATCTTCGTCGATCTTTGCCTTCTTCGCTTGACACTCAAATAGTATTAACTAAGGCCATATCTGATTTCTCAGAATCAAATTTTTGTATCACCGATTTTAACGAAAAGCATTTTTTTTTTTTTTCATTTCTGGAAGATGTTACGCTAAGATTATCAGAAGATTGACTCAATCGAATTTTTTCTATCTCATGTTCCCGAGTAGCAGTGACTTCTGCCCTTTCCGCTTCTCATTTCACTCTTTCTTTATCTTCCTGTTCTCAAATTTTTCTGTCTTCAAAAATAAGTTTAAGTTGAACCATGGCGGCTGTTTTATCTAAATTTGGACTTTTCTCAAATTTTCCAATTGAAATTTCAATCCCCACAAAATTTTAAACGTATTTTTATTTATTCACTAAGATTTGTAAGTTCATAAGGGGTTTTTCACAAAAGAGAACTTTCGCAACGCGGTTGAAATAATTGGATCTTCAAATTAAATACGCAATATGTGAAAAACGCCTTATGAAATTTCAACTCTGGAAAATACCTAAAATCCAGCTCGTTCTTTTGCCAGCAATTTGCTTAATATTTACTCTATTCAAATGAACTTTTGATAAAAATATATATAGCTTTCAATCAATGTAATAAAAATATTTCTATCTTTCGCGCATGCGCAGTAAAATAATATTTACTAATATGTAATATAAATGCTCATATCTCAGCAAATATTACACGTGGGAATTTTAAGTTTCAGAATAATGTTTCTCTAAAGTTTTGTTAATTTTTCTGTAAATTTTGTAAAGTTTTATGGAAATTCGTTCTAGTTATAAGCAAAAAGTTTTCAAAAAAGTAATAATTTTTGAAGGGAAAAAAAAAATGCATCTACCTAAAAAAATTGCGCAATTCCCCCACCAAAATTTACAAATATTGTACATAGTATGTGCAACAATGTGTCAGTGGAGTATGTAGACACAAATCATGGAAGGGGTAATCCAATCATGCCTAAGTCATGTAGTTTCTGGACTGATTTTTAAAAAATATTGGGAATCTGCTATGAATAGCAATTACGAATCCATAAAATATTTAATTCGATTTAGGAAAAAATATTAAAACAAAATAATAATAATAAAATTATTTTTTCAAGCCGATTACTTTGGCGTCCAGAAATACCTGACAGTGTGGTAGACATAAGTTGGGTCAAGGATGTTGTCAGGAGATCATAGGAACAGGGCACAATGTTTTTTCTTTCTTTCTTTCTTTCTTGCGAATTTTCGACCGATATTTAAAAAAATTTCAAATTGGTTATGAATAATGTTTATGAGTGCACAATTCAAAAAACTCGCTTAATCTGGTTGAAAATTTAAAATTTTGGAAAATTAAATATTTCACTGAATTATTTTTGCAATCACCCCTGTCTTCTTATCAAAGCGAAGCAAAATCTTCTTCAATACTGTCATTTCACAACATATACTCACTAACATATCGTCCAAGAAGCTATATTTTACTGAATAAATTTTAAAGCGTCTATATTTTTCATGCATCTGTATTTTTAATGCGTCTATATCCGAAGTGTTAACTGCCCCGAGTATGTATACACGTCTTGCTGAAGACTATTCTTTGTGCTAAGCTGCTGTTCTCGCAGCTTTGTAATGAAATTAAATGACCATGACAGTGTTTTCGAAGGGTTTACTTATTTCAGAGACGATCGGGAGTGGGAGGAATCGGAAAGGCAATGTTTCTGGAACAGTTAAAGCATGGTTATGCACCTGTGTAGGAAATGAATCTCGTAATTTTTCATCGGCAAGTAAAAGGTTAAAAATATTTTTAAGTACCCTACTTTATCTACTTATCTCGACTTCAATATAGCTTATAGTTTAAATTTCTGTGGAAATCTCAAAAATAGCCTAACTTTATGAACTCCCTTTAATTTATCTAGAGCCAAGATTAGAGGGGGGGGGGGCTGTTTCCATTTTCGATAATACTTCCAAAGAATACTGCGTAAAGACTATATGCTTTTACTATACAATATTAGAAAACAATTCATTTTTTCACTTGGAACTTTTAATTTTACTTCATGCAATATTTAAAATTTGTTTAAAGAAATACAACGAGGGAGCTTACAGAAAGGAGTAATTCGCGTTCAATTGAAAATCATCGAGGAAGCTCTTTCAGATGTATACTGGAACAGATTTGAAAGAATAGGCGGTCGTAATGATAAAGCAACAAAGCATCAGCAAAAATTCATTTGTTGTTAAACTTTTGCAGTGAAGAAATAATTCAGTTTTTAATTTTTTTCTAAGACACAATGATTTAATTGTTTTTATTATAATATTTTTTTGTTGAAATACTTTCTCTATTTATTCTTTTTGAGATTATGTTTTTGTATAGGACTAATTATAAAATAATGATTGCACAAAATGGAGACGAAATTTCCACAGCTAGATCGTTAAGGATCGCGAAAGTCTGGCAGTGTGCATTACTGTCAGATTTGTTTAGAGAAATAGATCGAGGATAGCGGTTAGCAGAGAATTCACACACCTAACGCATTTTATAGGGGGTCTGACGCAAAAAGAGGACGTTGCTGAGGGGAAGGTTGTCAATGCTCAAATTTTCAGGGATCATGAACAGGTCTAGTCTGCAAAAACGCTGAAAAAGAAAATTTCGAATAGGATATCGGAGTATATGAAAAAGAAATATCCTATCAGCAAATATGATAAATCTAGAGTGACTCCATTCGACTTTCAGAACATTGAGTAATTAACTGTTTGTAGTTGTAGATAAAGTAAGTGGAGTTGTTAAATAAGCAAAAGAGAAAATTATATTAGGGTGTTTGAGCATTTTTTTCATACAGTACACGATGTTTAATTTAACGGTATTGTAGGTTGAGCCCATATATCATAAGGATAAAGAATTTTTCGCAGCGTCCCTATAAAAACAAATAAATACTAAATTCATCAAAATGCATATAGTTAGTGGTAAAAATAACCAAAAATTCTAGATTCCTTAAAGTTCATAAGTTCAAGTTATGGTCACATATAACATGTTTAGGGGGATTTATAACCATTTTCAGTTCATTTGAATAAGGCGTTTAGTCGTTATCGCATCTTAAATAATTTGAGGCCATAATGTAATAGGCTATAATGATAAACAATTTTCCGTTGTGTCCCTATAAAACTCTGTAAGTGCTAAAGTCACCGAAATCTACAAAGTCTGTGTGATTGTGACCTATAACATGTATATAAATTTTCAACTCAAATGGATGAAGTGTTTAGACGCTATCGCATTTGGTCCCAAAGGCCATAGATAAAGAATTTTTCTTTGTGTCCCTGTAAAAAGAATATAAGTGCTAGATTCACCAAAATTATGCAGTTTGTGCAACTGTAGCCTATAATATGAGTATATATATATATATACATAGCTTTCTTAATTTACGAAGACGTTTAGAAGCTATCGCACTTTTAAAAAATTTGTTCCATAGGACATAAAACATAAACATATAAATTTTTTCTTTCCGTCTCTGTAAAGAAAACTATAAATGATAGATTCACTAAAATCAATATGGTTCGTGCTATGGTGACTTACAACATACGTACCAACTTTCAGCTTATTCGAATAAAGCGTTTAGACGCTAGCCTGTTCACTCATGCACATACACACACACACATACATTCACACACATAATTAAAATTAGCATTAATGCATTCAAAAAGAAATATATTTAAAAAGTCCCAATTTTTTTAAATAATAATAATTTATTAAAAATTTTCTAAGCATTTTTTTTCATTAAGCGTAATGTTCTACACACACTGAAAAAAAAAAAAAAATTCAATTTACTGAAATGGTTATCCAGAGTTTCTGTAAATTTACAATAATTCTTAGTTAAAAGCACGGAGTAAAAAGACAGGAGAAGAAGATAACGCTGAAATTTTGTGATGTTCTTTTCTAATGTTTACAGATGGCGCCAGCGTGCAATCCTTCCTTCTCTCCAGCTTCCGCAATGTTATTCAATGGGGAAATGTCTAGTTTTAATTATTTTTTTAAAAATAATATCAAGCTGAAAAAATTTCGATTGAAAGCAAATTTCATTAAATAGAGTATTCTAACCAACATGTTTTTTTTAAGAGCCATTTTATACTAATTTTACTTTGAAAGAAAGCTTTTAAAAAATGACGATTCTTATGAACCGAAGCTAGCTAAAACAGACAATTGGGAGGAAGGAGAATGGATGAAATTTTGTAAAGAAAAAAAATAAACTTACTTTAGGTGCAGAAAACACGAACTCGGACTTTATTTTTCTCCTAGGGCTTTTTTTTGTTTTTCTTATCACTATCATAGCCTGTTTTACAACTAGGAACGAAGCATTTATTTGAAACATCTGAATTATGCAGTTTTAAGAACTTACAAAGAAATTAAATTGCTTAAAATAAAAAATTTTAAATGTACTCCAGCAAAATTCTATTGAAAACAACAGTATATCCGCGCCGAGGTAGGGAGGAATGACAAGTGGCGCCCTCAATATTTACCAAAAATTTAGATCACAGTTTCGTAGCTTTCTCCCATTGGACCTTCAACTCCTATTAATATTACTCCGTGGTTAAAAGTAAATAATCAAAATCTTTATTCTGTATTTTTATTTACTTAATTTCATTTAGTAAAGTTTGTTAAAGTTGAATTACTCAGGTGTTACTCTTAGATCCATTATAAGTTAATAAATGCAATACACTGATTTCCATAAATGACCGGTCACTTCCGATTTCAGACGTTTTATTATATATCTAAAAAACTTCTTGAGGAATTATACTAAAACTTTAGCAATGTCAAGAACTTGTAATATTCATATATTTAATATTTATCACAGTGCTTGTCATAAAGTTTTTCTTCCAAAACAATGAATTCAGAAACTATCTATTCAATTATTTTTCTGGAACATTTTAACTCTGAAAATTTTGTAGAGATGACAATAGCTCTTCTGCATCACAAATAGTTCGTTGAAAAAACCTTTCATACAGTCCTTAAAAATAATCAATGGAACAACTCGAATAAAAAAGAATCACAGAATACAAAATATGGTAATACAAATACATTCAGTATAATTCGAAATATAAGAAAAATGACGATTCTCTAAAATATAATTGGTGCGTGATCTCTTTGCATTGATGCCATTTCAACATATATTTTCTTCGTTGTCAGCCATTACTGTCAAACTGCTACTGTTTACTAAACAACATCATTTTGATGAAACTTTTTCATTAGCTATATCGGAAAATCTGCTATCGTAATTGCTGAGAATGATTGACAGTTGGGAACAGCAGTAACAACAATATCGCATGCTAATTATCGCTCTCTGGCTTTTCGAACTTGCGAAAATGGTGGTTCAAGAAGAGGTCTTTTGGTCACTTGCGATAATAGCATACCATGTGATAACAGATTTCAGTGACGTAACAAATCACCGACTTATCGCATCGTAAGTACTCAAAATCGACCCCCTGGTATCTTTGTTTACATTTAGAGTGTTTATATTTGTAGTCTTTGTTTACATTTCTAGCCTTTGTTTACATTTAGAGACTTCGTTTATATTTATAGTTTTAGTTTACATTTGTATTCTATGTTTACATTTAGAGATTGTTTGCATTTGTAGTCATTGTTTACATTTCTAGTCTTTGATTACATTTCTAGTATTTGTTTACATTTGTAATCTTTGTTTACATTTAGTCTTTGTTTAAATTTAGAGTATTAGTTTTTATATGTAGACTTTGTTTACATTTAGACTTTGCTTACATTTGTAGTCTTTATTTACATTTAGAGTCTTTGTTTACACTTCTAGTCTGTTTAATTTTAGAGTCTTTGTTTACATTTGTAGTCTTTGCTTACATTTAAGCTTTGTTTACATTTGTAGTCTATGTTTACATTTAGAGACTTTGTTTACATTTAAATTGTTTATATTTTGCATTCTAAGTACTCAAAATTGACCCCCTGGTGACTTTGTTTACATTTAAAGTGTTTATATTTGTAGTCTTTGTTTACATTTCTAGAATTTGTTTACATTTAGAATCTTTGTTTATATTTATAGTTTAAGTTTACTTGTATTGTTTGTTTTACTTTACTTAGTATTGTTTGTTTACATTTATAGATTGTTTGCATTTTTACTCTTTGTTTACATTTCTAGTCTTTGTTTACATTTGTAATCATTGTTTACATTTAGAGTATTTGCTTTTACATATAGACTTTGTTTATATTTCGAGTCTTTGTTTACATTTAGACTTTGCTTACATTTGTAGTCTTTATTTTTCATTTAGAGTCTGTTTACATTTCTAGTCTGTTTACTTTTAGAGACTTTGCTTATATTTAAAATCTTTGTTTGCATTTGTAGTCTTTGTTTACATTTGTAGGATTTATTTGCATTTGTAGGTTTTATTTACATCTGGAGTCTTTGTTTACATTTAGAGTCTGTTTACATTTAGAGTCTTTGTTCACATTTAGAGCCTTTGTTCATAATTAGGGTCTTTCTTTACACATAGTCTTTCTTTACATTTTGAGTCTTTGTTTACATTTTTAGTCTGTTTGAATTTAGTCCCAGTTTACATTTTGAGTTTTTGTTTACATTTGTAGTCTGTTTACATTCAGAACCTTTGTTTACCTTTGTAATCTTTGTTTACATTTGTTGTCTTTGTTTACATTTGTAGTCTTTGTTTACATTTAGAGTGTTTAAATTTAGAGCCTTTATTTATATTTGTAGTTTTTGTTTACATTTTGAGTCTTTGTTTACATTTATAGTCTTTGATTACATTTGTAGTCTGTGTTTTCATTTGTAGTCCTTGTTAACTTTTGCAGACTTTCTTTACATTTAGAGTCTGTTTATTTTTGTAGTCTTTGTTTACAGTTATAGGCTTTGTTTACGTTTAGAGCGTTTAGATTTGTAGTCTTTGTTTATATTTAGAGTCTTTGTGTACATTTAGAATCTTTGTTTACCTTTGTAATCTTTGTTTATATTTGTAGTATTTGTTTACATTTTTAGTCTGTTTACATTTGTAATTTTTATTGACATTTGTAATCTTTGTTTACATTTAAAGTCATTGTTTACAAATAAGATTCGTTTACATTTGTAGTATTTGTTTACATTTAGAGTCCTTGTTTATATTTACAGCCTTTGTTTGCATTTGTGGGATTTGTTTACATTTAGTCTGTTTAAACTAGACACTTTCTTTACATTTGTAGTCTTTGTTTACATTTAAACTTTGTTTACATTTAGAATCTTTGTTTATATTTACAAGCTTTTTTGCATTTGTAGTCTTTGTTTACATTTGTAAACTTTATTTCCATTTGTAGGCTTTGTTTACATTTGTTTACATCGGTAGTCTGTTTACATTTAGTCTTCGTTTACGTTGCGAGTCTTAGTTTACATTTCGAGTCTTTTTTTACGCTTAGTCTTTGTTTAAATTTTAAGTCTTTGTTCACATCTGTAGTCCGTATACATTTAGTCTTTGTTTACATTTTGATACTTTTCTATTTAGAGTCTTTCTTTACATTCCTAGTCTTTGTTTACTTTTAGAATCATTGTTTACATTCGTAGACTTTGTTTACATTTCAAATCTTTGTTTACATTTAGAGTCTTTTTACATTTACGGTCTTTGTTTACATTTAGAGACTTTGTTTACGTTTGTAGTCATTATTTACATTTAGAATTTTTGTTTACATTTGTAGATTTTGTTAAAATTTAGAGTGTTGACATTTAGAGCCTTTTTTCATATATTGCTAGTCTTTGTTTACATTTTGAGTCTTTGTTTACATTTCTAGTCTTTGTTTACAATTATAGTTCTTGTTTACATTTAAATTTTGTTTTATTCTGTTTACATTTTTGTAGTCTTGGTTTACATTCAGAATTATTGTTTACATTTAGTGCGTTTGTTTACATTTGTGGTCTTTGCTTACATTTGTATTCTTTGTTTACATTTGGAGTGTCTACATTTAGAGTCTTTGTTTACATTTGTAGTTTTTGTTTACATTTGAGCCTTTGTTTATATTTGTAGTCTTTGTTTACATTTGTAGTCTTTGTTTACATTTAGCGTTTGTTTACATTTGCAGACTTTGTTTACTTTTTGAGTCTTTCTTTACATTTGCAATGTCTACATTTAGAGTCTTTCTTTACACTTAGTCATTTTTTACATTTAGATTCCTTGTTTACATTTAGAGTATTTGTTTACGTTTGTAGTCTATGTTTACATTTGTAGTTATTGTTTACATTTGTAGTCTTTGTTTACATTTGTATTCTGTTTACATTTAGAGTCAGTTTATATTTAGAATCCTTGTTTACATTCAGAGTCTGTTTACATTTAGAAACTGTGTTTACATTTACAGTCTGTTTACATTTGTAGTGTTCGTTTACGTTCAGAGTCTGTTTAGGTTTGTAGTCGCTGTTTACATTTAGGGTCTTTGTTTACATTTGTTGCCTTTGTTTACATTTGTAGTCTTTGTTTACATTTAGAGTGTTTAAATTTAGAGCCTTTATTTATATTTGTAGTCTGTTTACATTTTGAGTTTGTTTACATTTATAGTCTTTTTTTACATTTGTAGTCTGTGTTTTCATTTGTAGTCCTTGTTAACTTTTGCAGTCTTAGTTCACATTTCGAGTCTTTTTTATGCTTAGCCTTTATTTACATTTTGAGTCTTTGTTTACATCTGTAGTCTCTTTATATTCAGTGTTTGTTTACATATAGAGACTTTTTCACATTTAGAGTCTTTGTTTACATTTCTAGTCTTTGTTTACATTTCTAGTCTTTGTTTACTTTTAGAACCATATTTTACATTTGTAGTCTTTGTTTACATTTAGAGTATTTGTTTACATTTGTAATCTTTGTTTACATTTGTAGTCTTTATTTACATTTGTAATTTTTATTTACGTTTGTAATCTTTGTTTACATTTAGAGTCTTTGTTTACATTTAAGATTCGTCTACATTTGTAGCTTTTGAAAAGGATTGACAGTTGGAAGGTACAGTAACAACAATATCACATGCTAATTATCGTTCTCTAGCTTTTCGAACTTGCGAAAATGGGATCTTTTTGTCACATGCTGTAATAGCATACGATGTGGTAACAAATTTCAATTATGTCACAAATCGCAGACTTATCGCATCGTTAGTACTCAAAATTGTCCCTGGTGTCTTTGTTTACTTAGAGTATTTTTTTTACATTTTAGGATCTTTGTTTACACATAGTCTTTGTTTACATTTTTAGTCTGTTTACATTTAGAGCCTTTGTTTACATTTTGAAACTTTGTTTACATTTGTAGTCCGTTTACATTTAGAGTCTTTGTTTAAACTTGTACTCTTTTTTTACATTTATAGTCTTTGTTTACATTTATAATCTTTGTTTACATTTAGGGAATTTTTTACAGTTAGACTTTGTTTACTTTTACAATCTTTGTTTATATTTGTAGTCTGTTTATATTTAGAGTCTGTTTACATTTACAATCATTGTTTACATTTGTTGTCTTTGTTTACATTTAGAATCTTTGTTTACCTTTGTAATCTTTGTTTATATTTTAGTATTTGTTTACATTTTTAGTCTTTCTTTACATTTGTTATTTTTATTGACATTTGTAATCTTTGTTTACATTTAGAGTCATTGTTTAGATATACGATTCGTTTACATTTGTAGTATTTGTTTACATTTAAATTCCTTGTTTATATTTACAGCCTTTGTTTGCATTTGTGGGATTTGTTTACATTTAGTGTTTGTTTAAACTAAAGACTTTCTTTACATTTGTAGTCTTTGTTTACATTTAAACTTTGTTTACATTTAGAATCTTTGTTTATATTTACAAGCTTTTTTGCATTTGTTGTCTTTGTTTACATTTGTAAACTTTATTTCCATTTGTAGGGTTTGTTTCCATTTGCAGTCTTTGTTTCCATTTAGAGTCTTTGTTTACGATTAGTCTTTGTTTACATTTTGTGTTTTTGTTTACATCGGTAGTCTGTCTACATTTAGTCTTCGTTTACGTTGCGAGTCTTAGTTTACATTTCGAGTCTTTTTTTACGCATAGCCTTTGTTTAAATTTTAAGTCTTTGTTCACATCTGTAGTCCGTATACATATAGTCTTTGTTTACATTTTGATACTTTTTCCCATTTAGAGTCTTTGTTTACATTTCTAGTCTTTGTTTACTTTTAGAATCATTATTTACATTTGTAGACTTTGTTTACATTTAAAATCTTTGTTTACATTTAAAGTCTTTTTACATTTACGGTCTTTGTTTACATTTAGAGACTTTGTTTACGTTTGTAGTCATTATTTACATTTAGAATCTTTGTTTACATTTGTAGATTTTGTTAAAATTTAGAGTGTTGACATTTAGAACCTTTTTTCATGTATTGCTACTCTTTGTTTACATTTTGAGTCTTTGTTTACATTTCTAGTCTTTGTTTACAATTATAGTTCTTGTTTACATTTGAAGTTTGTTTTATTCTGTTTACATTTTTGTAGTCTTGGTTTACATCACGGAGTAAAAAGACAGGAGAAGAAGGTAACGCTGAAATTTTGTGATGTTGTTTTCTAATGTTTACAGATGGCGCCAGCGTGCAATTCTTCCTTCTCTCTAGCTTCCGCAATGTTATTCAATGGGGAAATGTCTCGTTTTAATTATTTTTTTAAAAATAATATCAAGCTGAAAAAATTTCGATTGAAAGCAAATTTCATTAAATAGAGTGTTCTAACCAACATGTTTTTTTTTAAGAGCCATTTTATACTAATTTTACTTTGAAAGAAAGCTTTTAAAAAATGACGATTCTTATGAACCGAAGCTAGCTAAAACAGATAATTGGGAGGAAGGAGAATGGATGAAATTTTGTAAAGAAAAAAAATAAACTTACTTTAGATGCAGAAAACACGAACTCGGACTTTATTTTTCTCCTAGGGCTTTTTTTTTGTTTTTCTTATCACTATCATAGCCTGTTTTACAACTAGGAACGAAACATTTATTTGAAACATCTGAATTATGCAGTTTTAAGAACTTACAAAGAAATTAAATTGCTTAAAACAAAAAATTTTAAATGTACTCCAGCAAAATTCTATTGAAAACAACAGTATATCCGCTTCGAGGTAGGGAGGAATGACAAGTGGCTCCCTCAATATTTACCAAAAATTTAGATCACAGTTTCGTAGCTTTCTCCCATTGGACCTTCAACTCCTATTAATATTACTCCGTGGTTTACATTCAGAATTCTTGTTTACATTTAGTGTGTTTGTTTACATTTGTGGTCTTTGCTTACATTTGTATTCTTTGTTTACATTTGGAATGTCTACATTTATAGTCTTTGTTTACATTTTTAGTTTTTGTTTACATTTAGAGCCTTTGTTTATATTTGTAGTCTTTGTTTACATTTGTAGTCTTTGTTTAAATTAAGAGTTTGTTTACATTTGTAGTCTTTGTTTACATTTAGCGTTTGTTTACATTTGCAGTCTTTGTTTACTTTTTGAGTCTTTCTTTACATTTGTAATGTCTACATTTAGAGTCTTTCTTTACACTTAGAGTCATTTTTTACATTTAGATTCCTTGTTTACATTTAGAGTATTTGTTCTATTTTAGTCGTTTTTAATCTATGTTTACATTTGTAGTTATTGTTTAGGTTTGTTGTCTTTGTTTACATTTGTAGTCTTTGTTTACATTTAGAGTGTTTAAGTTTAGATCCTTTATTTTTATTTGTAGTCTTTGTTTACATTTATAGTCTTTGTTTACATTTGTATTCTGTGTTTTCATTTGTAGTCCTTGTTATCTTTCGCAGTCTTTGTTTAAATTTAGAGTCTTTGTTTAGTTTTGAAGTCTTTGTTTACAGTTATAGGCTTCGTTTACGTTTAGAGCGTTTAGATTTGAAGTCTTTGTTTATATTTAGAGTCTTTGTTTAAGTTTGTAGTCTTTGTTTCCATATTCAGTATTTGTTTACATATGTAGTCTTTTTTTACATTTGTAGACTTTGTTTACATTTAAAACCTTTGTTTACAATCGTAGTGTTTCTTTACCCTTAGAGTCAATGTTTACATTTAGAGGCTTTTTTTACGTTTGTAGTCACTGTTTACAAGTTAGTCTTTGTTTATATTTAGAGTCTTTGTTTACATTTAGAATCTTTGTTTAAATTTTTAGTCTTTGTTTCCATATTCAGTCTTTGTTTACATTTAGAGTCTTTTTACATTTGTTGTCTTACAAACGTACGTTTGTACTTATTATTTACATTGGTACTTATTGTTTACATTTGTAGTCCTTGTTTACATTTGTATTCTATTTACATTTAGAGTCTGTCTACATTTTTTGTCTTTGATTACATTTAGATTCTGTTTATATTTAGAATATTTGTTTAAAATTAGAGTCTGTTTACATTTAGAATCTGTGTTTACATATACAGTCTGTTTATATTTGTAGTCTTTGTTTACATTTAGAGTGTTCAAATTTAGAGCCTTTATTTATATTTGTAGTCTATGTTTACTTTTACCTTCTTTGTTTACATTTACAGTCTTCAATTACATTTGTAGTCTGTGTTTTCATTTGTAGTCTTTTTTATCTTTTGCAGTCTTTGTGTACATTTAGAGTTTGTTTACTTTTGTAGTCTGTTTACATTTGCAGGCTTGGTTTACGTTTAGAGCGTTTTGATTTGTAATCGTTGTTAATATTTAGAGTCTTTGTTTAAATTTGTAGTCTTAGTCTTTGTTTACATTTAGAATCTTTGTTTATATTTGTAGTCTTTGTTTACATTTAGAATCTTTGTTTATATTTGTAGTCTTTGTTTAAATTTTGAGTGTTTACATTTAGAGCTTATGATTACATTTGTAGTCTTTGTTTCCATATTCAGTCTGTTTACATTTGTAGTCTTTGTTTACATTTACGTTGTTTACATTTAGAGCGTTTGTTTACATTCGTAAACTTTCCTTACACTTAGAGTCATTGTTTACATTTAGAGTCTTTGTTTACTTTTGTAGTCTTTGTTTACATTTAATATATTTTTACATTTAAAGTCTTTGTTTACATTTAGAATCTTTGTTTATATTTACAGCCTGTTTACATTTTTTGTCTTTTTCTACATTTTGAATCTGTTTAGATTTGTAGTCCTTGTTTACATTTAGTTTCTTTGTTTACATTTAGAGTGTTTACATTTAGAATCTTTGTTTATATTTGTAGACTTTGTTTACATTTAGAGTGTTTAGATTTAGAGCCTTTGTTTACATTGCTAGTCTTCATTTACATTTTGAGTCTTTGTTTACATTTGTAGTCTTTGTTTACATTTAGAGTTTTTGTTTACATTTGTAGTTTTGTTTAAATTTAGTTTGTTTACATTTGTAGTCTTTGTTTACATTTAGAGTGTTTACATATAGAGCGTTTGTTTACATTGTTAGTGTTTGTCTTCAATTATAGTCTTTGTTTATATTTATAGTCTTTGTTTACATTTAGAGTCTGTTTACATTTTTTGTCATTGATTACATTTAGGATCTGTATTTATATTTAGAGTCTTTGTTTACATTTGTAGTCTTTGTCTATATTTGTTGTGTTTGTTTACATTTGTAGTCTTTGTTTACATTTAGAGTCTTTTTACATTTAAGGTCTTTGTTTACAAGAGTCTTGGTTTACGTTTGTTGTCTGTTTTTATTTAGAGTCTTTTTATATTTGTAGTCTTTGATTACATTTAGAATCTGTGTTTACATTTACAGTCTGTTTACGTTTGCAGTCTATGTTTACATTTAGAGTCTGCTTAGATTTGTAGTCCTTATTTACATTTAGAATCTTTGTTTACATTTGTAGTCTTTTTTTCACATTTAGTGTGTTTACATTTAGAGTCTTTATTTAGAATTAGAGACTTGTTTTGCATTATAATTTTGGTTACATTTATAGTCATTGTTTACATTTAGAGATCTTGTTTACATTTGAAGTTTGTTTTAATCTGTTTACATTTTTGTAGTCTTGGTTTACTTTCAGAATCTTTGTTTACATTTAGAGTCTTTGTTTACATGTGAAGTCTGTTTACAGTTAGAGTCTTTGTTTACGTTTGTAGTTTTTGTTTTAATTTATAGTCTCTGTTTACGTTTGTGTACTTTGTTTACATTTGTAGTTATTGTTTACATTTAAAGTTTCTGTTTTAGTGTCTTTGTTTACATTTGTAGTCTTTGTTTGCAATTAGTGTCTTTTTACATTTAAAGTCTTTGTTTACATTTAGAGATTTTTTTTACGTTTGAAGTCTTTGTTTACATTTAGTATCTGTTTACATTTGTAGTCTTTGTTAACATTTAGATTGTTTACATTTATAGACTTTTTTTATATATTGCTAGTCTTGCATTTTGAGTCTTTTTTATATTTGTAGTCTTTGTTTAAATATAGTTTCTTTACATTGGTAGTCTTTGTTTACATTATAGTTCTTGTTAACATTTGAAGTTTGTTTTATTCTCTTTACATTTTTGTAGTCTTGGTTTACATTCAGAATTCTTGTTTCCATTTAGTGTGTTTATTTACATTTGCGGTCTTTGCTTACATTTAGAGACTGTTTAGATTTGTAGTCCTTGTTTACATATAGGTTCTTTGTTTACATTTAGATTGTTTACATTTAGAGCCTTTGTTTACATTCGTTGTCTTTCTTTACACTCAGTGTCTTTGTTTACGTTTGTAGTCTTTGTTTACATTTGTAGGTATTGTTGACATTTGTAGTCTTTGTTTACGTTTAGAGTCTTTGTTTACCTTTGTAGTCATTATTTACGTTTAGAATCTTTGTTTACATTTGTAGACTTTGTTAACATTTCGAGTGTTTACATTTGGAGCCTGTTTTATATATTGCTAGTCTTTGTTTACATTTTGAGTCTTTGTTTACATTTGTAGTCTTTGTATAAATTTAGTTTGTTTACATTTGTAGTCTTTGTTTACATTTATAGTTCTTGTCTACATTTGAATTTTGTTTTATTCTCTTTACATTTTTGTAGTCTTGGTTTAAATTCAGAATCCTTGTTTACACTTAGTGTCTTTGTTTACATTTGTGGTCTTTGTTTATATTTGTAGTCTTTGTTTTCATTTGGAGTGTCTATATTTAGAGTCTTTGTTTACATTTGTAGTTTTTGTTTACATTTTGAGTTTTTGTTTACATTTAGAGCCTTTTTTTATATTTGTAGTCTTTGTTTAAATTCAGAGTTTGTTTACATTTGTAGTCTTTGTTTACATTTCGCGTTTGTTTACATTTACAGTCTTTCTTTACATTTAGAGTCTTTCTTTACACTTAGAGTCATTGTTTACATATAGATTACTTGTTTACATTTACAATATTTGTTCACGTTGCTATTCTATGTTTACATTTGTAATTATTGTTTACATTCGTAGTCTTTGTTTACATTTGTATTCTGTTTACATTTAGAGTCAGTTCATGTTTAGAATCCTTGTTCACATTCAGAGTCTGTTTACATTTAGAATCTGTGTTTACATTTACAGTCTGTTTACATTTGTAGTCTTTGTTTACGTTCAGAGTCTGTTTAGGTTTGTAGTCGTTGTTTACATTTAGGGTCTTTGTTTACATTTGTTGTCTTTGGTTACATTTGTAGTCTTTTTTTACATTTAGAGTGTTTAAATTTAGATCCTTTATTTATATTTGTAGTCTTTGTTTACATTTTGAGTCTTTGTTTACATTTATAGTCTGTTTACATTTGTAGCCTCTGCTTTCATTTGTAGTCCTTGTTAACTTTTGCAGTTTTTGCTTACATTTAGAGTCAGTTTACTTTTGTAGTCTTTGTTTACTGTTATAGGCTTTGTTTAGTGTTTAGAGCGTTTAGATTTGTAGTCTTTGTTTACATTTAGAGTCATTGTTTACGTTTGTAGTTATTGTTTACAATTGTAGTCTTTATTTACATTCAGATTGTTTTTGCATTTAAGTCTTTGTTTACATTTAGAGTCTTTGTTTACGTTTACAGTCTTTGTTTACATTTAGAGTCTGTTTACATTTGTAGTCTTTGATTACATTTAGAATCTGTTTTCACATTTACAGTTTGCTTACATTTGTATTCTTTGATTACATTTCGAGTCTGTTTAGATTTGTAGTCCTGGTTTACATTTAGGTTCTTAGTTTACATTTGTAGTCTTTGTTTACATTTTGAGCCTTTCTTTATATTTGTAGTCATTGTTTACATTTAGAGGCTTTGTTTACATTTGGAGAGCTTAGATTTCTAGTCTTTATTTACATTTAGAATCTTTGTTTACATTTGTAGTCTTTGTTTACATTTAGTGTGTTTACATTTAGAGCATTTATTTCCATTTAGAGTCTTATTTTACATTTTTAGTCTTTGTTTACATTTAGAGTTTTTGTTTACATTTGTAGTTTTTTCTAAATTTAGAGTTTGTTTTCATTTGTAGGCTTTGTTTACATTTGTATTATTTGTTTACATTTAGAGTCTTTGTTTACATTGGTAGTCTTGAAAAGCATGAAAGATATATTTTGGCACTCTTAAAATCTTGATTATCTTTCATGCCAAATGCGACTCCGAACTGTATTTTTTGGAAAATTTAGCTATTTACTTTTTATTTCATGATAAAATTGTCAATGAAAAATCTGATTCCACTTTGCTCTCTATAGCCTAGAAAAATTTGTTTAATTCAATTAAATAATTTCCCTCGTTATGTTTATAACATAGTATTAGTTACAATAATATAATTCTAATTAATAAATAAAAAAATTTAAAAAACTAATTAATGGATAAATTTATTTAAATTTACTTATTAGTTTAATATTATTGAAATAAAAAAAATTAATTGATTGCCCCTTTCCTCCCTTCCTTTTTGTGGTGTGTGTGTACGTGTGATCCTCTCTGATTGGTCCTGGTTTCCATAATGCTTAATATTGGTTGTTTGTGTTGCTCACCTCTGGATTTTGCCCTGCTTTCAGTCATGCTTTTGTCGTGCTTCGTCAGGCTACGTTTTTTCGAAACCGGTTATGCTGATTTAAAATTTATGGTGTGGGAAGAAGTTTTAATTTCTTTCTATTAACCGTACGCCAGTTTTTGAATTTGAAGTGTGTTGCTTAACACTCAGTTATGTAATGGCGTGTCGGCGTATTTTGAATTAATGACTCCACTGTAGAAAAATAAACTATTTATTAACATAACGAAGAACTATCTACAAGCAAACACACTTCTCTCGTTCGAACATGGCAGAATCCAAAACAAAACTTTTTACAGAGAGAAAAGTTGTAGTGCTTTTCGTGCGCTTGCAGCGCCATCTCATAAAATGCACCAGGGAGGATAGATAGAACACCATAGAGTATCCCCCCAGTGAACAAGGTGAACGATAAAATGCAAAAGTTCAATACAATAAATGCTTGATACAGTATAATATGTAATAGTAACATAGTAAGTAATGCAAAATAGAAATACAATGAACAATATATAATATTAAAAAGTGTAAGATAATATATACAAAACTATATTACATATTCAGTCACCAAATGTTTTGGGAAAGTGACTTTACGTCCAGAGCGTGTAGTACGTGTTTTGTTGACAGGAGTCGGCTCTGGTGGTATTTCAAATGATTTGTTGACAGGCGTTGGCTCAGATGGTTCTTGGTTAGGAACAGAATTATTTGTCACAACAGTATCTGACCATCTATAGGCGGGTTTCACGCGATCTATAGAAACTGTTGTGTTTTTACCATTTATATCAATGACAAAATTTTTATTATCTCTGTTTATGACAAGGTGAGGTCCAGTATACGGCGGTGTTAATGGACGAGTTACTTTGTCTGATCTTAAAAATACATGTGTACAATTCGACAATGCAGGATTTACGAAAACACTAGGACTGCTATGTAAGGAAGTAGCAGTTGGATTAAGTGTCTGCATTGTTTGTACCAAGTTGGAAACATAATTGGGATCAATCGTTTGGTCAATTTGTTTTTTTTCAGTAATAAGATCAGAGGGTAATCGTAAAGTGGTACCATATA
This sequence comes from Salticus scenicus, assembly GCA_963930645.1. Taxonomy (NCBI): domain Eukaryota; kingdom Metazoa; phylum Arthropoda; class Arachnida; order Araneae; family Salticidae; genus Salticus; species Salticus scenicus. The sequence goes on along the minus strand of OZ005654.1, from coordinate 15,450,210 downwards.
CTAATTGTGCAGGTGTTGCATTAATGTCATTTTTAAGAGCTGAGCGCAAACCTAGTAAAACAATTGGAAGGGTTTCAGTCCATTTAGTGTGATTATGTGCCTTAAGAGCATCTTTTAAATGTCTATGATAGCGTTCTAAAATTCCATTTGACTGGGGATGGTATGCCGAAGTCCGAATGCGCTTACAGCCTAAGATATGCATAAGTTCTCGAAATAGAGTAGATTCAAAATTACGACCTTGATCTGTGGTGATAGTGACTGGGCATCCGAATCTAGAGATCCAACCATGCAATAAGGCACGAGCGGTTGTTTCCGCAGTCATATCAGGGGTCGGAATTACCTCGGGCCATCTGGTAAATCTGTCAATGATTGTTAAACAATACTGATTTCCATCTGATGGGGGAAGAGGGCCAATGAAATCTAAATGAATATGGGCAAAACGGGCATCCGGTAGGGCAAATGTTCCAACTGGTGACTTGGTGTGCTTTGTTATTTTGGCTCTTTGGCAATTAACACAACTGCGAACCATAGATTTGATATCTTTATGCATGCCAGGCCATACGAATCTTTTAGTAATTAAATTTATGGAGGCTGACATACCTGGATGTGAAAGGAAATGCAAATTTTCAAAAACCAATTTTCGCAAACTTTGTGGAACGAATGGACGGGGATGTTTTTGAGATGTGTCGCAATATAGGTCAATATCCTCAAGGGGAAAATAGTGTTTTTCTAATTGTAAGGATGTGGTATTGGATTGCAAAAGTTTTTGAAGTTCTTGATCAGTTGATTGTGCAGAAGCAAATTCTTTAAAATCAAGTACAGTTGGGGAAATTTGATTGATCTCTATGCGAGATAATGCATCGGCTACATGATTTTCAGAACCTTTCATATATCGGATATCGGTAGAAAATTGGGATATATAATCGAGATGACGTAGCTGTCGAGGACTGCACTTTTCAGGATTTTGTTTGAAAGCGTATATTAAGGGTTTCTGATCAGTGTAAATGAAAAAGTTTCTACCTTCCAGTAAGTGACGAAATTTCTTTATAGAGGAATATATGGCGTAAAGTTCACGGTCATATGTCGACCAATTCTTTTGAGACTTACTTAATTTGCCAGAATAAAATGCTATAGGTTCCCATTGATTATCAGACATTTGCATGACAGAGCCACCAACAGCGACGTTTGATGCATCTACCCATAAGCTTAATTGGGCACCAGGAATAGGATGTTTTAGAAGCGTTGCATGAGAAATTGCTTCTTTTGATTTCGTAAATGCAAAATTTGCTTCGTCGTTCCATTCTAATTGCTCCATTGAAATTTTGGCATTGGAACGCGGATGTTTCCTTTAATTTTTGTGCCCTTCGAGGAATTTAACGAGGGGTGCTAAAATATCAGCAGCTCTGGGAATGAATCGTCTGTAAAAATTAAATATACCTAAATATCTACGAAGTTGAGTAATAGTTGTAGGTCTTGGAAATTTTAAAATGGCTTCAACACGGTCAGAAGTTGGTGAAAGACCATCTTTTGACACTGTAAAACCTAAAAATTCCAAAGTGGGAACACCAAATATGCATTTTGAGGGCTTAATTGTAAGGCCGTAATGATCAAGTCTGGAAAATAGTGCTCTGAGATGTTCAATATGTTCTTCGAGGGATTTGGATGCAATTAAAATATCGTCTATAAATGGATAAACACCTTTTAAATTTCTTGTAACTTCATCAATAAATCTCTGAAATGTGCTGGAAGCATTGCACAAACCAAACTGCATCCGAGTGCTCTCGAAGAGTCCGAAAGGTGTACATATGGCAGTTTTGTGAACATCCTCGGGAGCAATCGGAATTTGATGAAAAGCTTTAACTAAATCCATACGTGAAAAAATTGTGGTTCCGTGAAGTTCACTAGTAAAATCAGCAATGTTGGGGATGGGATATTTATCCTTTTTAGTGTGAGCATTTAGTGCTCTGTAATCTCCAACAGGTCGCCAGTCATCGCTGTTTTTCTTTGGAACCATATGCAAAGGTGAAGCATAATTGCTGTTGGATGGACGCATGTGTCCCAAATCCAACATATGCTGAAATTCCATTTTTGCAATTTTTAAACGGTCGGGGGCCAGACGACGTGGTTTAGCGTATACCGGTGGGCCAAAAGTTTCGATATGATGCATAACAGAATGTTTCACAATTTGGTTTGGGCTAGGAGATTTACTGATGTTAGGAAATTCACTTAAAAGATTAGAAAAAATATCATTACTTATGATAGATTTCACTGAATATATATCAGAATTATGTACAACACAATGAGAATTTAAGCTTGTGACATTATCAAATAAAGAACGTTTTCTAAGATCTGGCTTTAAATTAAAGTAATGTAAAAAATCAGCACCTAAAATAGGGGTTGAAACATTACAAACATAAAAAGGGTAAACAAACTGTTTTCTTAGACCAAGATCAATAGATAATAATTTACGTTTATATACATTAATTAAAGTACCATTAGCTGCAACAAATTTTTGAATTGGAATAGACATTTTGTCTATTTTTGATGCTGGAATTAATGAACAGTCACTTCCTGTGTCCACTAAAAATTTTAGATTGCTTCTTTTATCTCGTACAAAAAGGCGACGAGAAGTGGAAGGCGAGGCGTATGTCGCCGCTACTCCTTGCCGTAGTCGTTTCCCGCGGAAAAAGTACAGGGAGGTACGCACTTTTTAGCTTTAGAGCTAAATTTCTGATGATACCAGCAAAATTCTTTATTAACTTTTGGGCTTTTGTGCCGAAAATTAGATCGAGATAGTGAACGAGAATGACTTCTGGAACGTCGCAATGAAGCCACTTCTTCTCTTAAAAGTTTTAATTCTTTTAAAAGTTCGGAATCAGCACTCGAAGAATTAGTTGTACTAACAGCACTTACCTGTGGTGGAGATACATCCAAAATTTTATCAGCTATTTCGGCAGCTTTAATGGGTGTAAGGTCTTGCACTGATGCTAAAATAAATTGCGCATTTGAAGGCAGTTGTTGCAAGAATAGTTCGAGCAAAAGAGTGTCGGATACCTTATGGTTTTCAGCTCTTCTCTGCATGACGCGAAGTAGTTCTGACGGTTTTCTATCCCCTAGTTGTTCACCAGCTAATAATCGGCGAATTTCCTGCGATTTTGTTTCACCACAACGTTGAATTATTTCGTCCTTTAAGTTTTTGAATGGATCGGAATTATCAGGTGAAATTATTACGTCACGCACAGTCATTGCAATTTCTGGAGGTAAATTCGCAACACAATAGTTATATTTTGTTCTAGAATCCGTTATTGGTTTCGGCACAGCTAGTTGAAATGTTGATTCTACCATCGTGAACCACAGGGCCGGGTCCGTAGGGATGAATGCAGGGATTTTCACTGCAGCTGTTTCATTCATGTTGAAAACAGAAACGAAAACACTTATAATCCAAAATAAGAACAGTTTATCCGGGTCACCACTGAAGTGTGTTGCTTAACACTCAGTTATGTAATGGCGTGTCGGCGTATTTTGAATTAATGACTCCACTGTAGAAAAATAAACTATTTATTAACATAACGAAGAACTATCTACAAGCAAACACACTTCTCTCGTTCGAACATGGCAGAATCCAAAACAAAACTTTTTTAGAGAGAAAAGTTGTAGTGCTTTTCGTGCGCTTGCAGCGCCATCTCATAAAATGCACCAGGGAGGATAGATAGAACACCATAAATTTATTTTTGGTGATTTGTAGACTTACTTTACATTTAGAGTTTACATTTGAAGTTTGTTTTAGACTGTTTACATTTTTGTAGTCTTGGATTACATTCAGAATCTTTCTTAATATTTAAATTCTCTGTTTAGATTTGTGGTCTTTGTTTACATGTAGGGAGTTTTCATTTAGAGTCTTTGTTTACATTTGTGTTCTCTGTTTACATTTGTAGTATTTGTTTACATTTACGGTGTTTACATTTTGAGCCTTTGTTTACATTTGTAGTGTTTCTTTACACTTAGAGTAGTTGTTTACATTTAGAGTGTTTAGATTTGTAGTCTTTGTTTACATATAGAATCTTTGTTTACATTTAGAGTCTTTGTTTAGTTTTGAAGTCTTTGTTTACAGTTATAGGCTTCGTTTACGTTTAGAGCGTTTAGATTTGAAGTCTTTGTTTATATTTAGAGTCTTTGTTTAAATTTAGAATCTTTGTTTAAATTTGTAGTCTTTGTTTCCATATTCAGTATTTGTTTACATATGTAGTCTTTTTTTACATTTGTAGACTTTGTTTACATTTAGAGGCTTTTTTTACGTTTGTAGTCACTGTTTACAATTGTAGTCTTTGTTTATATTTAGAGTCTTTGTTTACATTTAGAAACTTTGTTTAAATTTTTAGTCTTTGTTTCCATATTCATTCTTTGTTTACATTTAGAGTCTTTTTACATTTGTAGTCTTACAAACGTACGTTTGTACTTATTATTTACATTGGTACTTATTGTTTACATTTGTAGTCCTTGTTTACATTTGTATTCTATTTACAATTAGAGTCTGTCTACATTTTTTGTCTTTGATTAAATTTAGAGTCTGTTTATATTTAGAATATTTGTTTAAAATTAGAGTCTGTTTACATTTAGAATCTGTGTTTACATTTACAGTCTGTTTACATTTGTAGTCTTTGTTTACATTTAGAGTCTGTTTAGGTTTGTAGTCTTTGTTTACATTTAGGATCTTTGTTTACATTTGTTGTCTTTGTTTACATTTGTAGTCTTTGTTTACATTTAGAGTGTTCAAATTTAGAGCCTTTATATTTGTAGTCTATGTTTTTCTTTTACCTTCTTTGTTTTCATTTACAGTCTTCGATTACATTTGTAGTCTGTGTTTTCATTTGTAGTCTTTTTTAACTTTTGCAGTCTTTGTTTACATTTAGAGTCTGTTTACTTTTGTAGTCTGTTTACATTTGCAGGCTTGGTTTACGTTTAGAGCGTTTAGATTTGTAATCGTTGTTAATATTTAGAGTCTTTGTTTACATTTGTAGTCTTAGACTTTGTTTACATTTAGAATCTTTGTTTATATTTGTAGTCTTTGTGTACATTTTGTGCGTTTACATTTAGAGCCTATGATTACATTTGTAGTCTTTGTTTCCATATTCAGTCTGTTTACATTTGTAGTCTTTTTTTAAATTTAAAGTGTGTACATATAGATTCTTTGTTTACATTTGTAGTCTTTGTTTACATTTACGTTGTTTACATTTAGAGCGTTTGTTTACATTCGTAGACTTTCTTTACACTTAGAGTCATTGTTTACATTTAGAGTCTTTGTTTACTTTTGTAGTCTTTGTTTACATTTAATATATTTTTACATTTAAAGTCTTTGTTTACATTTAGAATCTTTGTTTATATTTACAGCCTGTTTACATTTGTTGTCTTTGTCGCGATTTATGAAACACTCCTAGCTACGACCATTTGAGGTGTGGTTTGATGACGTCACTACCGAAGGAGGAGTTTATGTTGAATGAATCACGATTCACGAACTATGGGACCCACTCTACACTCTAGATTATTTCATGTAATCAGTAATCGGCACTTCGATAGAAAAGGTATTTTCACTTATTTTTCCTGGTAAGCTTATTTTTAAACATTAAATTTCTTAATCTACTCGTTTTATATACATAGAACATCGAAAACAAGCGCGAACGTCCATTTTAATTTATTGGAGACTTGCAATCGACGAATCTATTGTGTAATGTAAATGCAAAACTAAGGTAAACAATAGAAATTACTTACTTACTGCATTCGAGATTTATAGATATGAATTAGTTATACAATTAGATATCAATGTCATTACCAGCTGAAAAACATTGCTAATATAAATAACATGTTCGAAATTTGTTTGCCACGTTTATGAAATTAACGTTGATGTAATTATATACATTTGTTTTGTTACGATTACGAATATATTCATGTTTTAAAAATAATTTAGCGTTATTTCAGATTTAAAGATTCTGAATAGATAAATTGGGATAAAAAATATCCATGTGTTTCTTTGCAATAAGAGATAAAATTTGCTTTTGTGTTATTAAAATTTTAATGTAATGTAATTAGTTGCTGCATATACAGTTTTTATTTGTGCTGCTGTTAGTGGAGTTAATTACTTTTATTTCCTTTCTATGTGTGTACAATTATTTATCATTACATATATCTATGCTTAGCTAAGAAAATAAACTTCATTTTTTATTTCACAGAATCCAAACATTTATTTCAACTGAATTAATATTGCCTTATGTATGTGATTATTAAAAATGTACGTACAAAGGTATTATCGATTCGGTTATGAAAACAACAACTTGAAGACTTTATCTAATGAAAGTATCCACCTGCATCTTACGAGGGAATTTCCAGCCACTAAGGGAAAAAAAATAGATGCTAACCATAACCTTCAATGGTGAGTTAAAGAGATTCATTAATTTAATTATTATTGAAGAAATAATCTGTTTCTTATCAACTTTATCTCTCAATTATATATGGCGTTAATATATAAATCTTGATTTTCATTATGTATTTTATTTGGATATTTGTAAAAAGTAAATAAAATATTTTGAGAACAATCATTTCACATAAATTGATTTGATTTATATTTTTACTGAAATGTGAATTTTGAGGTAAATAACAGAAATATAATGAAAATTTTAATTATTTAGATATTTGTTTGTGTTACTGTGGAATTTTGTAGTAGTAATTTGAAAAGTTGTAGTAATTTGTAGTGGTAATTTGAACTGCGAACATGGAATATTTTAGAGGTAATTTCTTTAATAAATTTTAATTCCTATTTCATAATATTATTCTATTCAGTGAATTAAAATTAATGTTTAAATAAATATTGTGTGTGTTTGGAACAAGAGTATTTTGAAAGGGGAAGATTATATACAAATGTAAATTAATATTGAAATTATCTGCTGCTTTAAATTATCATACATTATTGTACATGTATTTTGTATTTAAAAGGTGATTTTTTACATCTGTATAATCTGTCTTTTTTTGTAATGGGCGCTTTGATTTTCATGTGAACAAAGCACTAATACATATGTTACAGTAATTACTGCAGTATGTTATTTGATGCATTTTATGAACATTTCGTGCAGAGTGAGGTAGCAGTAACCAATGTTATTTTTTCTTTTTAATGTACATGGAGCGTAGATACATGCATAATAACAACTGCTGCATACTGGGATTTTGTGCATTTATATTATTCAATCATATATATTTAATGATTTAAAATTTATTTAATTGTAGTTGGTTATAATTTTGTTATTTTTACTTTCTTCTATATTCAATGGAAGAAAGTATTGGATTCGTAAAAATTTTCGACCTCGGGTTTTTGATGGATTTACACGTTTTTAGAGCTGTAGAACACGATTTGACCATTTTTGTCTGTCTGTGTGTGTGTGTGTGACAAAATTTAGTGGCAACTGTATCTCAGGAACTACTGCACAGAATTTCATACTAATTGGTATGTAGTTGCACCTTGACATAAATTAGTGCCTATCAACTTTTGGTAAAAATTGTCTTACAGGTTGCATTGCCATCCCGCTTTTTCTAAATTTTTAACATGGTGATATAGGACAAAATTTTGTATAAATGTGCATGAAGAGAATTCTTTTTCAGTAATCATTATGAAATTTACATAATAGAGATAGTCAACTGGAAAAAAAATTTTGTATGTGTAGGAGCCTCGCCTCCCCCCCCCCCCCCCCGGGGGGAAGTCTCCCCTCGAGGGCAGTAAATTTTCAAGATCGGTATCTTTCGAAAGGACTCGTCAATACCTTTAAAAGGAATGGTTGAACTATATAAATAATCTGTGATACTTCAAAACAAAGTTATTGAATTTTTTTACTTTTAACTGAAAAAAAAAAAAAAAAAAGAATTTTTTTTTATATTGTTACTGAGTGAATTTGTATAGGAAAATATAGAAGAAAGTCTTGTGGTGGCCACAACATACTAGTTAAATGAAAATTTCAGTTTTTATGTAATAACCGCCTGCCAGAGATTAACTGCTGGCATGTGGTTAATACAAAATATATATTACATATGTATTTCAATATTTATATTTACATATGATTATCATAGAAGTAATCCTATAAAATATATTGTACTTTCTTACATATTTGTATTTATGCTTATGAATAGCCTGCCAATCACATGCAGTTAACACTTAAATACCAAATTTTCTTTAAAAACTGCTTTGTGGTGATTTCTAGGGGCAAAAAAAAAAAAAAAAGAATTACAGCGTTTTAAATTGGTATTGTTAGTTTTTAAGGCAAGATAAATCGATTGTGGATATTTTCAAGTGTAAAATTATTAGAAGGGACGGGAAGGGGCAAAAATGTAGAAAAGGAGCGGTTGTTTCGGAGAAAATGGCGGAAAACCCAGAACGCCTTTATTCTTTTATATTTTGCAGAGATTCGAATTCTGATACTCCATTCACATTTCTCATACTATGGATTTTTAATAGTATTTAGCCCGGAATTATGCAAGTTTCGGAGAAAACCATGAAAAAGTCAGACATTATGAAACATCGATATTTTCACAAAACATTTCATAACTCAAAATCTTTTAAGAGAGAAATCCTTTTTTTTTTTTTTTTTACTTACACTTTAAAGTACTTATCGAAAGTGGAATTTGAGATTTCACCTGTTTTAAGGTCCTGATAAGGTTTTATTTTGTATCTCAGATGCTAATTAAAATAACTGCACACTGGTCTACGCTGCCGATAGCAGTGGAGAACCAGAGTGACATTTTTCCTGATCAGATTTTTTTTTTTCACATGATAAAAATTAGTGCAATTTTGAGAATACATTAATTATTCAAAAATAGTGACCAGCGAAGTGGGCGTAGCCTGCTAGTATTAAATATAAAGAGTATATCAAATATTTATATAAAATAATGAACATAAATACTAGATTTTAGTTTTGTATTATTTCAAACTCTAAAATTCATTCATTTAACTCGTAACATAACTGAATTGAGCTACTTTGGCAACTACCCCAGCTACTATTTACATGGTGGTCCAGTTTTAAAAAATGTGCAATAGATGAAACTTTCACAAATCTTATTTGTTCCTTGATGGCAATGCCTGTTAGATCTGCTGGAATTGAGAGAATCTTCTCAAATTTCTCATATTTGTGCATCACAAATTGAAAAATCGTTTAGGTTTAGAAACCGCATCAAAACTTGTCTTTTGTTATAGAAGACTGAATAGTGTAAACAATGTAAACTTCGATTTTCAATGGCGATAACATTGTAAATAAATTATATTTTGGTTAACATTTAATTGATTTTCCTATGCATTGTCTATTGTAGGTCAGTAATTACTTTTATGTCATTTTCTGAGTTTCTGCCACAAATGTGGCAGAAGGGGGTTTTCGCCATGCCGGTTTCTACCAGTGGTTTTAACCACTGCGACATAATCTTGCCAACCCTGAATGAAAATGTTTCCACAAACAATGATTGTCACAGAAAGCATAAAAGTATTCTGTCACAGCAATATTAGATTTCTATAATAAAATATATATTCAGGCAACATTTTTTATGGTTTTTCCATTTTCCACTGGAAAATTAAAATGTGATCAATGATACAAAAAAAATGAAATGTCAACCTTTCTATTGGTATGGCAATTTCTTATGTTGTATTTTTTATTGTATCTTTTTATTTAAAGACTAGCAGGCTACGCCTGCTTCGCTGGGCACTATTTTTAAATGAATCATTATAATTAATGAATTCTCAAAATTGCATTAATTTTTATCATGTGAAACAAAAAGAGAAAAAAAAAGAACTCTGATCGGGGAAAAATGTCGCACCAGGTTCCCACTGCCTTCGGCAGCGTAGACCCGTGCGCGATGTGCACGTATGAATGCATATATATGAGCGCTGTGCACACGTATTCCTTCACCACCCTTATGATTTCTCAAAATTCCATGTTATTACTCATAAACTTTTATTCTTAAGAAAAGGAATTTAAAAAAAAATCATTTCTAATCGGGTAAAAAGTCACACCAGGTCCCCTCTGCTTTCGTCAGCGTAGACCCGTGTGTGCGCAGTGATCACGAATTCATATGTATGCTCGCTGCGCGCACGTATTCCTTCACCACCCTTTCTGTCCCTCCTTAATTTTACACTTTCAAAAATATCCTCATTCGACTCGTAGGCACTCAAAACCTATATATACCAATTTCGAACGGTCTAACTCAATTTCTAATTTTTTGGCCCCCTTGAGGATATCTTAAAACATATAAATCAGGTGAAATCTCGAATAATTGCGATTAGTGCCCTCTCTTGGATAAATTTAATGTAGGTTATTCGATAATATAAAAGTACTTTAAAATAACTTTGGAATGTAGTATTAAAAAAAAATTAATAATATTTAGAATTCAAAATATTGAAATTTTAAAATATTGCAGTGCCATCTGGCGGTAGAAATTTCTGTAATCTACTGTTCAATTCCAAATCAACAAAGCTTTCAAATAATGTATTACTTATAAAATTATTTTAATTAGTAGCTGAGATACAAAAAAAAAACCTAATCAGGACACCTTAAAATGTGGAAATAACGTGAAATCTCTAATTCCATTACTTACAGTAGTCGGTTAACGGAAGGTGACAGAAATTTGTGGCATCTACTCTTAAAATTCAACTCAAATAAGTTTCAAAGTGACATATTACTTTTGAAATTATGCTAATTAGAAGCTGAGATACTAAAATGATATAAACACCATTATAAAACGACTTATGTCTGACTTTTTCATGGTTTTCTCTGAAACTTGTGTAATTCCGGGCTAAATACTGTTAAAAATCAACAGTATGAAATGTGAAAGGAGTATCAGAATTCGAAACTCTGCAAAATATAAAAGAATAAAGGCGTTCTCGGTTTTCCGTTGTTTTCTCCAAAACAACTGTTCTTTTTTCTACGTTTTTGCCCCTTCTCCCCCCCTTTCGTCCCTCCTAATAATTTTACACTTGAAAATATCCGCAATCGATTTATCTTTCCTTAAAACCTAATAATACCAATTTCAAATGCTGTAACTTTTTTTCCCTTCGCCCCCCCCCTCCCCTTCCTAATAATTCTACACTTTCAAAAATATTCAGAATCGAATTATCGGGCATTAAAACCAACTATTGCAAAATTTCAACGGCATACCTCAATTTAAAATATGTACTGCAAAATATAAAACAATTTAATCTAATTTTTTTGTTTGTGCACATATTTTCATGGAAATTGAACACTAGGTTTATAATATGCTGTCTAGGCCGAATATTAATTCAAATGTAACGTGAATGAAAATTTGAAAAAGTTTGAAAATTGCAATTTTCCCCTCCACTATAAAACACGTGACATCTTGATCTGTTACAATCATTTCCTTTTTCATGGCAGACGGTCGTTTGGCATTTGAAATGATGTTGCCACAAAAAATTCATACTTTAGTTAATTTTTAAAAATTTAATTGTTGTACCGATAAGCCACTTGTACACTTAGATTCAGAAAAAATTCCCCTTTCATATGGTACCAAAATCGTAACGATCGAACAAATATTTCTAATTTAATATTTTTTTTTTTTCTGCTTTTAACTACGTTAAAATATCTTTTTTTTATGCAATGGCGGTGAATTCTCATTCATTGAGATCGCTTTGATATTAGACATGAGTCGACATTTTAATTAATACCTCCACAACTAATTAAAAATTTTAAATTCTGTTTTCAGGAGGACCTCGGAAAGGCTCCAGAGCATCAGTATGTCAATTCTTGTATTTCTGCGTTCAGTAGGGGCTGAACGTATAAAAGAACTGACAGACAGACAAACCTTTCCATTTATTATTATACATATGTCGTTTATTATATCTTGTTATTTAAAAACATATTTTAAATTACATCGGATATACTCCGGATAATATATTTTGGGATAAAAACATTTTAGTCAAATTCAAACTCATATGAAGCATCTTTTAATATCCTAATGATAATTTTTTAACTTTACAGAGTTAGATATTCTTTTTTTTTTTTTAACAAGGACTACAAATATGAAATCTGTTCCTTGAGTATCCTTCGTTATTTTGAGAAATAAGCAGGAAAGAATTGAAAATTGAAGCTGTGGAGCATTTTTGCAACTTAAAATGAAAATAATGAAATTATTTCCTAACTGTATATTAGAAATATACATATAGAGTGTTATATATTGCCCTAAATTAACTAAAAAATTCAATAGTGAAAGTTATAAGCATTAGAAAAAGTATGTACTAGATTTTTTTTTTAACAATTATCAAAAAAGTCATCGTCAAATAGTGAAAAAAATTTAAATGTCACCAAAGGGAATCATACTAAATCTGTAGCACAAAGTGGTCTAGATATAACAAATTTTCTTCTATTCTTAAAAAATAAGTTACTGATTTTTAACACATTTTATTTTGCCTTATTATTTTTTAAATGCTATTAAATGTTATGTTATGTTCTATCCAGCATTGGATATGGGGATTTCTATAATATTTTTCTGCTTTTGTCTTATGAAATGCACTATTTATATTCATATTCATTGCATGGAAAAGCAGCAAAGAGGTAGGAAGAACCCCGCAGGTGTTAATAAAGCAAAGTGAGTCAAGAATTGGCAAGTGGAGTGAGGAGGCAGGACCCCCCCCCAGTTATGTTTTTAAAAAATAATAAACACATTTGATACTAGGTTTTTTATGTAGGTAATCACCCCCCCCCCCTCAAAAACAAAAGTGTGGACGAATCTAAAATCCTGGTTGAAAGTGCTTGAAAAGTACTTGATAACTCCTTGAAATTTTTTTACTCCTAAGTGTATGAACCACGGAATAGTTACTATTTATTTAAATCAAATTGGAGTGTAAAGGTTGATATTTTTATTTATTATGAACTATGCAAAAAGTACCAGAGCCGGGAATCGAACTTGGGCACCTCCGCTTAACGCATGGATGCTCTACCACTGAGCTACCCTGGCTGACCTGATATATCTGCGTTTGCAGACTCGGTGACTTTCCCAACGAATATTATGCGAGAAGTGCCTAGCTGGTTGTCAGCCAGGGTAGCTCAGTTGTAGAGCATCCGTGCGTTAAGTGAAGGTGCCCGGGTTCGATTCCCGGCTGTTGTATTTTTCACATAGTTGGTAATAAATAAAAATATCAACCTTTACACTCTAATTTGATTTAAATAAATATTCACGGTTGATGAATTCATGGATAAAAAATTCTAAATTGAAATTTCGTGGTCTATGGAGTTGTGCTACGATTGTTATTGTCTCACCTGATATATCTGCGTTTGCAGACTCGGTGACTTTCCCAACGAATATTATGCGAGAAGTGCCTAGCTGGTTGTCAGCCAGGGTAGCTCAGTGGTAGAGCATCCGTGCGTTAAGCGGAGGTACGCGGGTTCGATTTCCGGCTCTGGTATTTTTCGCATAGTTGGTAATAAATAAAAATATCAATCTTTACACTCCAATTTGATTTAAATAAATATTCACGGTTGATGAATTCACGAATAAAAATTTCTAAATAGTTACTATTTAGTTTGAAGGATATTTGGTATTCAGCTGAAGTTAGTATTTAGTTGGCCGAATATTCGGTATTTGGCCAAAACTGATATTTGGTGCATCCCTAATATGCACTTTGGTGGGATTTTATAATTACTAACTTATTCAACTGGGAAGCGGGGAGTAAAAAGTGCATAAGTCGTTGCCAAAGGCATAGTTGCCAACCTTTGAGAATCAAAATTAGAGAGATTTTGTATGAGACATTCTTTTTATTGCAAATACATATGAATAAAATAATAAATAAATTAAACATACTAAATTTAAAATACAGCTAGATTATACTAAATTCTAACCATACTGGAACAATATATATACATGCATACATTGATTTGGCGAAATGTTTCTTCCCTGAAAAATCTATTAATTTTTTCCACATGTTTACACATCCTATAGATATGACATGTAAATATTTAATTTAATTGTGGAAAAATAAATAGAATGATTAAGATCAGCAATAAAGTCTAAAAATAATTACATATGTGAGTAATATTCACTTTTATTGCTTTATAGATTTTAGAGTTGCTCACTTTCCAGAGATTGGAAAAGGAGGGGGGACAGAAAAATAATTACAGAGTAAGAAATATTAAACTCTTTCAATTCTACTTCTAGAATTTAATAAAACAACTTTTAAATTAATATTACAGTTACATAAAGATTGGGAAATAAAAGACTTCTGCTGAACATTTGATTGCTGATCGTTAGTTGGAGATAAATTTGAAGGTGGGGGGAGGAAATAATTAAATGAGCAAGAAATATTTAATATTGCTATTTCTTTACAGGTTCTAGAATCTCATAAAGTATGTTTCAAACGAATATTGACATTTATGTTGTAGATGGTACAAGACTGGAAATTGGGAGCTTTCGTAGAACATTTGATCACCGATCGTTCTATGGAGCTTCTATTTTTTAAATGAACGATATCCGTGACTTTTTTAAAGATTGAAGAAATAAATTCACGGAATTCTGCAAATTAGACAAAAATAAATAAATAATAAAATAAAATAATAATGAAAAAAAATGAGCATAACTGTTTTTTTTTTTTTTCTAGCAAACACAGTGCAGCATTACAAAATGAGTTTGAAATTATATTGCTTGATTTGGGTTGTTAAAATAACAATAAGTAGCACAACATCTACAAACTTTTAGGAATTTAAGACAACTTATAATTAGGGTCTTTTAGGACATTTTTTAATTTTTTCAGGAATTTCAAAAAAGCCACAAGTAACATGCAATACACTATGTTTCATAAAAATAAAATCATCATAATATTATGAAAAATAAATATTTACTAATGAAATTGAGATAGAACTTTCAATATGAAATTCAGTGTACATATTTTTTCACAAGATACCAGATAAGATTTTTTTTACCTTTTAGTTATACAAACACATAGCAAGATAAAATATTTTAATGCACATTAAAAAAAAGAGGAGGCTAAGGCTGGCTTTTTTAACGTTATCATAAAAAGTATTTCTATGACAATCTTCTTTAATCTGGATATTAATGAATCATTTTATTTATGTAAGTGACTAAATAAATGTAAATAAATAAGTAAGCCAACCAAAATACAGGATTAAAATATGGTATATTTATGTTTAATGGAAAATACCGTTTCAACTAATATATGTGATAATTACAGTGCAATAATTACTAAATATTTTTAAAATTTAATACAGTAAATCTGAACAACTTTGTGCTGTAGAAATAAGAATTTTTAAGTAAATACAATAAAACCGCCGTACTCAGATTAACGTTTTATTTTGTATTTGTAAAGCGATAGTCTACGAAGACATAGCCATGTTGTCATTATGTTTGTGTTGATAGATTCATGAAAAGAACGATTCATTGAATTGTCAGCTTTGGCTCCTCCTACAGTAATTACGTCTGACCAATTGCTGCTCTGTATTTGCTTAATCTTCGTCGCTGAAATTGTTTCATAAATCGCGTCTTTGTCTACATTTTGAGTCTGTTGAGATTTGTAGTCCTTGTTTACATTTAGTTTCTTTGTTTACATTTAAAGTGTTTACATTTAGAATCTTTGTTTATATTTGTAGACTTTGTTTACATTTAGAGTGTTTAGATTTAGAGCCTTTGTTTACATTGCTAGTCTTTATTTACATTTTTAGTCTTTGTTTACATTTGTAGTCTTTGTTTACATTTAGAGTTTTTGTTTACAGTTGTAGTTTTGTTTATTAAATTTAGTTTGTTTACATTTGTAGTCTTTGTTTACATTTAGAGTGTTTACATATAGAGCGTTTGTTAGTGTTTGTCTTCAATTATAGTCTTTGTTTACATTTGTAGTTATTGTTTATTTTTGTAGTCTTTATTTACATTTAGTGTCTGTTTACATTTTAAGTCTTTGTTTACATTTCGAGTCAGTTTACATTTGTAGGCTTTGATTAAATTTAGAATCTGTGTTTACATTTACAATCTGTTTAAATTTATATTCTTTGTTTACATTTAGAGACTGTTTATATTTGTAGTCCTTGTTTACATTTAGGTTCTTTGCTTACATTTATAGTGTTTACATTTAGAGCCTTTGTTTACATTCGTAGTCTTTCATTACACTCAGAGTCTTTGTTTACGTTTGTAGTTATTGTTTACATTTGTATTCTTTGTGTACATTTAGAGTGTTTGTTTACGTTTGTAGTATTTATTTACATTTAGAATCTTTGTTTACATTTGTAGTCTGTTAAAATTTAGTTTGTTTACATTTGTAGTTTTTGTTAAAATTTAGTTTGTTTACATTTGTAGTCTTTGTTTACATTTATAGTTCTTGTTTACATTTGAAGTTTGTTTTATTCTGTTTACATTTTTGTAGTCTTGGTTTACATTCAAACTCCTTGTTTACATTTAGTGTCTTTGTTTACATTTGAGGTCTTTGTTTACATTTGAAGTCTTTGTTTACATTTGGAGTGTCTTTGTTTACATTTGTAGTTTTTATTTACATTTAGAGTTTTTGTTTAAATTTAGAGACTTTGTTTATGTTTGTTGTTTTTGTTTACATTTGTAGTCTGTTTGAATTTAGAGTTTGTTTACATTTGCAGTCTTTATTTACATTTGCAATGTCTACATTTAGAGTCTTTCTTTACACTTAGAGTCATTGTTTACATTTAGATTTCTTGTTTACATTTAGAGTATTATTTACGTTTGTGGTCTATGTTTACATTTGTAGTTATTGTTTATATTTGTAGTGTTTCTTTACATTTCTATTCTGTTTACATTTAGAGTCAGTTTATATTTAGAATCCTGGTTTACATTCAGAATCTGTTTACATTTAGAATCTGAGTTTACAATTACAGTTTATTTACATTTGTTGGCTTTGTTTTCGTTCACAGTCAGTTTAGGTTTGTAGTCGTTGTTTACGTTTAGGGTCTTTGTTTACATTTGTTGTCTTTGTTTACAGTTATAGGCTTCGTTTACGTTTAGAGCGTTTAGATTTGAAGTCTTTGTTTATATTTATAGTCTTTGTTTAAATTTAGAATCTTTGTTTAAATTTGTATTCTTTGTTTCCATATTCAGTATTTGTTTACATTTGTAGTCTTTTTTTTACATTTGTAGTCTTTGTTTACTTTTACGTTGTTTACATTTAGAGCCTTTGTTTACGTTTGTAGTTATTGTTTACAATTGTAGTCTTTGTTTATATTTAGAGTCTTTGTTTACATTTAGAATCTTTGTTTAAATTTGTAGTCTTTGTTTCCGTATTCAGTCTTTATTTACCTTTAGAGTCTTTTTACATTTGTAGTCTTTGATTACATTTAGAATCTGTTTTCACATTTACAGTCTGTTTACACTTGTAATTTTTGTTTACATTTCGAGTCTGTATAGATTTGTTGTCTTTTTTTACATTTAGTATGTTTACATTTAGAGCCTTTATTTAGATTTAGAGTCTTGTTTTACATTAAAGTTTTTGTTTACATTTATAGTCATTGTTTACATTTAGAGTCTGTTTACATTTAGAGTCTTTGTTTACGTTTGTAGTTATTGTTTACAATTGTAGTCTTTGTTTATTTTTAGAGTCTTTGTTTACATTTACAATTTTTGTTTAAATTTGTAGTCTTATTTTCCGTATTCAGTCTTTGTTTACCTTTAGAGTCTTTTTTACATTTGTAGTCTTTGATTACATTTAGAATCTGTTTACACATTTTGCAGTTTGTTTTATTCTGTTTACATTTTTGTAGTCTTGGTTTACATTCAGAATTCTTGTTTACATTTAGTTTGCTTGTTTACATTTGTGGTCTTTGCTTACATTTGTATTCTTTGTTTACATTTGGAGTGTCTATATTTAGAGTTTTTGTTTACATTTGTAGTCTTTGTTTAAATTTAGTTTTTTTTTTTGCATTTAAAGCCTTTGTTTACATTTAGAGTGTTTCTTTACTTTTGTATTCTTTGTTTACATTTAGAGTCTGTTTACTTTTGTAACCTTTGTTTACATTTCGAGTCTGTTTGGATTTGTAGTCCTTGTTTACATTTAGGTTCATAGTTTTCATTTGTAGTCTTTGTTTACATTTAGAGTGTTTACATTTCGAGCCTTTCTTTATATTTGTAGACTTTGTTTACATTTTGAGTCTTTGTTTACATTTGTGTTATTGTTTACATTTAGAGTTTTTGTTTACATTTGTAGTTTTGTGTAAATTTAGAGTTTGTTTACATTTGTATTCTTTGTTTACATTTAGAGTGTTTACATTTAGAGCCTTTGTTTACATTGCTAGTTTTGTTTTCATTTTAGTCTTTGTTTACATTTGCAGTCTTTGTTTACATTTGGAATGTCTACATTTAGATTCTTTCTTTACACTTAGAGTCATTGTTTACATTTAGATTCCTTGTTTACATTTAGGGTCTTTGTTTACGTTTGTAGTCTTTGTTTACATTGGTACTTATTGTTTACATTTGTAGTCCTTGTTTACATTTGTATTCTATTTACATTTAGAGTCGGGCTACATTTTTAGTCTTTGATTACAATTAGAGTCTGTTTACATTTAGAATCTGTGTTTACATTTACAGTCTGTTTACATTTCTAGTCTTTGTATACATTTAGGATCTTTGTTTACGTTTGTTGTCTTTATTTATATTTGTAGTCTATGTATACATTTAGCTTCTTTGTTTACATTTACAGTCTTCGTTTACATTTGTAGCCTGTGTTTTCATTTGTAGTCTTTTGTAACTTTTGCAGTCTTTGTTTACATTTAGAGTCTGTTAACTTTTGTAGGCTGTTTACATTTTTAGGCTTTGTTTACGTTTAGAGCGTTTAGATTTGTAATCTTTGTTTATATTTAGTCTTTGTTTACATTTGTAGCCTTTGTTTCCATTTTGAATGTTTACATTTAGAGCCTATGATTACATTTGTAGTCTGGTTTCATATTCAGTCTTTGTTTACATTTGTAGTATTTGTTTACATTAAAATGTTTACATTTAGATTCTTTGTTTACATTTGTAGTCTTTGTTTACGCTTACGTTGTTTACATTTAGAGCGTTTCTTTACATTTGTAGTCTTTCTTTACACTTAGAGTCATTGTTTACATTTAGAGTCTTTGTTTAATTTTGTAATCTTTGTTTACATTTAATATATTTTTACATTTAATGTCTTTTTTTACATTTAGAATCTTTGTTTATATTTACAGCCTGTTTACATTTGTTGTCTTTGTTTACATTTTGAGTCTGTTTAGATTTGTAGTCCTTGTTTACATTTATGTTCTTTGTTTACATTTAGAGTGTTTATATTTGGAGACTTTCTTTTTATTTGTAGTCATTGTTTACATTTAGAGAGCTTAGATTTGTAGTCTTTATTTACATTTAGAATCTTTGTTTATATTTGTAGACTGTGTTTACATGTAGAGTGTTTAGATTTAGAGTCTTTGTTTCCATTTTGAGTCTTTGTTTCCATTTGTGGTCAGTTTACATTTGTAGTCTCTGTTTACATATGCATTGTCTACATTTAGAGTCTTTCATTACATTTGTAGTCTTTTCTTACATATAGAGTTTTTTTTTACATTTAGATACTTTGTTTACATTTGTAGTCTTTGTTTAAATTTAGAGTTTGTTTACATTTAGAGTCTTTGTTTACATTTAGAGTCTTTGTTTACAATTGGAATGTCTACATTTAGAGTCTGTCTTTACACTTAGAGTCATTGCTTACATTTAGATTCCTTGTTTACATTTAGAGTATTTGTTTACGTTTGTAGTCTTTGTTTACATTTGTATTCTATTTACATTTAGAGTCTGCCTACATTTTTAGTTTTTGATTACATTTTGAGTCTGTTTATATTTAGAATATTTGTTTAAAATTAGAGTCTTTTTACATTTAGAATCTGTGTTTACGTTTGTAGTCTTTCTTTTAATTTATAGTCTCTGTTTACGTTTGTAGATTTTGTTTATATTTGTAGTTATTGTTTACATTTAAAGTTTTTGTTTTAGACTCTTTGTTTACAATTGGATTCTTAGTCTTTGTTTACATTTAGAATCTTTGTTTAAATTTGTAGTCTTTGTTTACATTTTGTGTGTCTATATTTAGATTCTTTGTTTACATTTGTAGTCTTTGTTTGCATTTACGTTGTTTACATTTACAGCGTTTGTTTACATTCGTACTTTTCTTTATACTTAGAGTCACTGTTTACATTTAGAGTTTTTGTTTACGTTTGTAATGTTTGTTTACATTTGTGGTTATTATTTACATTTGTACTCTTTGTTTACATTTAGTGTCTTTTTACATTTAAAGTCTTTGTTTGCATTGAGAGTCTTTGTTTACGTTTGTAGTCTTTGTTTACATTTAGAATCTGTGTTTACTTTTACAGTCTGGTTACATTTGTTGTCTTTGTTTACATTTAGATTTGTAGCCTGTTTAGATTTGTAGTCCTTGTTTAAATTTAGGTTCTTTGTTTACATTTAGAATGTTTACATTTAGAGCCTTTGTTTACATTCGTAGTCTTTCTTTACACTCAGAGTCTTGGTTTACGTTTGTAGTCTTTGTTTACATTTGCAGTTATTGTTTACAATTGTAGTCTTTGTTTACATTTAGATTCTTTTTTCATTTAAAGTCTTTATTTACATTTAGAATCTTTGTTTACATTTGTATACTTAGTTTACATTTAGAGACTTTTTTATACATTACTACTCTTTGTTTACATTTTTATCTTTGTTTACATTTGTAGTCTTTGTTTAAATTTAGTTTGTTTACATTTGTAGTCTTTGTTTAAATTTAGTTTGTTTACATTTGTAGTCTTTGTTTAAATTTAGTTTGTTTACATTTCTAGTCTTTGTTTACATTTATAGTTCTTATTTACATTTGAAGTTTCTTTTCTTCTGTTTACCTTTTTGTAGTCTTCGTTTACATTCAGAATCCTTGTTTACATTTAGTGTCTTTCTTTACATTTATGGTCTTTGTTTACATTTGTATTCTTTGTTGTCATTTGGAGTGTCTACATTTAGAGTCTTTGTTTACAATTGTAGTTTTTGTTTACATTTAGAGTTTTTGTTTACATTTCTAGTCTTTGTTTAAATTAAGAGTTTGTTTACATTTGCAGTCTTTGTTTACATTTAGCGTTTGTTTAAATTTGCAGTCTTTGTTTACTTTTAGAGCCTTTCTTTACATTTGCAATGCCTACATTAAAGTCTTTCTTTAAATTGATTACATTTAGAATTTTTTTTCACATTTACAGTCTGTTTACATTTGTAGTCTTTGTTTACATTTCGAGTGTGTTTAGATTTGTAGTCCTTGTTCACATTTAGGTTCTTAGTTTACATTTGTAGTCTTTTTTACATTTAGAATGTTTACATTTAGAGCCTTTTTTTATATTTGTAGTCATTGTTGATATTTAGAATCTTTGTTTAAATTTGTAGTCTTTTTTTACATTTAGTGTGTTTACATTTCGAGCCTTTATTTACATTTAGAGTCTTTTTTTACAGTTTTTGTTTGCCTTTGTAGTTTTGTTTAAATTTAGTGTTTGTTTACATTTGTAGGCTTTGTTTACATTTGTATTATTTGTTTACATTTAGAGTTTGTTTATACTGTCCGTTTTCGTAAACCATGTCTACCTCTCGCGGAACGATCCTACTCGGAAAAGGGGTGATGCGTTGAATGAGATGGGCACTTAGCCAAATGCGCTTTTCGTTCTACACGTGTTCGTTTTCTTTTTATGAGTCTTCAATATTTATTTTACCTTTTTACGCGAATTTAAAGTTTAATTTTTAATTTTAATTAACAATATTTTATTTAATGTAATTTATATGACAATATGCGCGAAAAATAAAAGGTGTAAAATAATCATGATAAAAAAATCTAATGATTTGATTTAAATACGATTTTCTGTAAATTTCTGTAAAATAGAGATCCAAAAATATGGTATTTTTATTTTAGCAGTATAATTTAAAAGAAAAAAATATATTACTTTTACTACAGGTAAAGTCTACTGTAAACGTTGTTCTTTTTCTCTTCTTTTATTAATGAATTATGTAAATTTTACCTAATTTAAGTCATTTTTAATTAATTTACTACTATAATCAGTGCATGAAACAAGTGTTCAGGTATGACAGATATAGTACGAATTTAGAGATCAAGTAAGCAAATAAAAATAATTTTAACTGAAAAAAAAAAAAGAAGAAGAAGAAAGAAAACAGGCATTTACTTTTAAGTTTACGGATTTTATTTTGCATCGAAGAATAAAACTGATCTTCTACACTTATTTAAAAATTACAAGGGGGAAAAATCAGCATTTTGCCTTTATACGAATATAACGAAGAAGTATCGCCTCAAAATTCAATAATGTCCTGAAAAGAAAAAAAAAGAAAAAAGAAACCGCAACTTATCTCTCACTCGTAAAATGTAAACATTCTCTCATCTTCTACGTTTCTACCCTATTTTAACAAAATCAATGCAGACCTCACGCATGCGCATAGGTGAGCAGGGTCACAGCTAACGAAAACAAACAATATTTAGAATCTTTGTTTAAATTTAGAGTTTGTTTACATTTGTAGTCTTTGTTTACATTTAGTGTTTGTCTACATTTGCAGTCTTTGTTAACATTTAGATTCCTTGTTTACATTTAGAGTCTTTGTTTACGTCCGTTGTCTTTGTTTACATTTAGAGAGTTTGCATTTAGAGTCTTTATTTAGATTTGTAGTCTTTGTTTACATTTACGTTATTTACATTTAGAGCCTTTGTTTACATTCTTAGTCTTTCTTTACACTTCGAGTCATTGTTTACATTTAGAGTCTTTGTTTACGTTTGTAGTCTTTGTTTACATTTGTAGTTATTGTTTACAATTGTAGTCTGTTTGCATTTAGAATCTTTCTTTACATTTACAGTCTGTTTACATTTGCAGTCTTTGTTTACATTTAGAATCTGTTTAGATTTGTAGTCTTTGTTTACATTTAGGGTCTTTGTTTACATTTTTTGTCGTTGTTTACATTTTTAGACTTTGTTTACATCTAGAGTGTTTATATTTAGAACATTTGTTTACATTGCTATTCTTTGTTTCCATTTTGAGTCTTTTTTACATTTGTTGTCTTTGTCTACGTTAAAGTTTTTTTTTACATTTATAGTCATTGTTTACATTTAGAGTCTGTTTACATTTAGAGTCTGTTTACATTTAGAGTCTTTGTTAACATTTAGACACCTTGTTTACATTTGTAGTCTTTGTTTACATATAGAGATCTTGTTTACATTTGAAGTTTGTTTTAATCTGTTTACATTTTTGTAGTCTTGGTTTACATTCAGAATCTTTGTTTACATTTAGAGAGTTTGTTTACATTTGTAGTTTTAGTCTTTGTTTACATTTAGAATCTTTCTTCACATTTGTAGTCTTTGTTTACATTTTAAGTGTTTTTATTTAAGTGTTTTTATTTCGTTGTTTATATTTGTAGTATTTTTTTACATTTACGTTGTTTACATTTAGAAGGTTTCTTTACATTTGTAGTTACTGTTTATATTTGTAGTCTTTGTTTACATTTAGTGTCTGTTTACATTTAAAGTCTCTGTTTATATTTAGAGTCAGTTTACATTTGTAGTCTTTGATTAAATTTAGAATCTGTGTTTACATTTACAGTCTATTTAAATTTATATTCTTTGTTTACATTTAGAGACTGTTTATATTTGTAGACCTTGTTAACATTTAGGTTCTTTGTTTACATTTATAGTTCTTGTTAACATTTGAAGTTTCTTTTTATCTCTTTACATTTTAGTGTGTTTACTTTTAGTGTGTTTGTTTACATTTGTGGTATTTGCTTACATTTAGAGTCTGTTTACATTTAGGTTCTTTGTTTACATTTAGATTGTTTACATTTAGAGCCTTTGTTTACATTCGTTGTCTTTCTTTACACTCAGAGTCTTTGTTTACGTTTGTAGTCTTTGTTTACATTTGTAGGTATTGTTTACATTTGTAGTCTTTTTTTACATTTAGAGTCTTTGTTTACCTTTATAGTCATTATTTACATTTAGAATCTTTGTTTACATTTGTAGACTTCGTTAACGTTTAAAATGTTTACATTTGGAGCCTTTTTTATATACTGCTAGTATTTGTTTACATTTTGAGTCTTTGTTTACATTTGTAGTCTTTGTTTAAATTTAGTTTGTTATCATTTGTAGTCTTTGTTTACAGTTATAGTTCTTGTTTACATTTGAAGTTTGTTTTATTCTGTTTACATTTTTGTAGTCTTGGTTTACATTCAGAATTCTTGTTTACATTTAGTTTGCTTGTTTACATTTGTGGTCTTTGCTTACATTTGTATTCTTTGTTTACATTTGGAGTGTCTTTATTTAGAGTTTTTGTTTACATTTGTAGTCTTTGTTTAAATTTAGTTTTTTTTTGCATTTAAAGCCTTTGTTTACATTTAGAGTGTTTCTTTACTTTTGTATTCTTTGTTTACATTTAGAGTCGGTTTACATTTGTAACCTTTGTTTACATTTGGAGTCTGTTTAGATTTGAAGTCCTTGTTTACATTTAGAGTGTTTACATTTAGAGCCTTTCTTTATATTTGTTGTCTTTGTTTACATTTTGAGTCTTTGTTTACATTTGTGTTATTGTTTACATTTAGAGTTTTTGTTTACATTTGTAGTTTTGTTTAAATTTAGAGTTTGTTTACATTTGTATTCTTTGCTTACATTTAGAGTGTTTCCATTTTGAGTCTTTGTTTACATTTGCAGTCTTTGTTTGCATTTAGAGTCTTTGTTTACATTTGGAATGTCTACATTTAGACTGTTTCTTTACACTTAGAGTCATTGTTTACATTTAGATTCCTTGTTTACATTTAGAGTCTTTGTTTACGTTTGTACTTATTTGAAACGTACGTTTGTACTTATTATTATTTACATTGGTACTTATTGTTTACATTTGTATTCTATTTACATTTACAGTCTGTCTACATTTTTAGTCTTTGATTACATTTAGAATCTGTTTATATTTAGAATATTTGTTTAAAATTAGAGTCTGTTTACATTTAGAATCTGTGTTTACATTTACAGTCTGTTTACATTTTTGGTCTTTGTTTACATTTAGAGTCTGTTTAGGTTTGCAGTCTTTATTTACATTTAGGATCTATCTTTGTTTACATTTGTTGTCTTTGTTTACATTTGTAGTCTTTGTTTACATTTAGAGTGTTCAAATTTAGAGCCTTTATTTATATTTGTAGTCTATGTTTACATTTAGCTTCTTTGTTTACATTTTCAGTCTTCGATTACATTTGTAGTCTGTGTTTTCATTTGTAGTCTTTTTTTAACTTTTGCAGTCTTTGTTTACATTTAGAGTCTGTTTACTTTTGTAGTCTGATTACATTTGCAGGCTTGGTTTAAGTTTAGAGCGTTTAGATTTGTAATCTTTGTTTATATTTAGAGTCTCTGTTTACATTTGTAGTCTTAGTCTTTCTTTACATTTAGAATCTTTGTTTATATTTCTAGTGTTTCTTTACATTTTGAGTGTTTAAATTTAGAACCTATGATTACATTTGTAGTCTTTGTTTACATTTGTAGTTATTGTTTATATTTGTAGTCTTGGTTAGTGTCTTTTTACATTTAAAATCTTTGTTTACATTTAGAGTCAGTTTACATTTGTAGTCTTTGATTAAATTTAGAATCTGTGTTTACATTTACAGTCTGTTTACATTTATATTCTTTGTTTACATTTAGAGACTGTTTATATTTGTAGTCCTTGTTTACATTTAGGTTCTTTGTTTACATTTATAGTGTTTACATTTAGAGCCTTTGTTTACATTCGTAGTCTTTCATTACACTCAGAGTCTTTGTTTACGTTTGTAGTTATTGTTTACATTTGTATTCTTTGTGTACATTTAGAGTGTTTGTTTACGTTTGTAGTATTTATTTACATTTAGAATCTTTGTTTACATTTGTAGTCTTTGTTAAAATTTAGTTTGTTTACATTTGTAGTTTTTGTTAAAATTTAGTTTGTTTACATTTGTAGTCTTTGTTTACATTTATAGTTCTTGTTTACATTTGAAGTTTGTTTTATTCTGTTTACATTTTTGTAGTCTTGGTCTACATTCAAACTCCTTGTTTACATTTAGTGTCTTTGTTTACATTTGAGGTCTTTGTTTACATTTGAAGTCTTCTTTTTTTGTCGTTGTTGACTTTGTTTACATCTAGAGTGTTTATATTTAGAACATTTGTTTACATTGCTATTCTTTGTTTCCATTTTGAGTCTTTTTTACATTTGTTGTCTTTGTCTACGTTAAAGTTTTTTTTTACATTTATAGTCATTGTTTACATTTAGAGTCTGTTTACATTTAGAGTCTGTTTACATTTAGAGTCTTTGTTAACATTTAGACACCTTGTTTACATTTGTAGTCTTTGTTTACATATAGAGATCTTGTTTACATTTGAAGTTTGTTTTAATCTGTTTACATTTTTGTAGTCTTGGTTTACATTCAGAATCTTTGTTTGCATTTAGAGAGTTTGTTTACATTTGTAGTTTTAGTCTTTGTTTACATTTAGAATCTTTCTTCACATTTGTAGTCTTTGTTTACATTTTAAGTGTTTTTATTTAAGTGTTTTTATTTCGTTGTTTATATTTGTAGTATTTTTTTACATTTACGTTGTTTACATTTAGAAGGTTTCTTTACATTTGTAGTTACTGTTTATATTTGTAGTCTTTGTTTACATTTAGTGTCTGTTTACATTTAAAGTCTCTGTTTATATTTAGAGTCAGTTTACATTTGTAGTCTTTGATTAAATTTAGAATCTGTGTTTACATTTACAGTCTATTTAAATTTATATTCTTTGTTTACATTTAGAGACTGTTTATATTTGTAGACCTTGTTAACATTTAGGTTCTTTGTTTACATTTATAGTGTTTACATTTAGAGCCTTTGTTTACATTCGTAGTCTTTCTTTACACTCAGAGTCTTTGTTTACGTTTGTAGTTATTGTTTACATTTGTAGTCTTTGTTTACATTTATAATTTTTGTTTACATTTGAAGTTTGTTTTATTCTGTTTACATTTTTGTAGTCTTGGTTTACATTCAGATTCCTTGTTTACATTTAGTGTCTTTGTTTACATTTGAGGTCTTTGTTTACATTTGTAGTCTTTGTTTACATTTGGAGTGTCTTTGTTTACATTTGTAGTTTTTATTTACATTTAGAGTTTTTGTTTAAATTTAGAGACTTTGTTTATATTTGTTTTTTTTGTTTACATTTGTAGTCTTTGTTTAAATGTAGAATTTGTTTACATATGCAGTCATTGTTTACATATAGCGTTTGTTTACATTTGCAGTCTTTGTTTAGTTTAGAGTCTTTATTTACATTTGCAATGTCTACATTTAGAGTCTTTCTTTACACTTAGAGTCATTGTTTACATTTAGATTTCTTGTTTACATTTAGAGTATTATTTACGTTTGTGGTCTATGTTTACATTTCTAGTTATTTTTTATATTTGTAGTGTTTGTTTACATTTCTATTCTGTTTACATTTAGAGTCAGTTTATATTTAGAATCCTGGTTTACATTCAGAATCTGTTTACATTTAGAATCTGAGTTTACATTTACAGTTTATTTACATTTGTAGTCTTTGTTTTCGTTCACAGTCTGTTTAGGTTTTGTAGTCGTTGTTTACATTTAGGGTCTTTTGTTTACATTTGTTGTCTTTGTTTACATTTGTAGTCTTTGTTTACATTTAGAGTGTTTAAATTTAGAGCCTTTATTTATATTTGTAGTCTTTGTTTACATTTTGAGTTTTTGTTTACATTTATAGTCGTTGTTTACCTTTGTAGTCTGTGTTTTCATTTGTAGTCCTTGTTAACTTTTGCAGTCTATGTTTACATTTAGAATCTTTGTTTATTTTTGAAGTCTTTGTTTGAGTTATAGGCTTCGTTTACGTTTAGAGCCTTTAGATTTGAAGTCTTTGTTTATATTTAGAGTCTTTGTTTAAATTTAGAATCTTTGTTTAAATTTGTATTCTTTGTTTCCATATTCAGTATTTGTTTACATTTGTAGTCTTTTTTTACATTTGTAGTCTTTGTTTACTTTTACGTTGTTTACATTTAGAGCCTTTGTTTACAATCGTAGTGTTACTTTACACTTACAGTCTTTGTTTATATTTAGAGTCTTTGTTTACATTTAGAAATTTTGTTTAAATTTGTAGTCTTTGTTTCCGTATTCAGTCTTTGTTTACCTTTAGAGTCTTTTTACATTTGTAGTCTTTGATTACATTTAGAATCTGTATTCACATTTACATTCTGTTTACACTTGTAATTTTTGTTTACATTTCGAGTCTGTTTAGATTTGTATTCTTTATTTACATTTAGAATCTTTGTTTAAATTTGTAGTCTTTTTTTACATTTAGTGTGTTTACATTTAGAGCCTTTATTTAGATTTCGTCTTGTTTTACATTAAAGTTTTTGTTTACATTTATAGTCATTGTTTACATTTAGAGTCTGTTTACATATAGAGTCTTTTTTTACGTTTGTAGTCTTTGTTTACATTTAGAGATCTTGTTTATATTTAAAGTTTGTTTTAATCTGTTTACATTTTTGTAGTCTTTCAGAATCTTTGTTTACATTTAGAGTCTTTGTTTACATGTGAAATCTGTTTACAGTTAGATTCTTTGTTTAGATTTGTAGTTATTGTTTACATTTAAAGTTTTTGTTTTAGAGTCTTTGTTTACAGTTAGTGTCTTTTTACTGTAAAGTCTTTGTTTACATTTAGAGATTTTTTTTACGTTTGAGGTCTTTGTTTACATTTAGAGTCTGTTTACATTTGTAGTCTTTGTTAACATTTAGAGTGTTTACATTTAGAGACTTTTTTATATATTGCTAGTCTTTGCTTACGTTTTGAGTCTTTTTTATATTTGTAGTTTTTATTTAAATATAGTTTGTTTACATTGGTAGTTTTTGTTTACATTTATAGTTCTTGTTAACATTTGAAGTTTCTTTTTATCTCTTTACATTTTAGTGTGTTTACTTTTAGTGTGTTTGTTTACATTTGTGGTATTTGCTTACATTTAGAGTCTGTTTACATTTAGGTTCTTTGTTTACATTTAGATTGTTTACATTTAGAGCCTTTGTTTACATTCGTTGTCTTTCTTTACACTCAGAGTCTTTGTTTACGTTTGTAGTCTTTGTTTACATTTAGAGTCTGTTTACATTTGTAGTCTTTGTTAGCATTTAGAGTGTTTACATTTAGAGACCCTTTTTATATATTGCTAGTCTTTGCTTACATTTTGAGTCTTTTTTATATTTGTAGTTTTTGTTTAAATATAGTTTGTTTATATTGGTAGTCTTTGTTTACATTTATAGTATTGTTAACATTTGAAGTTTGTTTTATTCTCTTTACATTTTTGTAGTCTTGGTTTACATTCAGAATTCTTGTTTACATTTAGTGTGTTTGTTTACATTTGTGGTCTTTGCTTACATTTAGAGCCTGTTTAGATTTGTAGTCCTTGTTTACATTTAGGTTCTTTGTTTACATTTAGATTGTTTACATTTAGAGCCTTTGTTTACATTCGTTGTCTTTCTTTACACTCAGAGTCTTTGTTTACGTTTGTAGTCTTTGTTTACATTCAGAGTGTTTACATTTAGAGCCTTTCTTTATATTTGTAGTCTTTGTTTACATTTTGAGTCTTTGTTTACATTTGAGTTTTTGTTTACATTTAGAGTTTTTGTTTACATTTGTAGTTTTGTTTAAATTTAGTTTGTTTACATTTGTAGTCTCTGTTTACATTTGCATTGTGTACATTTAGAGTCTTTCTTTACATTTGTAGTCTTTGCTTACATTTAGAGTTTTTTTTACATTTAGATCCTTTGTTTACATTTGTAGTCTTTGTTTAAATTTAGAGTTGTTTACATTTAGAGTCTTTGTTTTCATTTAGAGTCTTTGTTTACATTTGGAATGTCTTTGTTTACATTTGTAGTGTTTATTTACATTTAGAGTTTTTGTTTAAATTTAGAGACTTTGTTTATATTTGTTGTTTTTGTTTACATTCGTAGTCTTTGTTTAAATTTAGAGTTTGTTTACATTTGCAGTCATTGTTTACATATAGCGTTTGTTTACATTTGCAGTCTGTTTACTTTTAGAGTCTTTCTTTACACTTAGTCTTTCTTTACACTTAGTCTTTCTTTACACTTAGAGTCATTGCTTACATTTAGATTTCTTGTTTACATTTAGAGTCTTTGTTTACGTTTGTAGTCTATTTACATTTAGTGTCTGTCTACATTTTTAGTTTTTGATTACATTTTGAGTCTCATTATATTTAAAATATTTGTTTAAAATTACAGTCTGTTTACATTTAGAAACTGTGTTTACGTTTGTAGATTTTGTTTTAATTTATAGTCTCTGTTTACGTTTGTAGACTTTGTTTACATTTGTAGTTATTGTTTACATGTAAAGTTTTTGTTTTAGAGTCTTTGTTTACATTTGTAGTCTTATTTTTTTTTTACATTTAGAATCTTTGTTTACATTTGTAGTCTTTGTTTACATTTTGAGTGTTTAGATTTAGAGCCTTTGTTTACATTCGTTGTCTTTTTTCACACTCAGAGTCTTTGTTTACGTTTGTAGTTATTGTTTACATTTGTATTCTTTGTTTACATTTAGAGTCTTTGTTTACGTTTGTACTTTTTATTTACATTTAGAATCTTTGTTTACATTTGTAGTCTTTGTTTAAATTTAGTTTGTTTACATTTGTAGTCTTTGTTTACATTTATAGTTCTTGTTTACATTTGAAGTTTGTTTTATTCTGTTTACATTTTTGTAGTCTTGGTTTACATTCAGATTCCTTGTTTACATTTAGTGTCTTTGTTTACAATTGAGGTCTTTGTTTACATTAGTAGTCTTTCTTTACATTTGGAGTGTCTTTGTTTACATTTGTAGTGTTTATTTACATTTAGAGTTTTTGTTTACATTTATAGTCAATGTTTACATTTAGAGTCTGTTTACATATAGAGTCTTTGTTTACGTTTGTAGTCTTTGTTTACATTTAGAGATCTTGTTTACATTTGAAGTTTGTTTTAATCTGTTTACATTTTTGTAGTCTTGGTTTACTTTCAAAATCTTTGTTTACATGTGAAATCTGTTTACAGTTAGATTCTTTGTTTACGTTTGTAGTTTTTGTTTTAATTTATAGTCTCTGTTTACGTTTGTGAACTTTGTTTACATTTGTAGTTATTGTTTACATTTAAAGTTTTTGTTTTAGAGTCTTTGTTTACATTTGTAGTCTTTGTTTACATTTAGTGTCTTTTTACTTTTAAAGTCTTTGTTTACATTTAGAGATTTTTTTTACGTTTGAAGTCTTTGTTTACATTTAGAGTCTGTTTACATTTGTAGTCTTTGTTAACATTTAGAGTGTTTACATTTAGAGACTTTTTTTATATATTGCTAGTCTTTGCTTACATTTTGAGTCTTCTTTATATTTGTAGTTTTTGTTTAAATATAGTTTGTTTACATTGGTAGTCTTTGTTTACATTTACAGTTCTTGTTAACATTTAAAGTTTGTTTTATTCTCTTTACATTTTTGTAGTCTTGGTTTACATTCAGAATTCTTTTTTACATTTAGTGTGTTTGTTTACATTTGTGGTCTTTGCTTACATTTAGAGCCTGTTTAGATTTGTAGTCCTTATTTACATTTAGGTTCTTTGTTTACATTTAGATTGTTTACATTTAGAGCCTTTGTTTACATTCGTTGTCTTTCTTTACACTCAGAGTATTTGTTTACATTTGTAGTCTTTGTTTACATTCAGAGTGTTTACATTTAGAGCCTTTCTTTATATTTGTAGTCTTTGTTTACCTTTTGAGTCTTTGTTTACATTTGAGTTATTGTTTACATTTAGAGTTTTTGTTTACATTTGTAGTTTTGTTTAAATATAGTTTGTTTACATTTGTAGTCTCTGTTTACATTTGCATTGTGTACATTTAGAGTCTTTCTTTACATTTGTAGTCTTTGCTTACATTTAGAGTTTTTTTTACATTTAGATCCTTTGTTTACATTTGTAGTCTTTGTTTAAATTTAGAGTTGTTTACATTTAGAGTCTTTGTTTACATTTGGAATGTCTTTGTTTACATTTGTAGTGTTTATTTACATTTAGAGTTTTTGTTTAAATTTAGAGACTTTGTTTATACTTGTTGTTTTTGTTTACATTCCTAGTCTTTGTTTAAATTTAGAGTTTGTTTAAATTTGCAGTCATTGTTTACATATAGCGTTTGTTTACATTTGCAGTCTTTGTTTACTTTTAGAGTCTTTCTTTACACTTAGTCTTTCTTTACACTTACTCTTTCTTTACACTTAGAGTCATTGCTTACATTTAGATTTCTTGTTTACATTTAGAGTCTTTGTTTACGTTTGTAGTCTATTTACATTTAGTGTCTGTCTACATTTTTAGTTTTTGATTACATTTTGAGTCTGTTTATATTTAAAATATTTGTTTAAAATTACAGTCTGTTTACATTTAGAATCTGTGTTTACGTTTGTAGTTTTTGTTTTAATTTATAGTCTCTGTTTAAGTTTGTAGACTTTGTTTACGTTTGTAGTTATTGTTTACATGTAAAGTTTTTGTTTTAGAGTCTTTGTTTACATTTGTAGTCTTTGTTTACATTTTGAGTGTTTACATTTAGAGCCTTTGTTTACATTCGTTGTCTTTTTTTACACTCAGAGTCTTTGTTTACGTTTGTAGTTATTGTTTACATTTGTATTCTTTGTTTACATTTAGAGTCTTTGTTTACGTTTGTACTTTTTATTTACATTTAGAATCTTTGTTTACATTTGTAGTCTTTGTTTAAATTTAGTTTGTTTACATTTGTAGTCTTTGTTTACATTTATAGTTCTTGTTTACATTTGAAGTTTGTTTTATTCTGTTTACATTTTTGTAGTCTTGGTTTACATTCAGATTCCTTGTTTACATTTAGTGTCTTTGTTTACAATTGAGGTCTTTGTTTACATTAGTAGTGTTTATTTACATTTAGAGTTTTTGTTTACATTTATAGTCAATGTTTACATTTAGAGTCTGTTTACATATAGAGTCTTTGTTTACGTTTGTAGTCTTTGTTTACATTTAGAGATCTTGTTTACATTTGAAGTTTGTTTTAATCTGTTTACATTTTTGTAGTCTTGGTTTACTTTCAAAATCTTTGTTTACATTTAGAGTCTTTGTTTACATGTGAAATCTGTTTACAGTTAGATTCTTTGTTTACGTTTGTAGTTTTTGTTTTAATTTATAGTCTCTGTTTACGTTTGTGAACTTTGTTTACATTTGTAGTTATTGTTTACATTTAAAGTTTTTGTTTTAGAGTCTTTGTTTACATTTGTAGTCTTTGTTTACATTTAGTGTCTTTTTACTTTTAAAGTCTTTGTTTACATTTAGAGATTTTTTTTACGTTTGAAGTCTTTGTTTACATTTAGAGTCTGTTTACATTTGTAGTCTTTGTTAACATTTAGAGTGTTTACATTTAGAGACTTTTTTTATATATTGCTAGTCTTTGCTTACATTTTGAGTCTTCTTTATATTTGTAGTTTTTGTTTAAATATAGTTTGTTTACATTGGTAGTCTTTGTTTACATTTACAGTTCTTGTTCACATTTAAAGTTTGTTTTATTCTCTTTACATTTTTGTAGTCTTGGTTTACATTCAGAATTCTTTTTTACATTTAGTGTGTTTGTTTACATTTGTGGTCTTTGCTTACATTTAGAGCCTGTTTAGATTTGTAGTCCTTATTTACATTTAGGTTCTTTGTTTACATTTAGATTGTTTACATTTAGAGCCTTTGTTTACATTCGTTGTCTTTCTTTACACTCAGAGTATTTGTTTACGTTTGTAGTCTTTGTTTACATTCAGAGTGTTTACATTTAGAGCCTTTCTTTATATTTGTAGTCTTTGTTTACCTTTTGAGTCTTTGTTTACATTTGAGTTATTGTTTACATTTAGAGTTTTTGTTTACATTTGTAGTTTTGTTTAAATTTAGTTTGTTTACATTTGTAGTCTCTGTTTACATTTGCATTGTGTACATTTAGAGTCTTTCTTTACATTTGTAGTCTTTGCTTACATTTAGAGTTTTTTTTACATTTAGATCCTTTGTTTACATTTGTAGTCTTTGTTTAAATTTAGAGTTGTTTACATTTAGAGTCTTTGTTTACATTTGGAATGTCTTTGTTTACATTTGTAGTGTTTATTTACATTTAGAGTTTTTGTTTAAATTTAGAGACTTTGTTTATACTTGTTGTTTTTGTTTACATTCCTAGTCTTTGTTTAAATTTAGAGTTTGTTTAAATTTGCAGTCATTGTTTACATATAGCGTTTGTTTACATTTGCAGTCTTTGTTTACTTTTAGAGTCTTTCTTTACACTTAGTCTTTCTTTACACTTAGTCTTTCTTTACACTTAGAGTCATTGCTTACATTTAGATTTCTTGTTTACATTTAGAGTCTTTGTTTACGTTTGTAGTCTATTTACATTTAGTGTCTGTCTACATTTTTAGTTTTTGATTACATTTTGAGTCTGTTTATATTTAAAATATTTGTTTAAAATTACAGTCTGTTTACATTTAGAATCTGTGTTTACGTTTGTAGTTTTTGTTTTAATTTATAGTCTCTGTTTACGTTTGTAGACTTTGTTTACGTTTGTAGTTATTGTTTACATGTAAAGTTTTTGTTTTAGAGTCTTTGTTTACATTTGTAGTCTTTGTTTACATTTTGAGTGTTTACATTTAGAGCCTTTGTTTACATTCGTTGTCTTTTTTTACACTCAGAGTCTTTGTTTACGTTTGTAGTTATTGTTTACATTTGTATTCTTTGTTTACATTTAGAGTCTTTGTTTACGTTTGTACTTTTTATTTACATTTAGAATCTTTGTTTACATTTGTAGTCTTTGTTTAAATTTAGTTTGTTTACATTTGTAGTCTTTGTTTACATTTATAGTTCTTGTTTACATTTGAAGTTTGTTTTATTCTGTTTACATTTTTGTAGTCTTGGTTTACATTCAGATTCCTTGTTTACATTTAGTGTCTTTGTTTACAATTGAGGTCTTTGTTTACATTAGTAGTGTTTATTTACATTTAGAGTTTTTGTTTACATTTATAGTCAATGTTTACATTTAGAGTCTGTTTACATATAGAGTCTTTGTTTACGTTTGTAGTCTTTGTTTACATTTAGAGATCTTGTTTACATTTGAAGTTTGTTTTAATCTGTTTACATTTTTGTAGTCTTGGTTTACTTTCAAAATCTTTGTTTACATTTAGAGTCTTTGTTTACATGTGAAATCTGTTTACAGTTAGATTCTTTGTTTACGTTTGTAGTTTTTGTTTTAATTTATAGTCTCTGTTTACGTTTGTGAACTTTGTTTACATTTGTAGTTATTGTTTACATTTAAAGTTTTTGTTTTAGAGTCTTTGTTTACATTTGTAGTCTTTGTTTACATTTAGTGTCTTTTTACTTTTAAAGTCTTTGTTTACATTTAGAGATTTTTTTTACGTTTGAAGTCTTTGTTTACATTTAGAGTCTGTTTACATTTGTAGTCTTTGTTAACATTTAGAGTGTTTACATTTAGAGACTTTTTTTATATATTGCTAGTCTTTGCTTACATTTTGAGTCTTCTTTATATTTGTAGTTTTTGTTTAAATATAGTTTGTTTACATTGGTAGTCTTTGTTTACATTTACAGTTCTTGTTCACATTTAAAGTTTGTTTTATTCTCTTTACATTTTTGTAGTCTTGGTTTACATTCAGAATTCTTTTTTACATTTAGTGTGTTTGTTTACATTTGTGGTCTTTGCTTACATTTAGAGCCTGTTTAGATTTGTAGTCCTTATTTACATTTAGGTTCTTTGTTTACATTTAGATTGTTTACATTTAGAGCCTTTGTTTACATTCGTTGTCTTTCTTTACACTCAGAGTATTTGTTTACGTTTGTAGTCTTTGTTTACATTCAGAGTGTTTACATTTAGAGCCTTTCTTTATATTTGTAGTCTTTGTTTACCTTTTGAGTCTTTGTTTACATTTGAGTTATTGTTTACATTTAGAGTTTTTGTTTACATTTGTAGTTTTGTTTAAATTTAGTTTGTTTACATTTGTAGTCTCTGTTTACATTTGCATTGTGTACATTTAGAGTCTTTCTTTACATTTGTAGTCTTTGCTTACATTTAGAGTTTTTTTTACATTTAGATCCTTTGTTTACATTTGTAGTCTTTGTTTAAATTTAGAGTTGTTTACATTTAGAGTCTTTGTTTACATTTGGAATGTCTTTGTTTACATTTGTAGTGTTTATTTACATTTAGAGTTTTTGTTTAAATTTAGAGACTTTGTTTATACTTGTTGTTTTTGTTTACATTCCTAGTCTTTGTTTAAATTTAGAGTTTGTTTAAATTTGCAGTCATTGTTTACATATAGCGTTTGTTTACATTTGCAGTCTTTGTTTACTTTTAGAGTCTTTCTTTACACTTAGTCTTTCTTTACACTTAGTCTTTCTTTACACTTAGAGTCATTGCTTACATTTAGATTTCTTGTTTACATTTAGAGTCTTTGTTTACGTTTGTAGTCTATTTACATTTAGTGTCTGTCTACATTTTTAGTTTTTGATTACATTTTGAGTCTGTTTATATTTAAAATATTTGTTTAAAATTACAGTCTGTTTACATTTAGAATCTGTGTTTACGTTTGTAGTTTTTGTTTTAATTTATAGTCTCTGTTTACGTTTGTAGACTTTGTTTACGTTTGTAGTTATTGTTTACATGTAAAGTTTTTGTTTTAGAGTCTTTGTTTACATTTGTAGTCTTATTTTTTTTTACATTTAGAATCTTTGTTTACATTTGTAGTCTTTGTTTACATTTTGAGTGTTTACATTTAGAGCCTTTGTTTACATTCGTTGTCTTTTTTTACACTCAGAGTCTTTGTTTACGTTTGTAGTTATTGTTTACATTTGTATTCTTTGTTTACATTTAGAGTCTTTGTTTACGTTTGTACTTTTTATTTACATTTAGAATCTTTGTTTACATTTGTAGTCTTTGTTTAAATTTAGTTTGTTTACATTTGTAGTCTTTGTTTACATTTATAGTTCTTGTTTACATTTGAAGTTTGTTTTATTCTGTTTACATTTTTGTAGTCTTGGTTTACATTCAGATTCCTTGTTTACATTTAGTGTCTTTGTTTACAATTGAGGTCTTTGTTTACATTAGTAGTGTTTATTTACATTTAGAGTTTTTGTTTACATTTATAGTCAATGTTTACATTTAGAGTCTGTTTACATATAGAGTCTTTGTTTACGTTTGTAGTCTTTGTTTACATTTAGAGATCTTGTTTACATTTGAAGTTTGTTTTAATCTGTTTACATTTTTGTAGTCTTGGTTTACTTTCAAAATCTTTGTTTACATTTAGAGTCTTTGTTTACATGTGAAATCTGTTTACAGTTAGATTCTTTGTTTACGTTTGTAGTTTTTGTTTTAATTTATAGTCTCTGTTTACGTTTGTGAACTTTGTTTACATTTGTAGTTATTGTTTACATTTAAAGTTTTTGTTTTAGAGTCTTTGTTTACATTTGTAGTCTTTGTATACATTTAGTGTCTTTTTACTTTTAAAGTCTTTGTTTACATTTAGAGATTTTTTTTACGTTTGAAGTCTTTGTTTACATTTAGAGTCTGTTTACATTTGTAGTCTTTGTTAACATTTAGAGTGTTTACATTTAGAGACTTTTTTTATATATTGCTAGTCTTTGCTTACATTTTGAGTCTTCTTTATATTTGTAGTTTTTGTTTAAATATAGTTTGTTTACATTGGTAGTCTTTGTTTACATTTACAGTTCTTGTTCACATTTAAAGTTTGTTTTATTCTCTTTACATTTTTGTAGTCTTGGTTTACATTCAGAATTCTTTTTTACATTTAGTGTGTTTGTTTACATTTGTGGTCTTTGCTTACATTTAGAGCCTGTTTAGATTTGTAGTCCTTATTTACATTTAGGTTCTTTGTTTACATTTAGATTGTTTACATTTAGAGCCTTTGTTTACATTCGTTGTCTTTCTTTACACTCAGAGTATTTGTTTACGTTTGTAGTCTTTGTTTACATTCAGAGTGTTTACATTTAGAGCCTTTCTTTATATTTGTAGTCTTTGTTTACCTTTTGAGTCTTTGTTTACATTTGAGTTATTGTTTACATTTAGAGTTTTTGTTTACATTTGTAGTTTTGTTTAAATTTAGTTTGTTTACATTTGTAGTCTCTGTTTACATTTGCATTGTGTACATTTAGAGTCTTTCTTTACATTTGTAGTCTTTGCTTACATTTAGAGTTTTTTTTACATTTAGATCCTTTGTTTACATTTGTAGTCTTTGTTTAAATTTAGAGTTGTTTACATTTAGAGTCTTTGTTTACATTTGGAATGTCTTTGTTTACATTTGTAGTGTTTATTTACATTTAGAGTTTTTGTTTAAATTTAGAGACTTTGTTTATACTTGTTGTTTTTGTTTACATTCCTAGTCTTTGTTTAAATTTAGAGTTTGTTTAAATTTGCAGTCATTGTTTACATATAGCGTTTGTTTACATTTGCAGTCTTTGTTTACTTTTAGAGTCTTTCTTTACACTTAGTCTTTCTTTACACTTAGTCTTTCTTTACACTTAGAGTCATTGCTTACATTTAGATTTCTTGTTTACATTTAGAGTCTTTGTTTACGTTTGTAGTCTATTTACATTTAGTGTCTGTCTACATTTTTAGTTTTTGATTACATTTTGAGTCTGTTTATATTTAAAATATTTGTTTAAAATTACAGTCTGTTTACATTTAGAATCTGTGTTTACGTTTGTAGTTTTTGTTTTAATTTATAGTCTCTGTTTACGTTTGTAGACTTTGTTTACGTTTGTAGTTATTGTTTACATGTAAAGTTTTTGTTTTAGAGTCTTTGTTTACATTTGTAGTCTTATTTTTTTTTACATTTAGAATCTTTGTTTACATTTGTAGTCTTTGTTTACATTTTGAGTGTTTACATTTAGAGCCTTTGTTTACATTCGTTGTCTTTTTTTACACTCAGAGTCTTTGTTTACGTTTGTAGTTATTGTTTACATTTGTATTCTTTGTTTACATTTAGAGTCTTTGTTTACGTTTGTACTTTTTATTTACATTTAGAATCTTTGTTTACATTTGTAGTCTTTGTTTAAATTTAGTTTGTTTACATTTGTAGTCTTTGTTTACATTTATAGTTCTTGTTTACATTTGAAGTTTGTTTTATTCTGTTTACATTTTTGTAGTCTTGGTTTACATTCAGATTCCTTGTTTACATTTAGTGTCTTTGTTTACAATTGAGGTCTTTGTTTACATTAGTAGTGTTTATTTACATTTAGAGTTTTTGTTTACATTTATAGTCAATGTTTACATTTAGAGTCTGTTTACATATAGAGTCTTTGTTTACGTTTGTAGTCTTTGTTTACATTTAGAGATCTTGTTTACATTTGAAGTTTGTTTTAATCTGTTTACATTTTTGTAGTCTTGGTTTACTTTCAAAATCTTTGTTTACATTTAGAGTCTTTGTTTACATGTGAAATCTGTTTACAGTTAGATTCTTTGTTTACGTTTGTAGTTTTTGTTTTAATTTATAGTCTCTGTTTACGTTTGTGAACTTTGTTTACATTTGTAGTTATTGTTTACATTTAAAGTTTTTGTTTTAGAGTCTTTGTTTACATTTGTAGTCTTTGTATACATTTAGTGTCTTTTTACTTTTAAAGTCTTTGTTTACATTTAGAGATTTTTTTTACGTTTGAAGTCTTTGTTTACATTTAGAGTCTGTTTACATTTGTAGTCTTTGTTAACATTTAGAGTGTTTACATTTAGAGACTTTTTTTATATATTGCTAGTCTTTGCTTACATTTTGAGTCTTCTTTATATTTGTAGTTTTTGTTTAAATATAGTTTGTTTACATTGGTAGTCTTTGTTTACATTTACAGTTCTTGTTCACATTTAAAGTTTGTTTTATTCTCTTTACATTTTTGTAGTCTTGGTTTACATTCAGAATTCTTTTTTACATTTAGTGTGTTTGTTTACATTTGTGGTCTTTGCTTACATTTAGAGCCTGTTTAGATTTGTAGTCCTTATTTACATTTAGGTTCTTTGTTTACATTTAGATTGTTTACATTTAGAGCCTTTGTTTACATTCGTTGTCTTTCTTTACACTCAGAGTATTTGTTTACGTTTGTAGTCTTTGTTTACATTCAGAGTGTTTACATTTAGAGCCTTTCTTTATATTTGTAGTCTTTGTTTACCTTTTGAGTCTTTGTTTACATTTGAGTTATTGTTTACATTTAGAGTTTTTGTTTACATTTGTAGTTTTGTTTAAATTTAGTTTGTTTACATTTGTAGTCTCTGTTTACATTTGCATTGTGTACATTTAGAGTCTTTCTTTACATTTGTAGTCTTTGCTTACATTTAGAGTTTTTTTTACATTTAGATCCTTTGTTTACATTTGTAGTCTTTGTTTAAATTTAGAGTTGTTTACATTTAGAGTCTTTGTTTACATTTGGAATGTCTTTGTTTACATTTGTAGTGTTTATTTACATTTAGAGTTTTTGTTTAAATTTAGAGACTTTGTTTATACTTGTTGTTTTTGTTTACATTCCTAGTCTTTGTTTAAATTTAGAGTTTGTTTAAATTTGCAGTCATTGTTTACATATAGCGTTTGTTTACATTTGCAGTCTTTGTTTACTTTTAGAGTCTTTCTTTACACTTAGTCTTTCTTTACACTTAGTCTTTCTTTACACTTAGAGTCATTGCTTACATTTAGATTTCTTGTTTACATTTAGAGTCTTTGTTTACGTTTGTAGTCTATTTACATTTAGTGTCTGTCTACATTTTTAGTTTTTGATTACATTTTGAGTCTGTTTATATTTAAAATATTTGTTTAAAATTACAGTCTGTTTACATTTAGAATCTGTGTTTACGTTTGTAGTTTTTGTTTTAATTTATAGTCTCTGTTTACGTTTGTAGACTTTGTTTACGTTTGTAGTTATTGTTTACATGTAAAGTTTTTGTTTTAGAGTCTTTGTTTACATTTGTAGTCTTATTTTTTTTTACATTTAGAATCTTTGTTTACATTTGTAGTCTTTGTTTACATTTTGAGTGTTTACATTTAGAGCCTTTGTTTACATTCGTTGTCTTTTTTTACACTCAGAGTCTTTGTTTACGTTTGTAGTTATTGTTTACATTTGTATTCTTTGTTTACATTTAGAGTCTTTGTTTACGTTTGTACTTTTTATTTACATTTAGAATCTTTGTTTACATTTGTAGTCTTTGTTTAAATTTAGTTTGTTTACATTTGTAGTCTTTGTTTACATTTATAGTTCTTGTTTACATTTGAAGTTTGTTTTATTCTGTTTACATTTTTGTAGTCTTGGTTTACATTCAGATTCCTTGTTTACATTTAGTGTCTTTGTTTACAATTGAGGTCTTTGTTTACATTAGTAGTGTTTATTTACATTTAGAGTTTTTGTTTACATTTATAGTCAATGTTTACATTTAGAGTCTGTTTACATATAGAGTCTTTGTTTACGTTTGTAGTCTTTGTTTACATTTAGAGATCTTGTTTACATTTGAAGTTTGTTTTAATCTGTTTACATTTTTGTAGTCTTGGTTTACTTTCAAAATCTTTGTTTACATTTAGAGTCTTTGTTTACATGTGAAATCTGTTTACAGTTAGATTCTTTGTTTACGTTTGTAGTTTTTGTTTTAATTTATAGTCTCTGTTTACGTTTGTGAACTTTGTTTACATTTGTAGTTATTGTTTACATTTAAAGTTTTTGTTTTAGAGTCTTTGTTTACATTTGTAGTCTTTGTATACATTTAGTGTCTTTTTACTTTTAAAGTCTTTGTTTACATTTAGAGATTTTTTTTACGTTTGAAGTCTTTGTTTACATTTAGAGTCTGTTTACATTTGTAGTCTTTGTTAACATTTAGAGTGTTTACATTTAGAGACTTTTTTTATATATTGCTAGTCTTTGCTTACATTTTGAGTCTTCTTTATATTTGTAGTTTTTGTTTAAATATAGTTTGTTTACATTGGTAGTCTTTGTTTACATTTACAGTTCTTGTTCACATTTAAAGTTTGTTTTATTCTCTTTACATTTTTGTAGTCTTGGTTTACATTCAGAATTCTTTTTTACATTTAGTGTGTTTGTTTACATTTGTGGTCTTTGCTTACATTTAGAGCCTGTTTAGATTTGTAGTCCTTATTTACATTTAGGTTCTTTGTTTACATTTAGATTGTTTACATTTAGAGCCTTTGTTTACATTCGTTGTCTTTCTTTACACTCAGAGTATTTGTTTACGTTTGTAGTCTTTGTTTACATTCAGAGTGTTTACATTTAGAGCCTTTCTTTATATTTGTAGTCTTTGTTTACCTTTTGAGTCTTTGTTT
This sequence comes from Salticus scenicus, assembly GCA_963930645.1. Lineage (NCBI taxonomy): Eukaryota > Metazoa > Arthropoda > Arachnida > Araneae > Salticidae > Salticus > Salticus scenicus. Next base: position 15,407,837 of record OZ005654.1, on the reverse strand, counting down.
ACATTTGAGTTATTGTTTACATTTAGAGTTTTTGTTTACATTTGTAGTTTTGTTTAAATTTAGTTTGTTTACATTTGTAGTCTCTGTTTACATTTGCATTGTGTACATTTAGAGTCTTTCTTTACATTTGTAGTCTTTGCTTACATTTAGAGTTTTTTTTACATTTAGATCCTTTGTTTACATTTGTAGTCTTTGTTTAAATTTAGAGTTGTTTACATTTAGAGTCTTTGTTTACATTTGGAATGTCTTTGTTTACATTTGTAGTGTTTATTTACATTTAGAGTTTTTGTTTAAATTTAGAGACTTTGTTTATACTTGTTGTTTTTGTTTACATTCCTAGTCTTTGTTTAAATTTAGAGTTTGTTTAAATTTGCAGTCATTGTTTACATATAGCGTTTGTTTACATTTGCAGTCTTTGTTTACTTTTAGAGTCTTTCTTTACACTTAGTCTTTCTTTACACTTAGTCTTTCTTTACACTTAGAGTCATTGCTTACATTTAGATTTCTTGTTTACATTTAGAGTCTTTGTTTACGTTTGTAGTCTATTTACATTTAGTGTCTGTCTACATTTTTAGTTTTTGATTACATTTTGAGTCTGTTTATATTTAAAATATTTGTTTAAAATTACAGTCTGTTTACATTTAGAATCTGTGTTTACGTTTGTAGTTTTTGTTTTAATTTATAGTCTCTGTTTACGTTTGTAGACTTTGTTTACGTTTGTAGTTATTGTTTACATGTAAAGTTTTTGTTTTAGAGTCTTTGTTTACATTTGTAGTCTTATTTTTTTTTACATTTAGAATCTTTGTTTACATTTGTAGTCTTTGTTTACATTTTGAGTGTTTACATTTAGAGCCTTTGTTTACATTCGTTGTCTTTTTTTACACTCAGAGTCTTTGTTTACGTTTGTAGTTATTGTTTACATTTGTATTCTTTGTTTACATTTAGAGTCTTTGTTTACGTTTGTACTTTTTATTTACATTTAGAATCTTTGTTTACATTTGTAGTCTTTGTTTAAATTTAGTTTGTTTACATTTGTAGTCTTTGTTTACATTTATAGTTCTTGTTTACATTTGAAGTTTGTTTTATTCTGTTTACATTTTTGTAGTCTTGGTTTACATTCAGATTCCTTGTTTACATTTAGTGTCTTTGTTTACAATTGAGGTCTTTGTTTACATTAGTAGTGTTTATTTACATTTAGAGTTTTTGTTTACATTTATAGTCAATGTTTACATTTAGAGTCTGTTTACATATAGAGTCTTTGTTTACGTTTGTAGTCTTTGTTTACATTTAGAGATCTTGTTTACATTTGAAGTTTGTTTTAATCTGTTTACATTTTTGTAGTCTTGGTTTACTTTCAAAATCTTTGTTTACATTTAGAGTCTTTGTTTACATGTGAAATCTGTTTACAGTTAGATTCTTTGTTTACGTTTGTAGTTTTTGTTTTAATTTATAGTCTCTGTTTACGTTTGTGAACTTTGTTTACATTTTTAGTTATTGTTTACATTTAAAGTTTTTGTTTTAGAGTCTTTGTTTACATTTGTAGTCTTTGTATACATTTAGTGTCTTTTTACTTTTAAAGTCTTTGTTTACATTTAGAGATTTTTTTTACGTTTGAAGTCTTTGTTTACATTTAGAGTCTGTTTACATTTGTAGTCTTTGTTAACATTTAGAGTGTTTACATTTAGAGACTTTTTTTATATATTGCTAGTCTTTGCTTACATTTTGAGTCTTCTTTATATTTGTAGTTTTTGTTTAAATATAGTTTGTTTACATTGGTAGTCTTTGTTTACATTTACAGTTCTTGTTCACATTTAAAGTTTGTTTTATTCTCTTTACATTTTTGTAGTCTTGGTTTACATTCAGAATTCTTTTTTACATTTAGTGTGTTTGTTTACATTTGTGGTCTTTGCTTACATTTAGAGCCTGTTTAGATTTGTAGTCCTTATTTACATTTAGGTTCTTTGTTTACATTTAGATTGTTTACATTTAGAGCCTTTGTTTACATTCGTTGTCTTTCTTTACACTCAGAGTATTTGTTTACGTTTGTAGTCTTTGTTTACATTCAGAGTGTTTACATTTAGAGCCTTTCTTTATATTTGTAGTCTTTGTTTACCTTTTGAGTCTTTGTTTACATTTGAGTTATTGTTTACATTTAGAGTTTTTGTTTACATTTGTAGTTTTGTTTAAATTTAGTTTGTTTACATTTGTAGTCTCTGTTTACATTTGCATTGTGTACATTTAGAGTCTTTCTTTACATTTGTAGTCTTTGCTTACATTTAGAGTTTTTTTTACATTTAGATCCTTTGTTTACATTTGTAGTCTTTGTTTAAATTTAGAGTTGTTTACATTTAGAGTCTTTGTTTACATTTGGAATGTCTTTGTTTACATTTGTAGTGTTTATTTACATTTAGAGTTTTTGTTTAAATTTAGAGACTTTGTTTATACTTGTTGTTTTTGTTTACATTCCTAGTCTTTGTTTAAATTTAGAGTTTGTTTAAATTTGCAGTCATTGTTTACATATAGCGTTTGTTTACATTTGCAGTCTTTGTTTACTTTTAGAGTCTTTCTTTACACTTAGTCTTTCTTTACACTTAGTCTTTCTTTACACTTAGAGTCATTGCTTACATTTAGATTTCTTGTTTACATTTAGAGTCTTTGTTTACGTTTGTAGTCTATTTACATTTAGTGTCTGTCTACATTTTTAGTTTTTGATTACATTTTGAGTCTGTTTATATTTAAAATATTTGTTTAAAATTACAGTCTGTTTACATTTAGAATCTGTGTTTACGTTTGTAGTTTTTGTTTTAATTTATAGTCTCTGTTTACGTTTGTAGACTTTGTTTACGTTTGTAGTTATTGTTTACATGTAAAGTTTTTGTTTTAGAGTCTTTGTTTACATTTGTAGTCTTATTTTTTTTTTACATTTAGAATCTTTGTTTACATTTGTAGTCTTTGTTTACATTTTGAGTGTTTACATTTAGAGCCTTTGTTTACATTCGTTGTCTTTTTTTACACTCAGAGTCTTTGTTTACGTTTGTAGTTATTGTTTACATTTGTATTCTTTGTTTACATTTAGAGTCTTTGTTTACGTTTGTACTTTTTATTTACATTTAGAATCTTTGTTTACATTTGTAGTCTTTGTTTAAATTTAGTTTGTTTACATTTGTAGTCTTTGTTTACATTTATAGTTCTTGTTTACATTTGAAGTTTGTTTTATTCTGTTTACATTTTTGTAGTCTTGGTTTACATTCAGATTCCTTGTTTACATTTAGTGTCTTTGTTTACAATTGAGGTCTTTGTTTACATTAGTAGTGTTTATTTACATTTAGAGTTTTTGTTTACATTTATAGTCAATGTTTACATTTAGAGTCTGTTTACATATAGAGTCTTTGTTTACGTTTGTAGTCTTTGTTTACATTTAGAGATCTTGTTTACATTTGAAGTTTGTTTTAATCTGTTTACATTTTTGTAGTCTTGGTTTACTTTCAAAATCTTTGTTTACATTTAGAGTCTTTGTTTACATGTGAAATCTGTTTACAGTTAGATTCTTTGTTTACGTTTGTAGTTTTTGTTTTAATTTATAGTCTCTGTTTACGTTTGTGAACTTTGTTTACATTTGTAGTTATTGTTTACATTTAAAGTTTTTGTTTTAGAGTCTTTGTTTACATTTGTAGTCTTTGTTTACATTTAGTGTCTTTTTACTTTTAAAGTCTTTGTTTACATTTAGAGATTTTTTTTACGTTTGAAGTCTTTGTTTACATTTAGAGTCTGTTTACATTTGTAGTCTTTGTTAACATTTAGAGTGTTTACATTTAGAGACTTTTTTTATATATTGCTAGTCTTTGCTTACATTTTGAGTCTTCTTTATATTTGTAGTTTTTGTTTAAATATAGTTTGTTTACATTGGTAGTCTTTGTTTACATTTACAGTTCTTGTTCACATTTAAAGTTTGTTTTATTCTCTTTACATTTTTGTAGTCTTGGTTTACATTCAGAATTCTTTTTTACATTTAGTGTGTTTGTTTACATTTGTGGTCTTTGCTTACATTTAGAGCCTGTTTAGATTTGTAGTCCTTATTTACATTTAGGTTCTTTGTTTACATTTAGAGCCTTTGTTTACATTCGTTGTCTTTCTTTACACTCAGAGTATTTGTTTACGTTTGTAGTCTTTGTTTACATTTGTAGGTATTGTTTACATTTGTAGTCTTTGTTTAAATTTAGAGTTTGTTTACGTTTGTAATCTTTGTTTACATTTGTAGTTATTGTTTGCAATTGTAGTCTTTGTTTACATTTAGATTCTTTTTGCATTTAAAGTCATTGTTTACATTTAGAGTGTTTCTTTACTTTTGTATTCCTTGTTTACATTTAGAGTCTGTTTACTTTTGTAACCTTTGTTTACATTTCGAGTTTGTTTAGATTTGTAGTCCTTGTTTACATTTAGGTTCTTAGTTTACATTTGTAGTCTTTGTTTACATTCAGAGTGTTTACATTTAGAGCCTTTCTTTATATTTGTAGTCTTTGTTTACATTTTGAGTCTTTGTTTACATTTGAGTTATTGTTTACATTTAGAGTTTTTGTTTACATTTGTAGTTTTGTTTAAATTTAATTTGTTTACATTTGTATACTTTGTTTACATTTAGAGTGTTTACATTTAGAGCTTTTGTCTACATTGTTAGTTTTGTTTTAATTTTAGTCTTTTCTTACATTTGCAGTCTTTGTTTACATATAGAGTCTTTGTTTACACTTAGAATGTCTGCATTTAGATTATTTCTTTACACTTAGAGTCATTGTTTACATTTAGATTCATTGTTTACATTTAGAGTCTTTGTTTATGTTTGTAGTCTTTGTTTACTTTGGTACTTATTGTTTACATTTGTAGTCCTTGTTTACATTTGTATTATATTTACATTTAGAGGCTGTCTACATTTTTAGTCTTTGATTACATTTAGAGTCTGTTTACATTTAGAATCTGTGTTTACATTTACAGTCTGTTTACATTTGTAGTCTTTGTTTACATTTAGAGTCTGTTTCGTTTTGTAGTGTTTGTTTACACTTAGGATCTTTGCTTACGTTTGTTGTCTTTGTTTACATTTGTAGTCTTTGTTTACATTTAGAGTGTTCAAATTTAGAGCCTTTATTTATATTTGTAGTCAATGTTTACATTTAGCTTCTTTGTTTATATTTGCAGTCTTCGTTTACATTTCTTGTCTGTGTTTTTATTTGTAGTCTTTTTTAACTTTTGCAGTCTTTGTTTACATTTAGAGTCTGTGTACTTTTGTAGTCTGTTTACATTTGTAGTTTTTGTTTACGTTTAGAGCGCATAGATTTGTAATCTTTGTTTATATTTAGAGTCTTTGTTTACATTTGTAGTCTTAGTCTTTGTTTACATTTAGAATCTTTGTTTACATTTGTAGTCTTTATTTACATTTTGAGTGTTTACATTTAGAGCCTATGATTACATTTATAGTCTGGTTCCATATTCAGTCTTTGTTTACATTTGTAGTATTTTTTTACATTTAAAGTGTTTACATTTAGATTCTTTGTTTACATTTGTAGTCTTTGTTTACACTTACGTTGTTTACATTTAGAGCGCTTGTTTACATTCGTAGTCTTTCTGTACACGTAGAGTCATTGTTTACATTTAGAGTCTTTGTTTACGTTTGTATTCTTTGTTTACATTTAATATATTTTTACATTTAAAGTCTTTTTTTACATTTAGAATCTTTGTTTATATTTTCAGCCTTTTTACATTTGTTGTCTTTGTTTACATTTTGAGTCTGTTTAGATTTGTAGGCCTTGTTTACATTTAGAGTGTTTACATTTAGAGTCTTTCTTTACATTTGTAGTCTTTGCTTACATTTAGAGTTTTTTTTACATTTAGATCCTTTGTTTAAATTTGTAGTCTTTGTTTCCATATTCAGTCTTTGTTTACATTTGTAGTCTCCGTTTACATTTGTAGTCTTTGTTTACATTTACGTTGTTTACATTTAGAGCCTTTGTTTACATTTGTAGTCTTTCTTTACACTTAGAGTCATTGCTTACATTTAGATTCCTTGTTTACATTTAGAGTCTTTGTTTACGTTTGTAGTCTTTGTTTACATTGGTACTTATTGTTTACCTTTGTAGTCTTTGTTTACATTTGTATTCTATTTACATTTAGAGTCTGTCTACATTTTTAGTTTTTGATTACATTTTGAGTCTGTTTATACTTAGAATTTTTGTTTAAAATTAGAGTCTGTTTACATTTAGAATCTGTGTTTACGTTTGTAGTCTTAGTTTTAATTTATAGTCTCTGTTTACGTTTGTAGATTTTGTTTACATTTGAAGTTATTGTTTCCATTTAAAGTTTTTGTTTTAGACTGTTTGTTTACAATTGTATTCTTTATTTACATTTGAAATCTTTGTTTAAATTTGTAGTCTTTGTTTACATTTAGATTCTTTGTTTACATTTGTAATCTTTGTTTGCATTTACGTTGTTTACATTTACAGCATTTGTTTACATTCGTCGTTTTCTTTACACTTAGAGTCACTGTTTACATTTAGAGTTTTTGTTTACGTTTGTAATCTTTGTTTACATTTGTGGTTATTGTTTACATTTGTAGTCTTTGTTTACATTTTGTGTCTTTTTACATTTAAAGTCTTTGTTTGCATTGAGAGTCTTTGTTTACGTTTGTAATCTTTGTTTACATTTAGAATCTGTGTTTACATTTACAGTCTGGTTACATTTGTTGTCTTTGTTTACATATAGATTTGTAGTCTGTTTAGATTTGTAGTCCTTGTTTAAATTTAGGTTCTTTGTTTACCTTTAGAGTATTTACATTTACAGCCTTTGTTTACATTCGTAGTCTTTCTTTACATTCAGAGTCTTTGTTTACGTTTGTAGTTTTTGTTTACATTTGTAGTTATTGTTTACATTTGTAGTTATTGTTTACATTTGTATTCTTTGTTTACATTTAGAATCTTTGTTTACATTTGTAGATTTAGTTTACATTTAGAGCCTTTTTTATGCATTACTACACTTTGTTTACATTTTGATCTTTGTTTACATTTGTAGTCTTTGTTTAAATTTAGTTTGTTTACATTTGTAGTCTTTGTTTAAATTTAGTTTGTCTACATTTGTAGTCTTTGTTTACATTTATAGTTCTTATTTAGATTTGAAGTTTGTTTTATTCTGTTTACATTCTTGTAGTCTTCGTTTAAATCAGAATCCTTGTTTACATTTAGTGTCTTTGTTTACATTTGTAGTCTTTGTTTTCATTTGGAGTGTCTACATTTAGAGTCTTTGTTTACAATTGTAGTTTTTGTTTACAATTAGAGTTTTTGTTTACATTTGTAGTCTTTGTTTAAATTCAGAGTTTGTTTACATTTGTAGTCTTTGTTTACATTTAGCGTTTGTTTACATTTGCAGTCTTTGTTTACTTTTAGATCCTTTCTTTAAATTTGCAATGCCTACATTTAGAGTCTTTCTTTAAACTTAGAGTCATTGTTTACATTCAGATTACTTGTTTACATTTACAATATTTGTTTACGTTTGTATTCTATTTTTACATTTCTAGTTATTGTTTACATTTGTATTCTGTTTACATTTAGAGTCAGTTCATGTTTAGAATCCTTGTTCACATTCAGAGTCTGTTTACATTTAGAATCTGTGTTTACATTTACATTCTGTTTAAATTTGTAGTCTTTGTTTACGTTCAGAGTCTGTTGAGGTTTGTAGTCGGTGTTTACATTTAGGGTCTTTGTTTACATTTGCATTCTTTGTTTATATTTGTAGTCTTGGTTTACATTTAGATTGTTTAATTTTGGATCATTTATTTATATTTGTAGTCTTTGTTTACATTTTGCGTCTTTGTTTACATTTATAGTCTGTTTACATTTGCAGTCTGTGCTTTCATTTGTAGTCCTTGTTAACTTTTGCAGTCTTTCCTTACATTTAGAGTCTTTGTTTACTTTTGTAGGCTTTGTTTACAGTTATAGGCTTTGTTTAGTGTTTAGAGGGATTAGATTTGTCATTCATTAGTCATTGTCAGATTAGTCATTGTCAGATTAGTCATTGTTTACGTTTGTAGTTATTGTTTACAATTGTAGTCTTTGTTTACATTCAGATTGTTTTTAGACTTTGTTTACATTTAAGCTTTGTTTAAATTTGTACTCTTTGTTTATATTTAGAGTCTTTGTTTATATTTACAAACTTTTTTTAAATTGTAGTCTTTGTTCACATTTGTATACTTTTTTGCGTTTGTTGCCTTTGTTTAAATTTGTAGTCTTTGTTTACATTTAGTCTCTGTTTACATTTAGTCTTTGTTTACGCTTAGTTTTTGAGTACATTTTGAGTCTTTGTTTACATCAATAATCTGTTTACATTTAGTTTTTTCACATTTCGAGTCTTTTTTTATGCTTAGCCTTTGCTTACATTTTGAGTCTGTTTAGATTTGTAGTCTTTATTTACATTTAGAATCTTTGTTTAAATTTGTAGTCTTTTTTTACATTTAGTGTGTTTACATTTAGAGCCTTTATTTAGATTTAGAGTCTTGTTTTACATTAAAGTTTTTGTTTCATTTATAGTCATTGTTTACATTTAGAGTCTGTTTACATATAGAGTTTTTGTTTACGTTTGTAGTCTTTGTTTACATTTAGAGATCTTGTTTACATTTGAAGTTTGTTTTAATCTGTTTACATTTTTGTAGTCTTGGTTTACTTTCAGAATCTTTGTTTACATTTAGAGTCTTTGTTTACATGTGAAATCTTTTTACAGTTAGATTCTTTGTTTACGTTTGTAGTTTTTGTTTTAATTTATAGTCTCTGTTTACGTTTGTGGACTTAGTTATTGTTTACATTTAGTGTCTTTTTACTTTTCAAGTCTTTGTTCACATTTAGAGATTTTTTTTACGTTTGAATTTTTGTTTACATTTGTAGTCTTTGTTAAAATTTAGAGTGTTTACATGTAGAGACTTTTTTTATATATTGCTAGTCTTTGCTTACGTTTTGAGTCTTTTTTATATTTGTAGTTTTTGTTTAAATATAGTTTGTTTACATTAGTGGTCTTTGTTTACATTTATAGTTCTTGTTTACATTTGAATTTTGTTTTATTCTCTTTACATTTTTGTAGTCTTGGTTTACATTCAGAATTCTTGTTTACATTTAGTGTGTTTGTTTACATTTGTGTTCTTTGCTTACATTTAGAGCCTGTTTAGATTTGTAGTCCTTGTTTACATTTAGGTTCTTTGTTTACATTTAGATTGTTTACATTTAGAGCCTTTGTTTACATTCGTTGTCTTTCTTTACACTCAGAGTCTTTGTTTACGTTTGTAGTTTTTGTTTACATTTGTAGGTATTGTTTACATTTGTAGTCTTTTTTTACATTTAGAGTCTTTGTTTACCTTTCTAGTCATTATTTACATTTAGAATTTTTGTTTACATTTGTAGACTTTGTTAACATTTAGAGTGTTTACATTTGGAGTCTTTTTTATATATTTCTAGTCTTTATTTACATTTTGAGTCTTTGTTTACATTTTAGTCTTTGTTTAAATTTAGTTTGTTTACATTTGTAGTCTTTGTTTAAATTTAGTTTGTTTACATTTGTAGTCTTTGTTTACATTTATAGTTCTTGTTTACATTTGAAGTTTGATTTATTCTGTTTACATTTTTGTAGTCTTGGTTTACATTCAGAATTCTGTTTACATTTTTGTAGTCTTGGTTTACATTCAGAATTCTTGTTTACATTTAGTTTGCTGGTTTACATTTGTGGTCTTTGCTTACATTTCTATTCTTTGTTTACATTTGGAGTGTCTACATTTAGAGTTTTTGTTTACATTTGTAGTCTTTGTTTAAATTTAGAGTTTGTTTACGTTTGTAGTCTTTGTTTACATTTGTAGTTATTGTTTGCAATTGTAGTCTTTGTTTACATTTAGATTCTTTTTGCATTTAAAGTCTTTGTTTACATTTAGAGTGTTTCTTTACATTTGTAACCTTTATTTACATTTTGGAGTCTGTTTAGATTTGAAGTCCTTGTTTACATTTAGAGTGTTTACATTTAGAGCCCTTCTTTATATTTGTAGTTTCTGAGTCTTTGTTTACATTTGTGTTATTCTTTACATTTAGAGTTTTTGTTTTCATTTGTAGTTTTGTTTAAATTTGAGTTTGTTTACATTTGTATTCTTTGCTTACATTTAGAGTGTTTACATTTAGAATCTTTGTTTACATTGCTAGTTTTGTTTCCATTTTGAGTCTTTGTTTACATTTGCAGTCTTTGTTTGCATTTAGAGTCTTTGTTTACCTTTGGAATGTCTGCATTTAGACTCTTTCTTTACACTTAGAGTCATTGTTTACATTTAGATTCCCTGTTTACATTTAGAGTCTTGTTTACGTTTGTACTTATTTGAAACGTACGTTTGTACTTATTGTTATTTACATTGGTACTTATTGTTCACATTTGTTGTCCTTGTTTACATTTGTATTCTATTTACATTTACAGTCTGTCTACATTTTTAGTCTTTGATTACATTTAGGGTCTGTTTATATTTAGAATATTTGTTTAAAATTAGAGTCTGTTTACATTTAGAATCTGTGTTTACATTTACAGTCTGTTTACATTTGTAGTCTTTGTTTACATTTAGAGTCTGTTTAGGTTTGCAGTCTTTGTTTACATTTAGGATCTTTGTTTACATTTGTTGTGTTTGTTTACATTTGTAGTGTTTGTTTACATTTAGAGAGTTCAAATTTAGAGCCTTTATTTATATTTGTAGTCTATGTTTACATTTAGCTTCTTTGTTTACATTTACAGTCTTCGATTACATTTGTAGCCTGTGTTTTTATTTGTAGTCTTTTTTAACTTTTGCAGTCTTTGTTTACATTTAGAGTCTGTTTACTTTTGTAGTCTGATTACATTTGCAGGCTTGGTTTACGTTTAGATCGTTTAGATTTGTAATCTTTGTTTATATTTTGAGTCTTTGTTTACATTTAGAATCTTTGGTTATATTTGTAGTCTTTCTTTACATTTTGAGTGTTTACATTTAGAGCCTATGATTACATTTTAGTCTTTGTTTCCATATTCAGTCTTTGTTTACATTTGTAGTCTTTTTATACATTTAAAGTGTTTAGATATAGATTCTTCGTTTACATTTGCAGACTTTGTTTACATCTACGTTGTTTACATTTAGAGCGTTTGTTTACAGTCATAGTCTTTCTTTACACTTAGAGTCATTGTTTACATTTAGAGTCTTTGTTTACGTTTGTAGTCTTTGTTTACATTTAATATATTTTTACATTTAAAGTCTTTCTTTACATTTAGAATTTTTGTGTATATTTACAGCCTGTTTACATTTGTTGTCTTTGTCTACATTTTGTCTACATTTAGATTTGTAGTCCTTGTTTACATTTAGTTTCTTTGTATACATTTAGAATGTTTACATTTAGAGCCTTTCTTTATATTTGTAGTCATTGTTTACATTTAGAGGCTTTGTTTACATTTAGAGAGCTTAGATTTGTAGTCTTTATTTACATTTACAATCTTTGTTTATATTTGTAGACTTTGTATACATTTAGAGTGTTTAGATTTAGAGCCTTTGTTTACATTGCTAGTCTTTGTTTACATTTTGAGTCTTTGTTTACATTTGTAGTCTTTGTTTACATTTAGATTTTTTGTTTACATTTGTAGTTTTGTTTAAATTTAGTTTGTTTACATTTGTAGTCTTTGTTTACATTTAGAGTGTTTACATTTAGAGCATTTGTTTTCATTGCTAGTCTTTGTCTTCAATTATAGTCTTTGTTTACATTTAGAGTCTGTTTACATTTTTTGTCATTGATTACATTTAGGATCTGTGTTTATATTTAGAGTCTTTGTTTACATTTGTAGTCTGTCTATATTTGTTGTGTTTGTTTACATTTGTTGTCTTTGTTTACATTTAGAGACTTTTTACATTTAAGGTCTTTGTTTACATTTAGAGCCTTTGTTTACATTCGCAGTCTTTGTTTCCAAATTGAGTCTTTGTTTACAATTGTAGCCTTTTTTTACGTTTAGAGTGTTTACGTTTAGAGTCTTTGTTTACATTTGCAGTCACTGTTTACATTTGTAAACTTTGTTTACATTTGTAGTCTTTCTTTAAACTTAGAGTTATTGTTTATATTTAGAGTCTTTGTTTACGTTTGTTGACTTTATTTACATTTCTAGTTATTGTTTACATTTAAAGTCTTTGCTTACATTTGCTGTCTTTGTTTGCATTTAGAGTTTTTGTTTACATTTAGATCCTTTGTTTTTATTTGTAGTCTTTGTTTACATTTGTCGTCTTTGTTTAAATTTAGAGTTTGTTTACATTTGTCGTCTTTGTTTACATTTAGTGTTTGTCTACATTTGCAGTCTTTGTTAACACTTCGATTCCTTGTTTACATTTAGAGTCTTTGTTTACGTCCGTTGTCTTTGTTTACATTTAGAGTGTTTGCATTTAGAGTCTTTGTTTAGATTTGTAGTCTTTGTTTACATTTACGTTGTTTACATTTAGAGTCTTTGTTTACATTTGTAGTCTTTGTTTACATTTTGAATGTTTACATTTAGAGCCTTTGTTTACATTCGTTGTCTTTTTTTACACTCAGAGTCTTTGTTTACGTTTGTAGTTATTGTTTACATTTGTATTCTTTGTTTACATTTAGAGTCTTTGTTTACGTTTGTACTTTTTATTTACATTTAGAATCTTTGTTTACATTTGTAGTCTTTGTTTAAATTTAGTTTGTTTACATTTGTAGTCTTTGTTTACATTTATAGTTCTTGTTTACATTTGAAGTTTGTTTTATTCTGTTTACATTTTTGTAGTCTTGGTTTACATTCAGATTCCTTGTTTACATTTAGTGTCTTTGTTTACAATTGAGGTCTTTGTTTACATTAGTAGTGTTTATTTACATTTAGAGTTTTTGTTTACATTTATAGTCAATGTTTACATTTAGAGTCTGTTTACATATAGAGTCTTTGTTTACGTTTGTAGTCTTTGTTTACATTTAGAGATCTTGTTTACATTTGAAGTTTGTTTTAATCTGTTTACATTTTTGTAGTCTTGGTTTACTTTCAAAATCTTTGTTTACATTTAGAGTCTTTGTTTACATGTGAAATCTGTTTACAGTTAGATTCTTTGTTTACGTTTGTAGTTTTTGTTTTAATTTATAGTCTCTGTTTACGTTTGTGAACTTTGTTTACATTTGTAGTTATTGTTTACATTTAAAGTTTTTGTTTTAGAGTCTTTGTTTACATTTGTAGTCTTTGTTTACATTTAGTGTCTTTTTACTTTTAAAGTCTTTGTTTACATTTAGAGATTTTTTTTACGTTTGAAGTCTTTGTTTACATTTAGAGTCTGTTTACATTTGTAGTCTTTGTTAACATTTAGAGTGTTTACATTTAGAGACTTTTTTTATATATTGCTAGTCTTTGCTTACATTTTGAGTCTTCTTTATATTTGTAGTTTTTGTTTAAATATAGTTTGTTTACATTGGTAGTCTTTGTTTACATTTACAGTTCTTGTTCACATTTAAAGTTTGTTTTATTCTCTTTACATTTTTGTAGTCTTGGTTTACATTCAGAATTCTTTTTTACATTTAGTGTGTTTGTTTACATTTGTGGTCTTTGCTTACATTTAGAGCCTGTTTAGATTTGTAGTCCTTATTTACATTTAGGTTCTTTGTTTACATTTAGAGCCTTTGTTTACATTCGTTGTCTTTCTTTACACTCAGAGTATTTGTTTACGTTTGTAGTCTTTGTTTACATTTGTAGGTATTGTTTACATTTGTAGTCTTTGTTTAAATTTAGAGTTTGTTTACGTTTGTAATCTTTGTTTACATTTGTAGTTATTGTTTGCAATTGTAGTCTTTGTTTACATTTAGATTCTTTTTGCATTTAAAGTCATTGTTTACATTTAGAGTGTTTCTTTACTTTTGTATTCCTTGTTTACATTTAGAGTCTGTTTACTTTTGTAACCTTTGTTTACATTTCGAGTTTGTTTAGATTTGTAGTCCTTGTTTATATTTAGGTTCTTAGTTTACATTTGTAGTCTTTGTTTACATTCAGAGTGTTTACATTTAGAGCCTTTCTTTATATTTGTAGTCTTTGTTTACATTTTGAGTCTTTGTTTACATTTGAGTTATTGTTTACATTTAGAGTTTTTGTTTACATTTGTAGTTTTGTTTAAATTTAATTTGTTTACATTTGTATACTTTGTTTACATTTAGAGTGTTTACATTTAGAGCCTTTGTCTACATTGTTAGTTTTGTTTTAATTTTAGTCTTTTCTTACATTTGCAGTCTTTGTTTACATATAGAGTCTTTGTTTACACTTAGAATGTCTGCATTTAGATTATTTCTTTACACTTAGAGTCATTGTTTACATTTAGATTCATTGTTTACATTTAGAGTCTTTGTTTATGTTTGTAGTCTTTGTTTACTTTGGTACTTATTGTTTACATTTGTAGTCCTTGTTTACATTTGTATTATATTTACATTTAGAGGCTGTCTACATTTTTAGTCTTTGATTACATTTAGAGTCTGTTTACATTTAGAATCTGTGTTTACATTTACAGTCTGTTTACATTTGTAGTCTTTGTTTACATTTAGAGTCTGTTTCGGTTTGTAGTGTTTGTTTACACTTAGGATCTTTGCTTACGTTTGTTGTCTTTGTTTACATTTGTAGTCTTTGTTTACATTTAGAGTGTTCAAATTTAGAGCCTTTATTTATATTTGTAGTCAATGTTTACATTTAGCTTCTTTGTTTATATTTGCAGTCTTCGTTTACATTTCTTGTCTGTGTTTTTATTTGTAGTCTTTTTTAACCCTATAACCGTTGCAGGCGGCTTTTTCCGCTTCTGTTTTCTGTCGCTAGACCGTTGCAGGCGGCTTTTCCCCCTCATCCTTAAGTGTAGTTAGACCGTTGCAGACGGTTTATCTTTAACTAGAATTTCTTCTCCTAAACCGTTAAAGACGGCTTCTCCCAGGTATCGTTTCCCCCCTGCAGGTTTGGGTGATTGACAAGGGGTTGAACTTTCGGCAAAAAATAAAGATGAGCTGTTGACGCGTGTCTATTGAGATATCGATAAACTTACAATAGGTAAAATTCCAAATAGTTTTCCTTTTTCTAAAGTAACGACACATGCATTGCAGATAAGAAGTGCAATTGAAAATCTTACTCTTATGAGATGGGAACTAATTTTGTTTTGTTATACTGAAAATGAAATATATATATGTGTTACAGCTTATATATTTTAATTAAAAAAAGAGTATATATATATATATATATTTATATATTAATTTTATTTAAAATAGCATTGTATTTTCTTTCAAATTCGGGTATTAGGACACTAATAAAACTGATAAAAAATATAATATTTTGAAATTAAATTTTAAAAGTTAAAATATAGGGAAACACTAATATTAATTTAAAAATGTTGTTTATCTGTATTATATTATTTTAATTTTCTCGTTTAAAGAAAATATTGTTAAAATATTTTTCAAAGAAGATAACAACAACAACAACAATAAAATAATAATAATTATAATAATATGTAATGAAAAATCTATCAAGATTAATAAAAAATGAAAAGATCAATAATAAATTATAAGTAACGCAAAAATTTGAACTTGCTTCTAAATATAGAATATTCATTTGTGGTCATCTTAAATTTCAATATGCGTTAAATGTGTTCCTTTAAATGAAATTATGAATAATACTTTAGATTTCCTGAATTCTTGACCAAGACCATAATATAGAAGGTGTCATGATAAGCAGTGCATTCATATAAATAAAATACTTGGGAAAAAAAAAAAAAAAAGTTGTATTTTTACATCAAATATAAATGGCCAAAAATATACATGCTTCTGTGTGTATGTGTAATCTTTAGAATGTGTTATTTATTAGGCAGTAAAATTAATGTTGCTGAATGGTATTTAGGTTACAGCTATGCGTAATCTAGCTACATGTTATAACTGAATCATATATGTATAAAACTTGTTTCAAAGCGATTCATATTTCTCGAAAAGCAATTAAATCTTCTCAATAAAAATTTATTACAAATGAAAGAAAAAAATCATTAATATTATAAACATGCATATAGATTAGCGTCGTCTCTAAATGACTGTACTTACTACATTTGAAACAGATTAATATATATAGATATATATATATAACTAATAGTAGATAAAGCGAACTTTTCTAATCCCCCCCCCCCAAACCCAAAGAAAAAAAAATTATCTGTTGTTTTTTAAACTATTATTTTTCTAAAAAGGTAAAATAGAAACAGTTCGGATTTTATTGCATATAATTTTCTAAAATATTTTCTATTTCAAAATCACTTCGGGATATGAAAGAAACGGGTTGAGTTTGAGTATTAGAAATCTATAAATGAAACCGATATACACATACGAAGTTCAATAATTATTTCTGATAAAATGAATACGAGAAAACCATAAATGAAATTACTAACCAATACGCAAATGCAAAATTAAATAACAGTTTCTGATAAACTGAATAAAAATATTAAGAGATTTAAATTAATTCACTAAATGATAATTTTTTTACCAAAATTAACTCTGCAAATAGAATATTTGAACACCATTTCCAGGAAAAATCTGAAGTGACTTCGCTTGACGTTCTGGAAATTCTTGTAATTAAGAGTTACTTAAATAAATTTAAATCAGAGAAACCGCAAAATAAACAAAAAGAAAAATCGTATTAGGGTAGTATTTTTCCCCAAGTTATATGTCATTTTTAAAGGATTCACATTTTTTCTATCCGTTTCAATGAAAGACCAATAAACAGTAAATTTGCCATATTCAACATTTATCTTATTATTGTTATTAATCATTTTGTTATGCGTTTTTAATAGTTTGACAGTATTAAAACGAATCATAAATATTTAATGAAATTTTATTTTTCCGACTGAGTGAAAATAATGCCTGGACCGGGAGTCGAACCCCGGATCTCTGACTTACAAGGTCAAGGCTCTACCAATTGAGCTATCCAGGCCGACAACCGGTCAGCATTACTCACTCAGACAACCTTAAATATGATTTTCTTCCAATCAGTTGATTGTGATTTTAATAAAAATTGTATTTTTTTCCCATTGTTTAATGGTGTTTTCCTTTACCTGCGGCTTATTTCTGTTGAGCTATCTAAATGATAGACCAGATGTTTCTGCCTTAAGGTTGTCTGAGTGAGTAATGCTGACCGGTTGTCGGCCTGGATAGCTCAATTGGTAGAGCCTTGACCTTGTAAGTCAAAGGTCCGGGGTTCGACTCCCGGTCCAGACATTATTTTCACGCAGTCGGAAAAATAAAATTTCACTAAATATGATTTTCTTCAAATCAGTTGATTGTGATTTTAATAAAAATTGAATCATAAATAGTTTTATCCCGTAGACCTTAATATATAAAAATTCTTTTTTGCCTCTCAGTTGAAAAGAGCTGTCATTCTTAACCAATAACGTGCCTACTGATTTATACCTTATTTAAATATGGATTTTAGACGGAAACACGTTGTAAATAATTTGAGTTTGCGACTCATAATTATAAAGTATTTTTCATTTTAACCATGAAAAATTCTGTGATCATCAAGATCCATATAAATTGTGTGATGGTGACTTATAACATATATATACCAAATTTTAGCTCAACCCATTAAGGTGCTTAGAAGATATCGCACTTCTTATTTTTTGAGCCCACACTCCACAGTCAATAAATGATAAAAAAAATTATTCTTAGAGTTCCCGTAGAAGTCTAATCCCTATACCCATCGAAAACGGAGACAATCTAATTGCGCACCTCTCACTTTAATTTCAACGCTTATGTTTGAATTGCACTACACCCTTCCCCCCTCTAAAATTGATAATCTGATTGTGTCTCTCACTTCTTATCTCACCAGGGTATGTCGCCATTTTTTAACATGGAAACCAACCGTCTATAAAAATATTGAAAGTAAAATGCTTAATTCGAAATTTTAGAAAAATAAAATCCGTGTTCCCCCCCCTTTTTTTTTTAAAGTAATTAGAGTATTCATATTATGTACGATCTTCTGTTTAATAATTTAAATTAACAACATAGTAATTTAAAAAACATACTTTTCATGTGTGATATTATTATACAGAAAAATAGAAAAGATAATAATAATCACATTATAGAATACAAAAATGTGCAAAACCAAAAAATATACGGTGCCATCGGGATTTTTAAACATTTTTACTTCTGCTATATTCAGGAGAAAGAAGTATTAGATTCGTAAAAATTTTCGACTTCCGCTTTTCGACTGATTAACACGATTTCAGAAATCCTGAACACGATTTTATAATTTTTAGAAAATATCTGTCTGTTAATGTGTGTGACAAAAATTTTGTAGAAACTACATTTCAGAAAATACTGCACAGAGTTTCAGAAAAATTTGTATGCAGTTGCACCTTGACAGAAATTAGGGCCTATCAACTTTCGGTGCAGATACTTTTCTGGTGAATCGCTGAACAGGTATAGGTATAGCTGATAATGTGCGATTTCATCCGTATAAGAGAAGGTTACACCTCAGGTTCTATTCGGTATAATTGAAAAAAATTCGGTAAGTGAGAGGGCTCATAGCGAAATATTAAACTGATTAACTTTGAAAGCTTTTCTGCAGATAGGTGGCGTGCTTTTTTCCTTTTTCCTCATAATCGGAAAGGATATATCTCAGATTCTATTTAATATAATTGCACGAAACTAAGTAAATAAGAGGACGACAATGAAACAATATTGCCCGTCCATTTTGAGTGCATATCGCCCGATAAGAGGCGAAGCTGTGTTGCAGTTTACCTAATGAATATGAATGCTAAATCTCAATTTATATAGAGAATAAATGCACCAAATTTGATATGTGAAACAGCCTTTGTGAAAACATATGTTTTTTTTTTTTTTTTTTTAATTGAATGTAAACAGCTCCTTTTGTGATTTTGCAGTTTGCAACGTCTTAGAATCTACTGTTTAAAATCACACCAAACTTCATAGGTAAAACCTTTACTGAGATAAGATAAGAATTAACTTTTGTGCAAGTTAAATAAGCAAGAGGTGATGATATATAGACTGTATAAGAAAAAGATGTAATTGCCACAACAACCTAGTGCACATTGTTATAAGAATTTACTTGCAGAAAAATTGTTTTGCTTTATGTCACAATAATAATAATTATTATTATTATTACTATTATTATTATTTTAAAATTTTTAATGTTTATTTCGTGCATTGTTTAATATTTACAAATTAATTTGAGTTGATATTTTTGCAGCGGTCACTATTAGTATAAATCATCTTTTATCCTTTCAATATGATTCGAAACACCTTATTTCCGTAAGTGTGACTCAAATTTTCAGACAAATTGGACATTGCGATCTAAGTTTTTAACTACCTTCCAACGGACGTGAAATCTAAGGGAGAGTACAAATTTGTCAATACAACACCCCATTAAAAATAATTTCATCACTGTATTACAAATATAAATATTTCATATTTATGTATCTTTAACATTTCACTTGAGAAATTATGTTAATCACAGTTATAAATAACAGTTTTATAAATAAAATTTCTCAAATACCCAATTTGACAAATCAGATGTAAAAGTTGTTTTTATAGAATCTTAAGATTAAACTACGTATTTGAATTTAAGAAATTAATAGATATTTCAATTTAAAAGAAATTTAATTTTATAATTTGATTAAATAATAAGTTAACATACAAGTATTAATATTTTTTAAAAGAGATTAAATAATGAAGCATCTGTTCATGTAGATGAAGTCAAAGGGTATTTCAATTTAGTGGGGCAAGTAGGTTGTAATTTGATTTGAGAGAGAAAAATGTACCGACGCAAATAAGTTATCTGTCCGCCGACTTTCGATACAGTTCGGAAAACTCAATCTAAACAATTCATGTAACCTTTAACATACCTACCAACTTTCAGCTCAGTCAAATAAGTAGTTTACGCATCATCGCACTTTCAATAACTTCAATCATGCACCTACATAATGATTTTTTATTATTATTATTTTTTTTTCGCTATAAACAATAAATGCACAAATAAATAATATAAATCCGCAGACTTGTCAAAATCTAAACAATTCATACGACGGCGACGTACCTGGCAATTTTCGGTTCAATCTAACCAATCGTTTATTGAGTTCCCTAACAGACACACGCCTGCATGTATACCTCACCGTAAAAACAGCAAAAATAAACTTAGAAGACCTTAAAACGTAAAAGTATACTAAAATCTAAAAATCCAATTTTTTCATAATTACAATACTTTCCTGACATAAATGGGCCGAGCGGTTCGGCGCTCAAAGCTGGTAGATGGGAGGTGCCGGGTTCGATCCGAGGTCGCGCTAATCGACCTAGCCATTCGGAGTTTTCCATGGTTTCATACGAAACTCGCGTAAATACGGGCTACGACTCATTAGAAAGACCCCCATCGAGTTCATTCCCCCTATAGGCCTAGGACACACACGGAGTCAATCGGCCTTAAATCCTCCAACCAACCTGACATAAATGTTTGCTTGGAAAGTAATTAAAGAAAATGCAATAGTTCTATTTTTTTCTCTTCGAATTTATATTTAGTTACCCCGTTCTAAAGTTTAAGTAATCAAGTTTCTCAAGAAAATGATATTGTGAACAAACATATCAAGCAATTAAATTAAATGCATTGCATTATGATATTCCATTCGTTGAAAGTGTCATTGAGGATTATTATAGCATATTTGCTATTAAAAATGGTATAAACAGAATTACTGGAATTAATATTATTAATAGAATTGCATCTAATCTATACTTTATGACTATGAGAGACATTTCTTAACAGCATATCAAATCCACGCAAGGAATGTGACGCAATTTGAAAAGTACCTATTTTCAGTTTACGTCATTGAAGAATGTAAATAAATTGCCTCAATGTAGAGACACACGTCACATCTCTATCTCGAAAATTATTCATACGAGAAGCAGTTGTGTTAGTTTCTTGTCGATGCCAATCAATGTTTTATTCGGAATTAATCTTTAGAATCCCAAAAGACCTTCACTAAAAAAAAAAAAAAAAAAAAAAAAAAAAAAAAAAAGTCACCCTGGAAAAATTCACCAAAGGAAAAAGCTCCCTTGAAAAAAAAAAAAAAAATCCTCTCTGAAAATAAGGGTACCCAGAAAAAAAAAAAAAAAAAAAAATCATAAACTAACTTTTTTCTTGATAAATAGAACAATTCACTGATTCACTGATATACATAAATACATACATAGAACAATTCACTGATATACATATTCTTTATTTCAACAAGTAAATCAAATGTTAATCACATGCACTCATTGCACCTGATAACCATGTGTACCCGGCTCCTTGAAAACACTTGTTGCACTTTCCATCTACATAATAATATGCAAGCCTGGGATTTTTCATGCATTTGTAACATATACAGTTAGAAAAAAAAAATGGTTTATGTGGATTATAGAAAAAAAAAAATACATATATACGTACATACATACATACATACATACACACACACATATATATATTCTCTTAAGATGCCAAGAAGGCATTCAAAAATACCATTATTTTTATACAATATGTCATTTTATACGAGTAATCTTTTATATTAAAAATTTCTATAGAATAAGTACATGTATTTTTGTAAAATTTCAATACAACCATAAATATCGTAATTTGCATAGATGTAACACTCCTATGTTCTCTACTGTACCGATTTTTTATTCTAAGAGGAAGTAATTAGAGTGTAAGTAATGTTATTATATCAGAAAAGGTAAATTGAAATTGTATAATACTCTTGAACATATTTGCAAATCAAGAAAGAATTTGAATGATTTATGAAAGTTCTATTTTTTTTTTAACATTATTTTTCCTGGGTGAGTCTTTGAACGTCTTGTGGCCGAGCTGTTCTGTGCTCAAAGCTGGCAGACGGGGCTGTGCCTTTTCGTGTTTTCTTCAAAACTCATGTAAATACAGGTTAGTACCTCTAAGAAAGACCCACATAAAGCGCATTCCACCCATAGGCCTATGACCCTATCATAGTCAATTGACCTTAACCTACACAAAATTGAGCGTATTTTTCCTTTCGATATATTTTATTATTTCCCTCTGCAGGAGTAATATTAATTTTTACCCAATTAAAGTGATTTTTGATCTAATTTTAATTTCGAAATATTTAAAATGGATAGAAATTTTCCTTTTGCGTGTGTATTACAATCATTTTATATATGTTAAATGTATTTATATTTAAATCTCCCTTACACAT
Organism: Salticus scenicus; assembly: GCA_963930645.1. Classification (NCBI taxonomy): domain Eukaryota; kingdom Metazoa; phylum Arthropoda; class Arachnida; order Araneae; family Salticidae; genus Salticus; species Salticus scenicus. The sequence continues at coordinate 15,385,567 of OZ005654.1, read as the reverse complement.
CATTAAAAAATTAATTAAAGCACAATACTAGTTTATTAATAGCATGGTGTAGAAAGAAGATTTTAAATTTAAATATTAATTGTACGTCAATTTTTTAACTAAGCACCGGTTACATGAACAATATTTTACTTGCTCTGTTAGTGAATTTTCTTAATGGGAATTTCTATATATCTATATCTTACCGCTAAAATTGGTTAATATATTTAACTCGCTGGTATCTCTCAAAGACTAATAACAATAATTTCTTTCTTCTAGTTTTCATTTAATTCGAAATAGAATATACATTAATTTTGTGCGTTTAATCGCATAAAATTATTTTTGTTAATATAATTATACTCTGAAAAATTGTTGAAGTCAAGAATAAATATAATTTACGTAGTTGTAATATGTAGAACTCTCTCTCTCTCTCTCTCTCTCTCTCTTTTTTTTTTTTTTTTTTTTAATATATATTTTAATTGTACGTTTAATTTATTGTGTACGTAAAGAAACAATTAAAATCTATTAATATACAGTTTTTTTTTTTTTTTTTTTTTTTCATATTACTCTTGTGATGAGAATGTTTCACAAAGTAAACGGTATTGGGGAAGGGAAAGGAATGTTAGTGGAAGAAATAGATAATGCTTCACTAACTCTCCTAAACAATGAAAAAGCGATTTCCCTTTTAGTCTTATGTATAAAACTCTGTTACTGTGTCAGGTAAAGTTGCAGTAGAAAAGGATTCTTTCTAGCACTTTCGGAAAAGCCGGTGTTTTTAAGAAAAATGTTCCAAAATGTTTGCAATTTCACGAACCGGGATTATTTTTCTTTGTACTACTGAATACAATGCAGAAGAGAAATTTCGTTTTAACTGATACAAAGGCCCTACATAGAAACAACTTTTAGTGAGACTGTATACATTGACACGCTTTTTATTTTCTGAAAACATACCAATGTGTAAAGATAACCCTGTGTAAAGATAAACTTTTCATTGCAATATAGAAAATGGTTCATGTACATGGATACCCAAGACGGTAGATATCTTACAAGTCAAATACATTACGTATATGGGGGTAATTCTATATAAGTAGAGTTTAACATCTATAGGCTGCACTGCACTAAACCAAATGAAATGAATACATACATATATATATATATATATTTAGACATTAAAGCAGGTTTCATGTAGAATATGGTACATGAAAAACATTCACCATTCTTTTACAGGTCTACGCAAAAGAATTAAAATATAAATAATGGGTCAATATTTGAAAATTTAAGGAAGCGTATTTCAGGTTATGACTTGTGTTATTAAAAAAGGATTGTATTTATGTGCAACTTATTAGTGTGTCCATAATTTCTAGACGATATACAGGGTTGCCAATAATTAAGCGAAACATTCTTTTTTATTGCATGTAATTAGAGGAAGTTCTTTACCATAATATTTTACCAGGTCTAGGAAAACTGGACAGGAATTGTAATTAATTCTTCATACCCATATTATAAATACATTTCTTTCTTTTCTTTTTTTTTTTTTTTTAAGATAAATATGCATCGCTTGTTTTTATATATTCACAATTTTCAGGGTTTCTTGTATACTTAAGTCAAGTTTTCAGTGTTTGATCTTTGTCTCTGTTTTTTTTTCAGAATAACTCTAAAACAAATAATTTCAGTCGTTTCTTGAAGTTGATATGCTTGTTATTGGAAAATTTTAAACAAGATTGGTACGTTTCAAGAAACAATGAATAAGAAAGTTGTAATAATTTTAAATGAACTTATTTTGACAATAAATTTGAATTCTATATAAAAGTAGTTACATTAATCAAGGGGAGGGGGAAAGGGTGTGTACCCACCACCCCTCACGCAAATGCATTTGTCAAATAAAGTTGTTCCGAAACCTAATTTGAATTTTTTTTTAAATATAAGTAAGTTTTAAATATATGTCAGTTTATATAACAGTTTTCGTTATTTTACTGCTTAATCTCTAATCTGTATTTATAGTATTAAATTTCAGGGTAAGGGATGGTCGTGTGAATTATACATCAAATATTTACCTACTTACTTATCCTTATGTTAGAAAAGGATAAAGTATTGTCTTAGGGTCAAATTTTCGAAATAGAGATTTTTTTTGTATTTACACGTTATAAGGTTCCCTGAATCTAAAAAACATATTTTTATAGCGGTTAATCTATCTCTCTGTATATGTGTGTTAACAGCATATCCCAAGAACAAATAGTAGTAGGAAGAAGGTATTTTATATTTTTATCATATAGTAATGCTACATTAAACTTTTCATTGGGATCATGAAAAGAGTTCGTATACAGGGCCATCCAAGAGATTTCAAACACATTAAGTCTACGGGCAAAATTTCTTACACAGTATAACATCTATAGATTGTCTTAATAAAATAAAATGAAATAAACTTTTTTTTTTGTTCATGCAACAAAGCATATTTTGCGCGGCGTGTGATATGGATATCATTCATTATTCATATACAGGGCTACCCAAAGTATTTGGATACATTGGGGCTACAGTTTTAAATTGCTGGAATTGTATTTCATTTTGTGAAAAGTGTTTTTGATCCAAGATTAAATTTAAGTACACAGCGTAATATGTATATGTTTTGTAGCTAGTATACAGAGCACCCCAAAATTATGATAAACTTTTCTTCGATTGAATGTAATTGATTCAAATGCATTGTTATATTTCACTATGTTAACGAACTCTGTCCAGGTAGAAAAATTAATTTTTAATGCCCATACTGTAAATAGAGTATTTTTTGAAGTTTGTTTGCTGACTGTCGTATTTTGTATAATATCACGTCTTGAGGTGCCCTGAACACGAAAGTGAAATTTTTAGCGTTTTACTTTTTTTTATATCAATTTTCAGCATAACGTCCAAAAAAAGAAAAAGAAAGAAAAGAAAAGAAAACTGCAGGAAATTCAATTTTTTTATTTTGAAACAGGTTCTTGATTGCCACTTTAAAAGTTCATTATAATTTGCAAGTTTCAAGGCTAATTGATAACAGCGTAGATTCTTTTTTTTTTTTTTTTTTTAATAAATGTAGGCATTATAATTAAACAGGGGGTTGAGGGGAGCGGGGAATGCCGCCTCCTAAACTCCCATTTTAATCCTCTCACTCAGTATTATATTTCAAATAAACTCTCCGTAAACCGATTTTAGCTTATTTTTAAACTAGATGGAACTGCATTATCTTACCTTATTTATTTACGTCTAAATATAAAATCTATCTGTGTAGCTTTGAAATGCAAGGTAAGAGAAAGCCTCGTGAGAGACACACAGATTATTTAATTTTTAATAAACTATATACCAGAGTTTTACTTTCTTCTGTTTTCATAAGAAAAATATATCGGACTTATAAAAAATTTCGATTTCCAGTTTTTATTTTATTTATACGTTTTGAAAGATCTTGAAGAGGATTTGATCATTTATGAAAAGGCCTGCCTGTCTATGTACGCGAAAAAACTTTCATAGCAGCTCTAATTCAAAAATTAATGAGCAGAATTTTCGTAAAACTTTTATTTAGTTGTAGTTTGACATAAACTGGTGTCTATTAAATTTCAGCATACATAGCTCAATGGGGGGCGCTATTCTATAATTTTTTCATAATTTAATTACAAAGTCTTGGACTTGATGCCCCGTGTGGTAATTAAATCCTAGTAAAATAGTACACAACGTGTACATTATTAAAATATTTATTTTGTTCCGATTTTATCATACTTTTAGTCTCATAAGCTCTAGAGCCTTTTTCCTACCTTGTACTCAATGTACAACCATGATAACTGCAGGTCTGAATTTAATCTTATGTAGCAATAAATCTTAATGTAATATATTATGAAAAAGTCCCAGTTTGTATTTTAACTGCTTATTATCATAAGTGTAGTATAGTTTCAGACTCAGAGCTATCGTTATACGATTTGAATTTTTCATTACCTTAGGGGCCTTTACTAATTCTGAGCGAAATGCCTTATTCATATATTCCCAATTAATCGAGGGCCCCACCAGCGGCCGAGCGGTTCTGCGCTCAAAGCCGATAGATGGGAGGTGCCGGGTTCGACCCCAGGTCGCACTCATCGATTTAGCCGTTCGCATTTTTCCATGGTTTCCTCCGAAACTCGCGTAAATAAGGGCTAGGACTCCTTAGAAAGACCCCCACGGAGGGCATTTCCCCTATAGGCCTAGGACACTTACGGAGTCAATCGGCCTTTATCATACAACTAACCAACCCTATTAATCGGGGCTAATAATTCTTGATGCATTAAGACACTTTATCTTGAAAAATTCAGAATATAGTTCTAGAAATAAATTCATTTTAAATTAGGGTGATATTTACTGAACTAGAACAACTGCGGATTTGAAATAACCGCATAACGCGAGTAAGAATACACTCGGTTCTCTCTCCTATTATTTCCCCCATAACCTTACATAAAAAAATCTTACCTGTAGCATATTTTCTACACATTTTCGAATTTCTAAGTATTTTTTTCTGTAAAATAATAAAAGCGATAGTTTTTAATAGATAATTTTTCGAGGATAAGGATTTGATACACACGGATTGGAGGGGAAATTTTCGATAAGAAATAAAAAATTCGGATTCAAATAATCGAAGTAAATAAAGCATCCCAATTTCTTGAACCACCATGAATTTTTCCATGTGAATTCTCTAATTGTCTGGACTAATATTTAGTATACTTAGGGGGAAAATTCCATTGAAAAAAGAAATTTTCATTAAAATTTTATTTTTATTTATTTATTGATAATATTTAACAGAAGATAATTTAAGAACTAGCAAAAAAGTGAAATCTAAATAAATATTATACTTTTTTTTTTTTTTTTTTTTTCGAGTTTCTTTATTTTGATTTTTCTTTTGTCATATTCAAAGTTTAAAACATAATGTTTACGTACCTGTAACAAAGTAGAAGAAGAATAGCTTACACACTTTCTCTGCGGATTATATTCTAAACGCCTGAATTTTAACAACTTTGTCAGCAAATCACCCTTATTTTCTGAAACCTACGAATTGTTAGTAATAACAATTGTTTCGTGTCAAACTATTAAAATACAAACCTTCATTAGAAAAAAAAAATGGCTGTTTTCGTGCTCACTCATATTAAAAACATTCACCTGATTTTGTATAACTATTTCTACTCAAAACAAATAAAAATAATTTGCATTGGCATGTTTACCTATAGGTTCCTTTCTGTGCACCTGATTAATTATTTTGTTTAACTATTTCTATTCAAAATAAGTTAAAATAATTTTTTATTGGGATGTTTTTACATAGGGCTCATTTTTGATTCGTAAATATTGTATTTAATCTATTGTTGTTGCGTTTGCTATCAAAGGTAATTGTTAATCGCAAGTTAAATTTGCGTAAAGCATTTTCGTTAAATTTAATAAATGATTTTACATGTCAAAACTGTTAATTACTTAAAAATAAGAAAATAAAAAATTTGTCATGCAATGATTTAAATCAAATTTGGCAATACGCAACAGAAAGTCTGTCAAATATTGCCAGAAAAAATTAAATAAATACAAATTTTCCTTATTAAATAATTTGTTTTTATTTAAATTACTAATATAAATAAAAAGTTTTTTTTTTTTTTAATTTTATCTGCATCCCCTTTTTCTCAGCACATAAATAAATTCTTCCAGTTTTAATAATTTTTTTGGCTCACTTGTAGATTTTTTTCAAATGAGAATAAGTTCTAAAATAATTTTCATTTATTATTATTATTGTTTATTTATTTTTCATTTATTTTGATGTAATGCTTATTTTTCTCTAGTAAAATTAATTGCTATATGGAAGAAAGATTGTAAACATGAGTGAAATGACGCATTTTTAAAAATATCAAATCAGTTCAACTGAAACGAAATACAGCTAAAAAGTATCAAACCATATTTTTACGAGAAAAATTTACTGTCTGAAAATTTCACAGCAATGACCTTCAGGAGTCAGGATTAGCTCCTTATTGTTATCTACCGCATTGTTATCTATGAGATTTGACACTTGTCACTCCGCCCCTGCTCCCCCCAAAAATTACTAACGTTCTTGAAAGCAATACCTCTTCTACTCAAAACCTATTTAAAAGAGTTCCTAGTCGAATGTGCTTAACGTTTTAGAAAGGATGAGTGAAAAAATAGGTAACGGCTAAAGGGTTAACTTTTGCAGTCTTTGTTTACATTTAGAGTCTGTGTACTTTTGTAGTCTGTTTACATTTGTAGTTTTTGTTTACGTTTAGAGCGCATAGATTTGTAATCTTTGTTTATATTTAGAGTCTTTGTTTACATTTGTAGTCTTAGTCTTTGTTTACATTTAGAATCTTTGTTTACATTTGTAGTCTTTATTTACATTTTGAGTGTTTACATTTAGAGCCTATGATTACATTTATAGTCTGGTTCCATATTCAGTCTTTGTTTACATTTGTAGTATTTTTTTACATTTAAAGTGTTTACATTTAGATTCTTTGTTTACATTTGTAGTCTTTGTTTACACTTACGTTGTTTACATTTAGAGCGCTTGTTTACATTCGTAGTCTTTCTGTACACGTAGAGTCATTGTTTACATTTAGAGTCTTTGTTTACGTTTGTATTCTTTGTTTACATTTAATATATTTTTACATTTAAAGTCTTTTTTTACATTTAGAATCTTTGTTTATATTTTCAGCCTTTTTACATTTGTTGTCTTTGTTTACATTTTGAGTCTGTTTAGATTTGTAGGCCTTGTTTACATTTAGAGTGTTTACATTTAGAGTCTTTCTTTACATTTGTAGTCTTTGCTTACATTTAGAGTTTTTTTTACATTTAGATCCTTTGTTTAAATTTGTAGTCTTTGTTTCCATATTCAGTCTTTGTTTACATTTGTAGTCTCCGTTTACATTTGTAGTCTTTGTTTACATTTACGTTGTTTACATTTAGAGCCTTTGTTTACATTTGTAGTCTTTCTTTACACTTAGAGTCATTGCTTACATTTAGATTCCTTGTTTACATTTAGAGTCTTTGTTTACGTTTGTAGTCTTTGTTTACATTGGTACTTATTGTTTACATTTGTAGTCTTTGTTTACATTTGTAGTCTTTGTTTACATTTACGTTGTTTACATTTAGAGCCTTTGTTTACATTTGTAGTCTTTCTTTACACTTAGAGTCATTGCTTACATTTAGATTCCTTGTTTACATTTAGAGTCTTTGTTTACGTTTGTAGTCTTTGTTTACATTGGTACTTATTGTTTACATTTGTAGTCTTTGTTTACATTTGTATTCTATTTACATTTAGAGTCTGTCTACATTTTTAGTTTTTGATTACATTTTGAGTCTGTTTATACTTAGAATTTTTGTTTAAAATTAGAGTCTGTTTACATTTAGAATCTGTGTTTACGTTTGTAGTCTTAGTTTTAATTTATAGTCTCTGTTTACGTTTGTAGATTTTGTTTACATTTGAAGTTATTGTTTCCATTTAAAGTTTTTGTTTTAGACTGTTTGTTTACAATTGTATTCTTTATTTACATTTGAAATCTTTGTTTAAATTTGTAGTCTTTGTTTACATTTAGATTCTTTGTTTACATTTGTAATCTTTGTTTGCATTTACGTTGTTTACATTTACAGCATTTGTTTACATTCGTCGTTTTCTTTACACTTAGAGTCACTGTTTACATTTAGAGTTTTTGTTTACGTTTGTAATCTTTGTTTACATTTGTGGTTATTGTTTACATTTGTAGTCTTTGTTTACATTTTGTGTCTTTTTACATTTAAAGTCTTTGTTTGCATTGAGAGTCTTTGTTTACGTTTGTAATCTTTGTTTACATTTAGAATCTGTGTTTACATTTACAGTCTGGTTACATTTGTTGTCTTTGTTTACATATAGATTTGTAGTCTGTTTAGATTTGTAGTCCTTGTTTAAATTTAGGTTCTTTGTTTACCTTTAGAGTATTTACATTTACAGCCTTTGTTTACATTCGTAGTCTTTCTTTACATTCAGAGTCTTTGTTTACGTTTGTAGTTTTTGTTTACATTTGTAGTTATTGTTTACATTTGTAGTTATTGTTTACATTTGTATTCTTTGTTTACATTTAGAATCTTTGTTTACATTTGTAGATTTAGTTTACATTTAGAGCCTTTTTTATGCATTACTACACTTTGTTTACATTTTGATCTTTGTTTACATTTGTAGTCTTTGTTTAAATTTAGTTTGTTTACATTTGTAGTCTTTGTTTAAATTTAGTTTGTCTACATTTGTAGTCTTTGTTTACATTTATAGTTCTTATTTAGATTTGAAGTTTGTTTTATTCTGTTTACATTCTTGTAGTCTTCGTTTAAATCAGAATCCTTGTTTACATTTAGTGTCTTTGTTTACATTTGTAGTCTTTGTTTTCATTTGGAGTGTCTACATTTAGAGTCTTTGTTTACAATTGTAGTTTTTGTTTACAATTAGAGTTTTTGTTTACATTTGTAGTCTTTGTTTACATTTAGCGTTTGTTTACATTTGCAGTCTTTGTTTACTTTTAGATCCTTTCTTTAAATTTGCAATGCCTACATTTAGAGTCTTTCTTTAAACTTAGAGTCATTGTTTACATTCAGATTACTTGTTTACATTTACAATATTTGTTTACGTTTGTATTCTATTTTTACATTTCTAGTTATTGTTTACATTTGTATTCTGTTTACATTTAGAGTCAGTTCATGTTTAGAATCCTTGTTCACATTCAGAGTCTGTTTACATTTAGAATCTGTGTTTACATTTACATTCTGTTTAAATTTGTAGTCTTTGTTTACGTTCAGAGTCTGTTGAGGTTTGTAGTCGGTGTTTACATTTAGGGTCTTTGTTTACATTTGCATTCTTTGTTTATATTTGTAGTCTTGGTTTACATTTAGATTGTTTAATTTTGGATCATTTATTTATATTTGTAGTCTTTGTTTACATTTTGCGTCTTTGTTTACATTTATAGTCTGTTTACATTTGCAGTCTGTGCTTTCATTTGTAGTCCTTGTTAACTTTTGCAGTCTTTCCTTACATTTAGAGTCTTTGTTTACTTTTGTAGGCTTTGTTTACAGTTATAGGCTTTGTTTAGTGTTTAGAGGGATTAGATTTGTCATTCATTAGTCATTGTCAGATTAGTCATTGTCAGATTAGTCATTGTTTACGTTTGTAGTTATTGTTTACAATTGTAGTCTTTGTTTACATTCAGATTGTTTTTAGACTTTGTTTACATTTAAGCTTTGTTTAAATTTGTACTCTTTGTTTATATTTAGAGTCTTTGTTTATATTTACAAACTTTTTTTAAATTGTAGTCTTTGTTCACATTTGTATACTTTTTTGCGTTTGTTGCCTTTGTTTAAATTTGTAGTCTTTGTTTACATTTAGTCTCTGTTTACATTTAGTCTTTGTTTACGCTTAGTTTTTGAGTACATTTTGAGTCTTTGTTTACATCAATAATCTGTTTACATTTAGTTTTTTCACATTTCGAGTCTTTTTTTATGCTTAGCCTTTGCTTACATTTTGAGTCTGTTTAGATTTGTAGTCTTTATTTACATTTAGAATCTTTGTTTAAATTTGTAGTCTTTTTTTACATTTAGTGTGTTTACATTTAGAGCCTTTATTTAGATTTAGAGTCTTGTTTTACATTAAAGTTTTTGTTTCATTTATAGTCATTGTTTACATTTAGAGTCTGTTTACATATAGAGTTTTTGTTTACGTTTGTAGTCTTTGTTTACATTTAGAGATCTTGTTTACATTTGAAGTTTGTTTTAATCTGTTTACATTTTTGTAGTCTTGGTTTACTTTCAGAATCTTTGTTTACATTTAGAGTCTTTGTTTACATGTGAAATCTTTTTACAGTTAGATTCTTTGTTTACGTTTGTAGTTTTTGTTTTAATTTATAGTCTCTGTTTACGTTTGTGGACTTAGTTATTGTTTACATTTAGTGTCTTTTTACTTTTCAAGTCTTTGTTCACATTTAGAGATTTTTTTTACGAAGTGTCTATTGCTACGGCAGCCGGAACAATATTATTGTTACGGCAGTCACCAATGAATCTTTATCGCTCCCACTAAGAACGACTCTTTTGTGAATCAATCTCGTAGCACACATGTTGACATCGCCATTTTTATATTTATTATTTTAAATGATCGCTTTACTATCCTTGCTTTTTGTTGAATGCGGCATTTTAATTTATTTTTTGAGCTAGTGTGTTCGGGAAAAAATGTTTAAATCAATGTGGGAGATTTATTTCCCTCATATAATGATTTCGGAACGGGATTTCGATCAGAAAATAATTGAACCATCGATCTGTGATAATTTAAAATACAATCGATTTATTTTGCAAAACATAAAATTTACTTTTTTTTTTTGTATATTCTGCGTTATACTTCTCTGGGATGAAAATCGTTTGCATAATTTTTTATAGATTATTTGTATTGTGTGAATTCTTATATTAAAAATGAACATAGTTTTGTCATGGACGCAACATACTAGTTTTTTCTCATATCTTTTATTTGTTTTGTACCATAGTAGAATTTGTACTTATTCAAATATTAATTGTTATAATAAATGTAATTAATCTTTTTTAATATTGCTGTGGAAGATTTAAAATATTTGCTTTAATTTACATGATGGGTGTAAAACCGCTTAGAAAGCAAAAAACTGTAAACTGCTACTTGCATGCAGAATGAATAGTGAAGGAAGACTTCATAATAGTATGTTATCTGCAGGATTCGCTTCAGTTGTGTCTCTGAATTTCATGTTATTTTGTTTTTATAGAAATTTTTCATTTTGAATATTTCATTTGCATTGTAATTTTCTTAGAACTTCGCAAATATCATATCATCATTTATGATTAGTGTAAATAAATATTTTTAATAATAGCCATTTTATATATCATTAACAAGTCTTGCCATTCATTCTGCATGCAAGTACCAGTTTTCAGGGTTTTTTGCATGTTGCAAGCATATAATGCCTAATTTCACTGACAGTTATTGTATGGGAAAATTTGTTTCCATAATTATTCATTACTTAATGTGTTTTTTAAAATTCTGTTTTCACATTCAAAAAATCCGCAGTCTTTAAATTAGTACTTATTCTTCAAAAATTAATTTTTTTAATTTTTAGTACTATTTCATTTTATGGCTAATAATTGAGAAAAATGCACTTAATGAAAACTCGCATTTTTGAACTCAAATTTGTAAAATGAGTACTAATAGTTTTCTGAATGTGAAAATGGAATTAAAAAAAAAACTATCATGTTGTGACCACTATATGACTTTCTTCTGTATTTGGAACAACTTCAGTATACACCCACAACAATATTTGCCGATTATGGCTAAATCATAAATGATAAAATGACAAATCTAAAATAAACAACATATAAGCTGCCATATCATATCACAAACAGTCCAGAATGACATTGTTATCGTTCAAAACAGCACCAAAGAAAAATCGCCAAATTCAGCTGTGGGTGTATACTGAAGTTGTACCCTATATTTTCGTAAACAAATTCTCTCAGTAAAAATAATTTATTAAAATTATTTTCCATGATAAATGCAGATGATTTACATTTCTAGAGAAGTCGTAACGTCAAATATCCAAAGAAAATAAATTTTATTCTCCAAATAATATTTTATAAAAATACATTTTTTTCTTTCTTTTAATGAAAAAAATCGATAACTTTTATCACAGATCTATAGTTCAATCATTCGTTTTAAAGGACATAGTTAAAGCTCTTTGGGTACATAATGAAAATTTACAGGAGACAGATGCAATGCTCCTACATATACAAAAAATTTTCCTCAGTTGACTATCACTGTTATAAACAATTCTTTTTAATTTCATAATTATTAAAAAATAATTATCTTTATGCACATTTACACGAAATTTTGAGATATATCACCATGTTAAAACTTTAGAAAAAGCAGGTTGGCAAAGCCACCTTTAAGACTTTTAACCAAAAGTTGATAGACACTAATTTATGTCAAGGTGCAACTACATACCAATTTGCATGAAATTCTATGCAGTAGTTCCTGAGATACAATTGCCACAAAAATTTATCACACACAGACACATTTTTTAAAACTGGTCAAATCGTGTTCTACTCCTCTCAGAATGCGTAAATCAAAATCTATTGAAAACCCAAGGTAAAAAATTTTTACGAATACAATACTTTCTTCTACTAAAGTGTAGAAGAAAGTAATAAATGAAGTTTAATAAATTTGACTAATTGAATAGCTTACCAAATAATTGGATATTTGGACAAACTGAATATCCCTCTAGCCAAATAGTTTCAGATTCGGCTAAATGGAATAATCAGTAATATGGCCAAATATTTGGTATATCTCTAGTATGAATATTATGTAGAATATTTCAGTAATCTCCATCTCCAGCAAGATTATAAATAAAAAATACAGATCAATTGTTACAAAATTCCAATTTATGAACAGTTTGTGCAGCTGCAGATTCAGCCGTAATTAACTAAAACTTTAAAAATTAAGTATGACTGCATATTTAAATAAATTTTAATTTAATACAGTATATATTTTTAATTGAAATAATTGCGCTAATTTCTTTCATGCTAATTAATCACAAATTTCTTTTTATAATTCTGAAGAACTATATAACTTACTAGCAGGTTTGCCTGCTTCACTGGACACTATATTTAAACGAATTCTCAAAATTCCATATCATTATTATAAAATCTCAAAAATAAAAATACTAAAATCAGTTGAAACCTAAGTTAAAGTTTATGTCGCATTCAGTAGAGATTTTCTCGCTTGCACCATGAAGAGTTCAGGTTCCCACTGCCTTCGGCACTGATTTACTCCCCTGTCCACAGCGGGAAACAGTGGCGGATCTAAAGGGGGAGACACCCCCCCCCCCAAAAAAAAAAAAAAAAAATACTGGCATTCATTTCACATTTGAATATTACAATTGCAAAATTTTCATTGATCTGGAATAACATCTTAACAAATCTTAGCCCCCCTCCCCAAAAAGTTAAGTTTTCGATCCACCACTGGCGGGAAAAATCAGAATTTTCAATAAATCGAATCAGAGAGAATATGGCATATTCTTAATCAATACTCACAGTGATGTTGCTAGTCTTTCAAAATCTTGGGACCCATGAGTTTAAAAAATCTGGGTCAATTTTTCAAAAAATGGGTCCCCACATGAATGAATTTATACATTACAGATATAATTTTTTTTTTAAATTGTAAATGAAAAACAGATTTTTAGGAATTTTTAACCAGCTCTTTTTGAAATTGTCTTAAGCTAATATTATGTAGGAGGAAAAGATCTTTTTTCATTCTTCATAGCAGAATGCTTTAAAAATATAAAGAAAATATTAGTTTTAAACAAGAAATATATTTTTAAATTTATTTTTTTCTTTCTTCGTTTATTTATTTATTATTTTTTTCAAGAATGAAAATTACGTGTCCGCTGGTACCCGCCACAATAAATTTTTCACGTAATTTACGCACTATAGCACATAAACAGCATCTCTGATTCATATGCTAAAATTCGCCATTCCATGAAAATTTGAAGCATATTCAAACTTGAAACTGTGTTTTCTGCTGAGCCTACCCCAACGGACGGTGGTAGTATGTGTGTGTGTGTGTTGGGGGGGGGGGGTAATTTCGCGAAACCCAACCCCTTTAGAGTGTGTGTTACATACACATACCAATTGATGCATCAAAAAATCTCTTTCCTCGGATAATTTGGAGCAGAGTTATGCTAAAAACGTGTCTTTGCACACGCCCTGATCCTAAAGTGTGGAAAAAGGGGAGAATATTGGAAAATCTTTTTATACTACATATTGGATACATATAACTGACCCACACATAAACAATTACTGTTCTACAATAATTTGAAGCAGATTTAACCTTGAAAACTTTCTTTTTACCCCCCCCCCTCTTCCTATGGGAGGAGGTAGAAAGTAGTTTCACAAAATCTCTTTGTGGTGTGTGTATTGGGTATGCATAACCAATTGACATAAAAAATCACTTTCCTAAGATAATTTGGAACAGAGTTAGTCTTGAAAATGTATTTCCTTCCAGCCTTTAAAAGAGGGAAGGGGGGAAATTTCACAAAATCCTATTATAGTGCATGTTGGGTATGCATAACCAACCCACACATTAAAATTAATCTGACTGAGATAATTTGGAGCAAAGTTACAGTTGGAAACTCCCCCCCCCCCCCTTCGCCTTGAACCCAAGGAGGGAAATCTCATTACAATAGGTATTGGATACATATAAACTATTTATGCATTAAAATACATGACTGCAACTTACCTAGATTTCCCAAGACAAATGTAGCGCTGAAAGGGGAGGGGGGGGGGTCACGAATTTGCCCCCTTGCAACACAACTCTCAAAATCGAAAGTCACAAAAATATGAATGGGTTTTTGGAGATATATACTGAAAACAGCCATGCGTTTTCTTTAGAATATGTACCACTTTTTTGTAAAACTCTACTCAAAATTCCCCCTACCTCTCTTAAAAATTGAAAATTTCAAAATCACAGAAAATGCTTTCTTGTACTCAATTAGAGTCCTGCGCACCCGACCCGAACCCGACAAAAAAAATTTCATCAACCCGAAAACCGACCTGAACCCGATTAAAAATTTTTCATCAACCCGCACCTGACCCGAAACCCGACAACTAAATGAAAATTACTTTTTCATCTAAAAATCATGCAAAACTTTCTTAAATTATAAAATAAGGTAAGTTTTCCTTGTCATACAGTTGGTAAATTATTTTAAAAAGAATTTGAAATGTATTTAATAATTGTTTAATTTAAAACTGAAAAAAGGATCATTAATAATTTTTAACCATTTATGTGAGTTGTGAAATTCAAGAGTAAACTAGTATGTTTTGGCCACCACAAGACTTTCTTCTGTACTTTCCTATATTTTACTAAGTGCAAATAATTTATTAAAAATATTATTTTTTAAGATTATCTAACAGGATGAATGCAAACAATATTCATCTTAGAGACAACTAACACTAAATATCCAAAGTGACAGTTTTATTGCCTATAAATAGCATCTTAAAAAGTACGTTTTTATAATGGTTATCTCACATATCAGGTTTCGTAGAGTTATATGCCATAGAAGTTGAGATATAGCCTTCCCATTATCGAGGGATATTGCAGCAGAGCAGCTCCACCTATTGGCCGATTAGCATACAGATTGATTCAACATAATGTCTCCTTATGGCTTTCTCACATATCAAGTTTTGTTTGATTATACACAATAGAACCTGAGATATAGCCTCCCATTAAATTGCTGTATAGCAGCACCACCTGTTGAGCGGTTGACACCAACAGTTGAGATACTAATTTAGGTCAAGGTGCATCTACATATAAATTTATATGCAATTTTATGCAGTAGTTCCTGAGATATAGCCTTCGCCTAAACTGCTGAAATCGCTGTGCAGCAGCGCCACCTGTTGGCCAATAAGAATTCAAATTGAATCATCATAATGTCTCATAATAGCCTTTTTACATATCAAGCTTTGTTTGATTATACTCAATAGAACCTGAGATATAGCCTTCTCTTAAATCTTAGAAATGGCTGTATAGCAGCGCCACCTTTTGATCGGTTGACAAAAATTGATAGGCACTAATTTAGGTCAAGGTGCCTCTACATTTAAAGTCATATATAATTCTGAACAGTAGTTCCGGAGATACAGTTGTCACTAAATTTTTGTCACACACACACAGGCAGACAGACATTTTCTATAAATGATAAAATCGTGTTCTAGACTTCTCAAAACGTGTAAATCCGTCGAAAACTCGAAGTCAAAAATTTTTATGAATCCAATTCTTCTATTGAATATAGAAGAAAGTAAAAAAATGCACTTCAATTTAAATGTTCGTAATTTATTGTTTAATACTTATAGTCTGGAAAAAAAATAAAGATGTATTATTCTTTATTGCTTTTGTCCAATGTAGATGTTTACTTTACTATAATAATTTGTGTAGCATGTATGTGATTCGCAGTTAAACATCTGCTTTTTAAGGATCACTGATCATTTTAAATTCGCATAATCAGCAACTAAGCTTCTCGTTTCAGTTTTCTGGTGCATTATTTATTCGTTCTAGAGAAGACAATAAAGAATATAATCTGCCTTGATGGTATTCGTTTCCTTTATGTGTTTATTTTACATTACTTTTTTTAATTAAATCATGACAAGTATTCCCTTTATATTTGCTGTATATACAAATGTAAATGGAAGAAAATTCAAAATTTCATTAACATACAAGCGAGGATTAAAATTCATTGAAAATAAAGATATCTTAAAAAAAAAAAAATGTTAATTGAGAAATAACTTAAATTTCCAAAACGTAAAAGTGAGGTTATGTTGTATTTCTTATATATATATATATTAACAATAGTCAATAAAAATTTATACAGTACTTTAAAATTTTCATACAATTTCTACATATGATCAGTTTTAGATTTGTTTAAGAAAAGAAAACATATCCGAATATTTTTTTCTCATTCTTATACGGATTTTTTTTTTTTTTTTTTTTTGGGTGGATATCCGTGTATAGGAATATGGAGCTCCGACACATGTCTAAAATCAGTTAAAGAAACTATAATTATGTCTACAAATTTATGCTTTCAACTGTAAAAATTTTTTTGAAAGGATTTCTCAAGTCGACCTGACTCGTAGAAAGCTAAACCTGACCCGCAAGAGAAAACAATTTGTCAACCCGACCCATGGGTCGGGTCAAGTTCAGGTAAAATTGGGTTACCCAACCTGATGCAGGACTCTATACTCAATACTCTCCACATGTGCAATTACTTCACCGTGAAGTAATGTGAAATTGACTTATGCTTACAATTACAGACGTGTTTTTGCCTCCTGCTCTCCAGGGAGAAATGGGGGGGGGGGTGTCATAAAATTCCATTACTATAGATGTCAGATACATATAAATAATCCACCCACTGAAATTCTTGACTTCAGCTCCTACAGTTTTTCCAAGACAAATTCAGCACTAAAGCACTAGCTTTGTGCACAAATCGAATCCCTAAAAAACTACAAAAAACAAAAATGGGTATTTGGAAATTACATGGCTCTTTTCAACATCTTCGTTAACCATTTTTCGTAAAGTTCTACTCAAAAATCGGGAATTTGTGAAATTTTCCACCAAAAATTTATTTTCTCCTCCCCCCCCCCTAAAAATCAAAAATTTCAAAATCATAGAAAGTTTTTTTCCTTTTTGTCCTCAAATCTAGTCTCTCCATGTGCAATCTCCTCATCGTGAAGTAATTTGGAGCTGAGTTATGCTTACAAACATGTTTTTGCCTCCTGCCCCCTTAGAAGGGGAGAAAATGTTGTAAAAGTTCATATATATAATTTTAAGTTGCTTTAAGACCTAAATTCCTGCAAAGTCTCCTGCAATTCAGTTTAGCCGTTCTTGCGTGATACTTGGACAAAAATAAAGTTATGGACACAACAATTGCAAATTTTTTTATTCTGAAATTTACAAACAAAAGTCTGATTTTATTAATATAAATTAGTAGAAAGACAATATTAAAGTTTGCATGTTAAAATAAAATAAGCTTCATTTAACCACTTGACCAACTAGTCAGAGGCACACTATAGCTGTCGTCTACACATTACTGCAGCCTGCGAAGTGGTTAATACTTAAGAGTACTACCTAACCTTTGAAATTTGTTTCCAGAATTATTGATTATACAATTTATTATAATTTTGTTTTGACATTTAGAAATTTTTCAACTGTTAAATTGGTTCTTTTAATATTTTGAGTTTAAATATGAAAAAGTAACCAAGTATATCATTTGCATTTTTTAACTGCAAAATAAAATGTTGAAAGTTTAAAAAATAAATTTTTGCAAAACAAGTACTAATTTATTGTTTGTGATTTTTTTCTGAATGTGAAAACGGAATTTAAAAAAATACATTAAGTAATGCATAATTATGGAAACAAATTTTCCCGTGCTTTATAAATCATTTTTTATTTTTCATTAAATATTAAGTACTTAACTTATTGATGTTTAAATTAATAAATAAATTTTCTTTGTTAGTATAAATATCAATTACTAGTATGAACATCAGAAAATTAGTTTTTTCTTATACAATTTGAATACTTTATGCATCTGTGATTAGTTTTAATATACATTGTACCTGTACATTTTAACGTACGCAATGTTTGATACACATAAATGTACATTTTGACGTCCGAATTATAAACTATGTTTACATATTATCATTTTCACATTTTTTTTTTAGAGTCCTAAGATTTTAAAAAAAAAGAAAAAAATTAAGTTACACCTTTTTATTTTTATTTTTTGAATGATTGATTATTAACATGCCATCATTTGCTTTTGTTAAAAAAAAAAAATATTTTAGATGTTTGAGATCAATTTATATATCAGTTTTTATTTTTTCAAAACTTTCTGCTGAAAGGTTGAAGGGGGGGGGGGCGTAAAAATGGACATTTGTAGGGGTAAAACTACCTAATATGCAAAAACCCTGAAATCTGCTATTTGCATGCAGATGGGGGGGGGGGGATTTAATAATAGTATATTATATATCTACCTGTAATAAATAATATTTAAAGGGTTCTTAATGCATTTTAAGGCAAACAATCAAAATGACAAATTTCTATAAAAACAAAATAATTTAACATAAAATTCAGAAGCAGCAAAAATTTTAAAAACCCTGGATTCAGGGGCAGCCCCTGAAAAGTTTCACCCCTGCATTTGTTGATATTTATACTAACAATAGCAGCTTATTTACAATATGATTGCAGCAATAAATAACAATACAATGAGAGGCGGCGGATTTGAGTTAGATTGTACCCTACACTCATTTCGATATGGCACCCTCCCCCTCCCATGTTTTGAAGTATATTATGCATTTGTACACTGTAAACGTAAATGTCTTAAATTCAGTTACAAAAGTGTCTTATATGGATGGTCATTTTTTAAGTGAAAAAAAAGTGTCTTACTTTTTAAGACACCTTTTTGCATCTGAAATTAAGATATTGCAAGTGTCTTAAAACACCGCCATGTTTTAGGCTTAAAAACACCGCCATGTTAGGTTTAAAAACACTACACCTTTTTAAGGCTTTTTAATAAATAAATAAATAAATAAATATGGTGCGCGATAATGTTTTTCTGTTAAAAATAGATTTTAGTATTGTTTAGAGGATCAATGAAATATTTATACACATTAAAAAAAAAAAAAAAAAAAAGTGCCATTGACCAGCGTTGGGATTTGAACTCACACATGCCTGTGGAAACCGAAACCTCGAGTTATGCACTGTCAGAATCAAGCACTTACCGATCACGCCACCGTCGTATACAGTTATAGGTGTTTTTATGGCAAAATACACATTAGTATTCGCCAAACAAATCGCAGTCTTATGTTTTATTTCTAATTTTTTGCTATAAAACGATTGATAGTATTGATCTTAATTATTATTATCTTAAATTTCATAGAAATTTTATATAAGTATATTAAGTATAGAATTTTTTCATAATGCATAACAAGTATGTAAAGGTTGCAGCCCTCGATGATAACGATTTCTTTCCTTAAAGTGATATTTAAATAAAAACAAACTATAATCATGAATATACAAGAAAATTTGTTGTTTTACATTTAGATGCAGGTAAATATGTGAAAGAAATTTTTTTTAAATGAATAATAATAAGAAGAAGAAGAAAAAAAAGTTATGCACAAATTATTCATGATTGTTCACTTATAAATTCGCTTTCCCATACTTACTACGTCCGTCTTCACACTTTTTCTTTTAATATAAGAAAGATTTTTTTTTTTTTTTTTTTTTTTTTTTTAACGAAATAAGCTTTGTATGTAAATATGTTGTTTATGAATTATGTTAAAGTTAAAGATAATAGCACGCAAATATCATTCACATCTCTAGAGTATTATTCCATAAAAATTTATTTCATAAAACTACCATAATTTAAGTAGCTTAACTTCTTATTATATAAAATAATAATATATTTATTGAATGTAGAAAGAAGTAGGATAAGCATATTTTCTTAAAATTGATTCCATAGGAAATATTTTCTAAGTAATGCAAGTGTCTGAATTTCTCAAGTGTCTGAAAATTCAAACGCGTTTTGCTGTCTGAAAATTCGGGTATTGACGTGTTTCAGACATTTTAGTATCTAAATTTGTATTTCAGACATATTTCTGTCTTAAATTAAGATATCTATAATGTTTAATCTATATTTTAAGGCATTTACGTGTCTTAAATGCCGTTTCAGTTGTTTTTTTGTCTTACTTTAAGACCCCTTTATTTGCAGTGTAATAGTAATAATAGCAATAAATATGATACAGCTAAAGGAGAAATATTTTTCTTAGATATAATCAATCTCTAAGCAATCTTTATATAATAATCATTACATAAGTAAAAAATAAATAATCATATCTGATCATGAAAAAAATCAATTACTTTATTTGGTTTCTCCTACAAAAAATGTTAATAAGCAGAATTTAATTTTTTATTTAATCACTTAAGAACTGACTAACTTTCTTTTTATATTTTTATTAATCAAAATAGAAATTATTTTGATTCATAAGTAGATACACTGTAAAAAAATAACTATTGCCAGCTGCAAGAAACTCTCTGTTATTTTCTCCAATCAGAGAGAGTTTCTTGCAGCTGGTAATAGTTATTTTTTTACAGTGTAGGTTAATTTGTTTAAAAATAGTTTCTTTACAGCTTCTTGTTCGATATTTTATATTTAAATCATTGCATACTTAATTATTTTCAGAAAATAATAACATGTTTGACTCATGACAGAGAGAGCAGATCATGCTTTGAAATTTGTATTATCGACTGAAAATCTATTCGATTGCTCTTAATGTTTGGATTTGTGTTCAAAATTAAATCATTTTTAAGAATTTAATAAGCTTAAAAAAAATTGCCACACTCTACCTGGATCTAAGCATAATCCATTGCTGGACGTTTAATCGCCATAAGAAAACAGCAGCATCCCTAGCTACATATTGCCGCTGCTTAGTCCAGAGGATCAACCGTTCAAATATAACACTATCTTTTTTTATTAATATCACACAATCAACAGATTGGGAAGAAAATCATATATAGAGAAAATTCATTTTTCCAGCTCAGTGAAAATAAAGACAGGACCAGGAGTCGAACCGCAGATCTTTGACTTACATGGTCAAAGATCTTAGACTGTGTAAGTCAAAGATCCGGGCATTATTTTCACTCAGTTGGAAAAATCAATTTTCAATAACACTATCTATTCGTATATTTCAAACCACTATCTAAAAATCTGTAACATGTTAAACAGGGATTGATAAAGTGTTTTATAATTGGCAAAAAATAAAAACAATTAATTAAAAATGTTTCTCATTCCTATTAAATACTGGTTGTCCTTCAAATTTTACTGCCACTACTGCTCAAATTTTAATTATTTTTAAAACTTAGGCGCCCCTAGGCACGGGCCTAAGCCAAAATCTGTTGCTAAAATCAATATTAAAAAAAATAAACTAGCTTTTAATAAACAGCTTATTCTTAATAAAATTTGAATTTTCTCTTTTTTTTAATACTTTTCATTAGCTTTTCTTTTAATCTTAAAATAATAAAAAATACACCAGAGAACTGTTGAAAAGTAATAAGTGAAAAACTGAATAATCACTATAAACTGCAAAACCCCCAAAACAATTAAGTTGGCACGAGTGCCGCAAACAAAGTGATGATGCACAATTTATAGTGTTTTATTCAAAGTTTTTTGCTTGATAGCTTTTAAGCTTGCTTTCTAAACCTAATATCTTTAATCTTTTATATTCTGGTTTTCCTAAAACATTTAATAACCGTTTATGAGTTTTAAATGTTCTTGTCACTGAGCAAATAAAATGAAAATAAAAAGCTTAAATACTTTTTTGTTTGAATAAAATATCTTAAAACTGTATTTCATTGAAAATATCCCCTCTTCCTACAAAGAAAAAAGAATATGGGGAATAAAGCTAAATATACGCTTTTTGAGAACAATGAATGAGTTATATTTCACATGCAAGGTTTAAACGTGTTTTTCATTTTATCTAAAAGAGAAAAGGATATTCTCACTTATTTTCTAAATGTTAGTTTCATAAGGATATTCCTGTTATCCAAGAATATTTTCACCTCACGTATTTAATATTTTAAATATATATACTTTTTTCATAACGATACTATAGGGCTGTTATAAAAAAATGTACTGTCAAGGTACTAGTACTAATATGATAAAGCTATTATGAAAATTTTTAGTAATCCTTTGGGGATAATGAAAAAGAGAAGTATACAAAAACTATTTTTCTTTTATTAAGAATATGACATAACAGATTTAAGTTATTAATGTTACTGAAGACTAAACATTAGCTCATTAAAAATATATTTTTAATAGTGTGTATAACATTAAAATCATCTAAATTATTAATAAATATCAATTTTGTAATGATTTAAAACTTTTCAATAATAATGCTTACACACATAAGCATATATGATTGTGTTTGCAAACTTGAAAAAGAAAAGAATGTGAAAAGCTTACTAATTTATAGTTATTAATGAAGTACACATTTGACAGCAGAATAATTTATTATATTTTTGTAGATTTAATGTTGATAAAGATTTACGATCCGTTACGGCAGTTTTGGTTTTCAATACGGGTAAAATATAATGTTTTAATACCTAGTAAACAAGACATGATAAACTATGTAACGAGACAGAAAGACAAAGTGAGTACAAACTTAAAACTAATTTTAATTGAACAGAAAGTAATTACGGAAATTGTACCTGAGGGGGAAAAAAACTGACAGTAATTTCTAATTTTAATTACATGTATAAAAAAAGATAATTTAAAATACACATCGGTACATAAGTAAAATAGGTACAGCTTTCTAAAGACAATTTATTAAAAAAGGAATGTTTTTCTTAAGTGCAATTTTTTTCATCGTCTTTAACTGACACTCGATAAATTTCATAAAAATGTATTTGATAAAGATTCAAATATTAACAATAACCGTTCATTGTTTTTTTATTTGTACAAAGAGGATCAATATAGTCCAAGATTGTTAATGCGACAAACACAGGTAGCATTATTCTGGGCTATCGAAGAAAAAACATGGCTGAAAAAAGTAAACAAATAGACTGCCGGATACAAGAATCATTCAAATAAAGAATCATTCTTAAAAATTCTCCGGCAGTCTCACTGCGCAAGCGCAGTCAGACTGCCGTAACAATAATATTGTTACGGATGCCGTAGCAATAGCCACAGCCTTTTTTTTACGTTTGAATTTTTGTTTACATTTGTAGTCTTTGTTAAAATTTAGAGTGTTTACATGTAGAGACTTTTTTTATATATTGCTAGTCTTTGCTTACGTTTTGAGTCTTTTTTATATTTGTAGTTTTTGTTTAAATATAGTTTGTTTACATTAGTGGTCTTTGTTTACATTTATAGTTCTTGTTTACATTTGAATTTTGTTTTATTCTCTTTACATTTTTGTAGTCTTGGTTTACATTCAGAATTCTTGTTTACATTTAGTGTGTTTGTTTACATTTGTGTTCTTTGCTTACATTTAAAGCCTGTTTAGATTTGTAGTCCTTGTTTACATTTAGGTTCTTTGTTTACATTTAGATTGTTTACATTTAGAGCCTTTGTTTACATTCGTTGTCTTTCTTTACACTCAGAGTCTTTGTTTACGTTTGTAGTTTTTGTTTACATTTGTAGGTATTGTTTACATTTGTAGTCTTTTTTTACATTTAGAGTCTTTGTTTACCTTTCTAGTCATTATTTACATTTAGAATTTTTGTTTACATTTATAGACTTTGTTAACATTTAGAGTGTTTACATTTGGAGTCTTTTTTATATATTTCTAGTCTTTATTTACATTTTGAGTCTTTGTTTACATTTTAGTCTTTGTTTAAATTTAGTTTGTTTACATTTGTAGTCTTTGTTTAAATTTAGTTTGTTTACATTTGTAGTCTTTGTTTACATTTATAGTTCTTGTTTACATTTGAAGTTTGATTTATTCTGTTTACATTTTTGTAGTCTTGGTTTACATTCAGAATTCTGTTTACATTTTTGTAGTCTTGGTTTACATTCAGAATTCTTGTTTACATTTAGTTTGCTGGTTTACATTTGTGGTCTTTGCTTACATTTGTATTCTTTGTTTACATTTGGAGTGTCTACATTTAGAGTTTTTGTTTACATTTGTAGTCTTTGTTTAAATTTAGAGTTTGTTTACGTTTGTAGTCTTTGTTTACATTTGTAGTTATTGTTTGCAATTGTAGTCTTTGTTTACATTTAGATTCTTTTTGCATTTAAAGTCTTTGTTTACATTTAGAGTGTTTCTTTACATTTGTAACCTTTATTTACATTTTGGAGTCTGTTTAGATTTGAAGTCCTTGTTTACATTTAGAGTGTTTACATTTAGAGCCCTTCTTTATATTTGTAGTTTCTGAGTCTTTGTTTACATTTGTGTTACTCTTTACATTTAGAGTTTTTGTTTTTATTTGTAGTTTTGTTTAAATTTGAGTTTGTTTACATTTGTATTCTTTGCTTACATTTAGAGTGTTTACATTTAGAATCTTTGTTTACATTGCTAGTTTTGTTTCCATTTTGAGTCTTTGTTTACATTTGCAGTCTTTGTTTGCATTTAGAGTCTTCGTTTAACTTTGGAATGTCTACATTTAGACTCTTTCTTTACACTTAGAGTCATTGTTTACATTTAGATTCCCTGTTTACATTTAGAGTCTTGTTTACGTTTGTACTTATTTGAAACGTACGTTTGTACTTATTGTTATTTACATTGGTACTTATTGTTCACATTTGTTGTCCTTGTTTACATTTGTATTCTATTTACATTTACAGTCTGTCTACATTTTTAGTCTTTGATTACATTTAGGGTCTGTTTATATTTAGAATATTTGTTTAAAATTAGAGTCTGTTTACATTTAGAATCTGTGTTTACATTTACAGTCTGTTTACATTTGTAGTCTTTGTTTACATTTAGAGTCTGTTTAGGTTTGCAGTCTTTGTTTACATTTAGGATCTTTGTTTACATTTGTTTTGTTTGTTTACATTTGTAGTGTTTGTTTACATTTAGAGAGTTCAAATTTAGAGCCTTTATTTATATTTGTAGTCTATGTTTACATTTAGCTTCTTTGTTTACATTTACAGTCTTCGATTACATTTGTAGCCTGTGTTTTTATTTGTAGTCTTTTTTAACTTTTGCAGTCTTTGTTTACATTTAGAGTCTGTTTACTTTTGTAGTCTGATTACATTTGCAGGCTTGGTTTACGTTTAGATCGTTTAGATTTGTAATCTTTGTTTATATTTAGAGTCTTTGTTTACATTTAGAATCTTTGGTTATATTTGTAGTCTTTCTTTACATTTTGAGTGTTTACATTTAGAGCCTATGATTACATTTTAGTCTTTGTTTCCATATTCAGTCTTTGTTTACATTTGTAGTCTTTTTATACATTTAAAGTGTTTAGATATAGATTCTTCGTTTACATTTGCAGACTTTGTTTACATCTACGTTGTTTACATTTAGAGCGTTTGTTTACAGTCATAGTCTTTCTTTACACTTAGAGTCATTGTTTACATTTAGAGTCTTTGTTTACGTTTGTAGTCTTTGTTTACATTTAATATATTTTTACATTTAAAGTCTTTGTTTACATTTAGAATTTTTGTGTATATTTACAGCCTGTTTACATTTGTTGTCTTTGTCTACATTTTGTCTACATTTAGATTTGTAGTCCTTGTTTACATTTAGTTTCTTTGTATACATTTAGAATGTTTACATTTAGAGCCTTTCTTTATATTTGTAGTCATTGTTTACATTTAGAGGCTTTGTTTACATTTAGAGAGCTTAGATTTGTAGTCTTTATTTACATTTACAATCTTTGTTTATATTTGTAGACTTTGTATACATTTAGAGTGTTTAGATTTAGAGCCTTTGTTTACATTGCTAGTCTTTGTTTACATTTTGAGTCTTTGTTTACATTTGTAGTCTTTGTTTACATTTAGATTTTTTGTTTACATTTGTAGTTTTGTTTAAATTTAGTTTGTTTACATTTGTAGTCTTTGTTTACATTTAGAGTGTTTACATTTAGAGCATTTGTTTTCATTGCTAGTCTTTGTCTTCAATTATAGTCTTTGTTTACATTTAGAGTCTGTTTACATTTTTTGTCATTGATTACATTTAGGATCTGTGTTTATATTTAGAGTCCTTGTTTACATTTAGAGTGTTTACATTTAGAGCCCTTCTTTATATTTGTAGTTTCTGAGTCTTTGTTTACATTTGTGTTATTCTTTACATTTAGAGTTTTTGTTTTTATTTGTAGTTTTGTTTAAATTTGAGTTTGTTTACATTTGTATTCTTTGCTTACATTTAGAGTGTTTACATTTAGAATCTTTGTTTACATTGCTAGTTTTGTTTCCATTTTGAGTCTTTGTTTACATTTGCAGTCTTTGTTTGCATTTAGAGTCTTCGTTTACCTTTGGAATGTCTACATTTAGACTCTTTCTTTACACTTAGAGTCATTGTTTACATTTAGATTCCCTGTTTACATTTAGAGTCTTGTTTACGTTTGTACTTATTTGAAACGTACGTTTGTACTTATTGTTATTTACATTGGTACTTATTGTTCACATTTGTTGTCCTTGTTTACATTTGTATTCTATTTACATTTACAGTCTGTCTACATTTTTAGTCTTTGATTACATTTAGGGTCTGTTTATATTTAGAATATTTGTTTAAAATTAGAGTCTGTTTACATTTAGAATCTGTGTTTACATTTACAGTCTGTTTACATTTGTAGTCTTTGTTTACATTTAGAGTCTGTTTAGGTTTGCAGTCTTTGTTTACATTTAGGATCTTTGTTTACATTTGTTTTGTTTGTTTACATTTGTAGTGTTTGTTTACATTTAGAGAGTTCAAATTTAGAGCCTTTATTTATATTTGTAGTCTATGTTTACATTTAGCTTCTTTGTTTACATTTACAGTCTTCGATTACATTTGTAGCCTGTGTTTTTATTTGTAGTCTTTTTTAACTTTTGCAGTCTTTGTTTACATTTAGAGTCTGTTTACTTTTGTAGTCTGATTACATTTGCAGGCTTGGTTTACGTTTAGATCGTTTAGATTTGTAATCTTTGTTTATATTTAGAGTCTTTGTTTACATTTAGAATCTTTGGTTATATTTGTAGTCTTTCTTTACATTTTGAGTGTTTACATTTAGAGCCTATGATTACATTTTAGTCTTTGTTTCCATATTCAGTCTTTGTTTACATTTGTAGTCTTTTTATACATTTAAAGTGTTTAGATATAGATTCTTCGTTTACATTTGCAGACTTTGTTTACATCTACGTTGTTTACATTTAGAGCGTTTGTTTACAGTCATAGTCTTTCTTTACACTTAGAGTCATTGTTTACATTTAGAGTCTTTGTTTACGTTTGTAGTCTTTGTTTACATTTAATATATTTTTACATTTAAAGTCTTTGTTTACATTTAGAATTTTTGTGTATATTTACAGCCTGTTTACATTTGTTGTCTTTGTCTACATTTTGTCTACATTTAGATTTGTAGTCCTTGTTTACATTTAGTTTCTTTGTATACATTTAGAATGTTTACATTTAGAGCCTTTCTTTATATTTGTAGTCATTGTTTACATTTAGAGGCTTTGTTTACATTTAGAGAGCTTAGATTTGTAGTCTTTATTTACATTTACAATCTTTGTTTATATTTGTAGACTTTGTATACATTTAGAGTGTTTAGATTTAGAGCCTTTGTTTACATTGCTAGTCTTTGTTTACATTTTGAGTCTTTGTTTACATTTGTAGTCTTTGTTTACATTTAGATTTTTTGTTTACATTTGTAGTTTTGTTTAAATTTAGTTTGTTTACATTTGTAGTCTTTGTTTACATTTAGAGTGTTTACATTTAGAGCATTTGTTTTCATTGCTAGTCTTTGTCTTCAATTATAGTCTTTGTTTACATTTAGAGTCTGTTTACATTTTTTGTCATTGATTACATTTAGGATCTGTGTTTATATTTAGAGTCTTTGTTTACATTTGTAGTCTGTCTATATTTGTTGTGTTTGTTTACATTTGTTGTCTTTGTTTACATTTAGAGACTTTTTACATTTAAGGTCTTTGTTTACATTTAGAGCCTTTGTTTACATTCGCAGTCTTTGTTTCCAAATTGAGTCTTTGTTTACAATTGTAGCCTTTTTTTACGTTTAGAGTGTTTACGTTTAGAGTCTTTGTTTACATTTGCAGTCACTGTTTACATTTGAAAACTTTGTTTACATTTGTAGTCTTTCTTTAAACTTAGAGTTATTGTTTATATTTAGAGTCTTTGTTTACGTTTGTTGACTTTATTTACATTTCTAGTTATTGTTTACATTTAAAGTCTTTGCTTACATTTGCTGTCTTTGTTTACATTTAGAGTTTTTGTTTACATTTAGATCCTTTGTTTTTATTTGTAGTCTTTGTTTACATTTGTCGTCTTTGTTTAAATTTAGAGTTTGTTTACATTTGTCGTCTTTGTTTACATTTAGTGTTTGTCTACATTTGCAGTCTTTGTTAACACTTCGATTCCTTGTTTACATTTAGAGTCTTTGTTTACGTCCGTTGTCTTTGTTTACATTTAGAGTGTTTGCATTTAGAGTCTTTGTTTAGATTGTAGTCTTTGTTTACATTTACGTTGTTTACATTTAGAGTCTTTGTTTACGTTTGTAGTCTTTGTTTACATTTAGATTCTTTTTTCATTTAAAGTCTTTGTTTACATTTAGAGTCTTTGTTTACGTTTGTAGTCTTTGTTTACATTTAGAGTCTGTTTACTCTTGTAGTCTTTGATTACGTTTAGAATATGTTTTCACAT
Organism: Salticus scenicus; assembly: GCA_963930645.1. Taxonomy (NCBI): domain Eukaryota; kingdom Metazoa; phylum Arthropoda; class Arachnida; order Araneae; family Salticidae; genus Salticus; species Salticus scenicus. The sequence continues at coordinate 15,356,698 of OZ005654.1, read as the reverse complement.
TTACAGTCTGTTTACATTTGTAGTCTTTGTTTACATTTCGAGTCTGTTTAGATTTGTAGTCCTTGTTTACATTTGTAGTCTTTTTGACATTTAGAGTGTTTACATTTAGAGCCTTTCTTTATATTTGTAGTCATTGTTTACATTTAAAGGCTTTGTTTACACTTGGAGAGCTTAAATTTGTAGTGCTTATTTACATTTAGAATCTTTGTTTATATTTGTAGTCTTTTTTTACATTTAGATTGTTTATATTTAGAGCCTTTCTTTATATTTGTAGTAATTTTTACATATTGAGGCTTCGTTTATATTTAGAGCGTTTAGATTTGTAGTCTTTGTTCACATTTAGAGTTTGCTTACATTTGTTGTCCTATTCTTTGTTTACATTTAGAATCTTTGTTTACCTTTGTAGTCTTTGTTTAAATTTAGTGTATTTACATTTAAAAGTTTTGTTTACATTTGCAGTCTTTTTTTATATTTAAAGTGTTTACGTTTAGAGCCTTTGTTTACATTCGTAGTCTTTCTTTACACTCAGAGTCATTGTTTACATTTAGAGTCTTTGTTAACGTTTGTAGCCTTTGTTTACATTTGTAGTTATTGTTTACAATTGTAGTCTGTTTGCTTTTAGAATCTTTCTTTACATTTACATTCTGTTTACATTTGCAGTCTTTGTTTACATTTTTAGTCTTTGTTTACATCTAGAGTAGAGTTTATAGTTAGAACATTTGTTTACATAGCTAGTCTTTGTTTCCATTTTGAGTCTTTGTTTCCATTTGTTGTCTTTGTCTACATTAAAGTTTTTTTTTTACATTTATAGTCATTGTTTACATTTAGGGTCTTTGCTAACATTTAGACACCTTGTTTACATTTGTAGTCTTTGTTTACATATAGAGATCTTGTTTACATTTGAAGTTTGTTTTAATCTGTTTACATTTTTGTAGTCTTGTTTACATTCAGAATCTTTGTTTACATTTAGAGAGTTTGTTTACATTTGTAGTTTTTGCCTTTGTTTACATTTAGAATCTTTCTTCACATTTGTAGTCTTTGTTTACATTTTGTGTGTTTACATTTAGATTCTTTGTTTACATTTGTAGTATTTGTTTACATTTACGTTGTTTACATTTAGAAGGTTTGTTTACATTTGTAGTCTTTGTTTACATTTGTAGTTATTGTTTATATTTGAAGTCTTGGTTAGTGTCTCTTTACATTTAAAGTCTTTGTTTACATTTATATTCTGAGTCAGTTTACATTTGTAGTCTTTGATTAAATTTAGAATCTGTGTTTACATTTACAGTCTGTTTACATTTATATTCTTTGTTTACATTTAGAGTCTGTTTAGATTTGTAATCCTTGTTTACATTTAGGTTCTTTGTTTACATTTATAGTGTTTACATTTATAGAGTTTACATACAGAGCCTTTGTTTACATTCGTAGTCTTTCTTTACACTCAAAGTCTTTGTTTACGTTTGTTGTTATTGTTTACATTTGTATTCTTTGTTTACATTTAGAGTCTTTGTTTACGTTTGTAGTCTTTATTTACATTTAGAATCTTTGTTTATATTTGTAGATTTTGTTTACATTTAGAGCTTTTTTTATACATTGCTACTCTTTGTTTACATTTTGATCTTTGTTTACATTTGTAGTCTTTGTTTAAATTTAGTTTGTTTACATTTGTAGTCTTTGTTTACATTTATAGTTCTTTGAACATTTAAAACTTCTTCTTACATTTGAATTTTGTTTTATTATGTTTACATTTTTGTAGTCTTGGTTTACATTCAGATTCCTTGTTTACATTTAGTGTCTTTGTTTACATTTGAGGTCATTGTTTACATTTGTAGTCTTTGTTTACATTTGGAGTGTCTGCATTTGGAGTGTCTTTGTTTACATTTGTAGTTTTTATTTACATTTAGACTTTTTGATTACATTTAGAGACTTTGTTTATATTTGTTGTTTTTCTTTACATTTGTAGTCTTTGTTTAAATTCAGAGTTTGTTTACATTTGCAGTCATTGTTTACATTTAGCGTTTGTTTACATTTGCAGTCTTTGTTTACTTTTAGAGTCTTTATTTACATTTGCAATGAATACATTTAGAGTCTTACTTTACACTTACAGACATTGTTTACATTTAGATTTCTTGTTTACATTTAGAATATTATTTACGTTTGTGGTCTAAGTTTACATTTGTAGTTATTGTTTATATTTGTAGTGTTTGTTTACATTTCTATTCTGTTTACATTTAGCGTCAGTTTATATTTAGAATCCTGGTTTACATTCAGAATCTGTTTACATTTAGAATCTGAGTTTACATTTACAGTTTGTTTACATTTGAAGTCTTTGTTTTCGTTCACAGTCTGTTTAGGTTTGTAGTTGTTGTTTACATTTAGGGTCTTTGTTTACATTTGTTGTCTTTGTTTACATTTGTAGTTTTTGTTTACATTTAGAGTGTTTAAATTTAGGCCTTTGTTCATATTTGTAGTCTTTGTTTACATTTTGAGTGTTTGTTTACTTTTATAGTCTTTTTTTACATTTGTAGTCTGGGTTTTCATTTGTAGTCCTTGTTAACTTTTTCAGTCTTTCTTTACATTTAGAGTCTTTGTTTATTTTTGTAGTCTTTGTTTACAGTTATAGGTTTTGTTTACGTTTAGAGCGTTTAGATTTGTAGTCTTTGTTTATATTTAGAGTATTTGTTTACATTTAGAAACTTTGTTTAAATTTGCAGTCTTTGCTTCCATATTCAGTCTTTGTTTACATTTGTAGTCTCCGTTTACATTTGTAGTCTTTGTTTACATTTACGTTGTTTACATTTAGAGTCTTTGTTTACATTCGTAGTCTTTCTTTACACTCAGAGTCATTGTTTACATTTAGAGTCTTTGTTTACGTTTGTAGTCTTTGTTTACATTTGTAGTTATTGTTTACAATTGTAGTCTTTTTTTACATTTAGTGTCTTTTTGTATTTAAAGTCTTTGCTTACATTTAAAATTTTTGTTTACGTTAGTAGTCTTTGTTTACATTTAGAGTGTTTACATTTGTAGTCTTTGATTACATTTAGAGTCTGTGTTAACATTTACAGTTTACATTAGTAGTCTTTGTTTACATTTAAAGTGTTTACATTTAGAGCCTTTGTTTACATTCGTAGTCTTCCTTTACACTCAGTGCCTTTGATTACGTTTGTAGACTTTGTTTACATTTGTATTCTTTGTTTACATTTAGAGTCTTTTTACATTTAAGGTCTTTGTTTACATTTAGAATCTTTGTTTACATTTATAGTTCTTGTTTACATTTGAAGTTTGTTTTATTCTGTTTACATTTTGTAGTCTTGGTTTACATTCAGATTCCTTGTTTACATTTAGTTTCTTTGTTTACATTTGTGGTCTTTGTTTACTTTTGTAGTCTTTGTTTACATTTAGAGTGTTTAAATTTAGAGCCTTTATGTATATTTGTAGTTTTTGTTTACATTTTGAGTCTTTGTTTACATTTCAGTTTCGTTTACATTTGTAGTCTTTATTTGAATAGTCTTTTATAGTCTTTTTTTACATTTGTAGTCTGGGTTTTCATTTGTAGTCCTTGTTAACTTTTGCAGACTTTCTTTACATTTAGAGTCTTTGTTTATTTTTGTAGTCTTTGTTTACAGTTATAGGCTTTGTTGTTTACGTTTAGAGCGTTTAGATTTGTAGTCTTTGTTTATAATTAGTGTCTTTGTGTACATTTAGAATCTTTGTTTAAATTTATAGTCTTTGTTTCATTTGTAGACTCTTTTTACATTTGTAGTCTTTGTTTGCATTTACGTTGTTTACATTTAGAGCCTTTGTTTACATTCGTAGTCTTTCTTTACACTCAGAGTCATTGTTTACATTTAGAGTCTTTGTTTACGTTTGTAGTCTTTCTTTACAATTGTAGTTATTGTTTACAATTGTAGTCTTTGTTTACATTTAGATTCTTTTTGCATTTAAAGTATTTGTTTACATTTAGATTTTTTTTTTACTTTTGTATACTTTGTTTACATTTAGAGTGTGTTTACATTTGTAGTCTTTGATTACATTAGAATCTTTTTTCAAATTTACAGTCTATTTACATTTGTAACCTTTGTTTACATTTCGAGTCTGTTTAGATTTGTAGTCCTTGTTTACATTTAGGTTCATAGTTTACATTTGTGGTCTTTGTTTACATTTAGAGTGTTTACATTTAGAGCCTTTCTTTATATTTGTAGTCTTTGTTTACATTTTGAGTTTTTGTTTACATTTGTAGTTTTGTGTAAATTTAGAGTTTGTTTACATTTGTATTCTTTTTTTACATTTACAGTGTTTACATTTAGAGTTTGTTTACATTTGTATTCTTTTTTTACATTTACAGTGTTTACATTTAGAGCCTTTGTTTACATTGCTAGTTTTGTTTTCATTTTAGTCTTCGTTTACATTTGCAGTCTTTGTTTACATTGGTACTTATTGTTTACATTCGTAGTCCTTGTTTACATTCTATTTACATTTAGAGTCGGTCTACATTTTTAGTCTTTGATTACATTTAGAATCTGTGTTTACATTTACAGTCTGTTTACATTTGTAGTCTTTGTTTACATTTAGGGTCAGTTTCGGTTTTAGTCTTTGTTTACATTTAGGATCTTTGTTTACGTTTGTTGTCTTTATTTACATTTGGAGTCTTTGTTTACATTTATTGTTCAAATTTAGAGCCTTTATATTTGTAGTCTATGTATACATTTAGCTTCTTTGTTTACATTTACAGTCTTCGTTTACATTTGTAGTCTGTGTTATCATTTGTAGTCTTTTTTAACTTTTGCAGTCTTTGTTTACAATTAGAGTCTGTTTACTTTTGCAGTCTGTTTACATTTGTAGGCTTTGTTTATGTTTAGAGCGTTTAGATTTGTCATCTTTGTTTATATTTAGAGTCTTTGTTTACATTTGTAGTCTTATTCTTTTTTACATTTAGAATCTATTTACAATTGTAGGCTTTGTTTACATTTTGAATGTTTACATTTAGAGCCTATGATTACATTTGTAGTCTGGTTTTATATTCAGTCTTTTTTAACATTTGTAGTATTTGTTTACATTAAAATGTTTACATTTAGATTCTTTGTTTACATTCGTAGTCTTTGTTTACATTTGTAGTATTTGTTTACATTAAAATGTTTACATTTAGATCCTTTAGTTACATTTATAGTCTTTGTTTACTCTTACGTTGTTTACATTTAGAGCGTTTGTTTACATTCGTAGTCTTTCTTTACACTTAGAGTCATTGTTTACATTTAGAGTCTTTGTTTACGTTTGTAATCTTTGTTTACATTTAATATATTTTTACATTTAAAGTCTTTTTTTACATTAAGAATCTTTGTTTATATTTACAGCCTGTTTACATTTGTTGTCTTTGTTTACATTTTGAGTCTGTTTAGATTTGTAGTACTTGTTTACATTTATGTTCTTTGTTTACATTTAGAGTATTGACATTTAGAGACTTTCTTTATATTTGTTTACATTTAGAGAGCTTAGATTTGTAGTCTTTATTTACATTTAGAATCTTTGTTTATATTTGTAGACTTTGTTTACATGTAGAGTGTTTAGATTTAGAGCCTTTGTTTACATTGCTAGCCTTTGTTTACATTTGTAGTCTGTGTTTACATTTGCATTGTCTACATTTAGAGTCTTTCATTACATTTGTAGTCTTTTCTTACATATAGAGTTTCTTTTGCATTTAGATCCTTTGTTTACATTTGTAGTCTTTATTAAAATTTAGAGTTTGTTTACATTTAGAGTCTTTGTTTACATTTAGAGCCTTTGTTTACAATTGGAATGTCTACATTTAGAGTCTGTCTTTACACTTAGAGTCATTGCTTACATTTAGATTCCTTCTTTACATTTAGTGTATTTGTTTACGTTTGTAGTCTTTGTTTACATTTGTATTCTATTTACATTTAGAGTCTGTCTACATTTTTAGTTTTTGATTACATTTTGAGTCTGTTTATATTTAGAATATTTCTTTAAAATTAGAGTCTGTTTACATTTAGAATCTGTGTTTACGTTTGTAGTCTTTGTTTTAATTTATAGTCTCTGTTTACGTTTGTAGATTTTGTTTACATTTGTAGTTATTGTTTATATTTTTGTTTTAGACTCTTTGTTGACAATTGTATTCTTAGTCTTTGTTTACATTTAGAATCTTTGTTTAAATTTGTAATCTTTGTTTACATTTTGAGTGTTTACATTTAGATTCTTTGTTTACATTTGTAGTCTTTGTTTGCATTTACGTTGTTTACATTTACAGCGTTTGTTTACATTCGTACTTTTTTTTACACTTAGAGTCACTGTTTACATTTAGAGTTTTTGTTTACGTTTGTAATGTTTGTTTACATTTGTGGTTATTGTTTACATTTGTAGTCTTTGTTTACATTTAGTGTCTTTTTACATTTAAAGTCTTTGTTTGCATTGAGAGTCTTTGTTTACGTTTGTAGTCTTTGTTTACATTTAGAATCTGTGTTTACTTTTACAGTCTGGTTACATTTGTTGTCTTTGTTTACATTTAGATTTGTAGTCTGTTTAGATTTGTAGTCCTTGTTTAAATTTAGGTTCTTTGTTTACATTCAGAGTGTTTACATTTAGAGCCTTTGTTTACATTCGTAGTCTTTCTTTACACTCAGAGTCTTGGTTTACGTTTGTAGTCTTTGTTTACATTTGTAGTTATTGTTTTCAATTGTAGTCTTTGTCTACATTTAGATTCTTTTTTCATTTAAAGTCTTTATTTACATTTAGAATCTTTGTTTACATTTGTATACTTAGTTTACATTTACAGCCTTTTTTATACATTACTACTCTTTGTTTACATTTTTATCTTTGTTTACATTTGTAGTCTTTGTTTAAATTTAGTTTGTTTACATTTGTAGTCTTTGTTTACATTTATAGTTCTTATTTACATTTGAAGTTTGTTTTATTCTGTTTACCTTTTTGCAGTCATCGTTTACATTCAGAATCCTTGTTTACATTTAGTGTCTTTGTTTACATTTATTGTCTTTGTTTACATTTGTAGTCTTTGTTTTCATTTGGAGTGTCAACATTTAGAGTCTTTGTTTACAATTGTAGATTTGTTTACATTTAGAGTTTTTGTTTACATTTGTAGTCTTTGTTTAAATTCAGAGTTTGTTTACATTTGTAGTCTTTGCTTACATTTAGCGTTTGTTTACATTTGCAGTCTTTGTTTACTTTTAGAGCCTTTCTTTACATTTGCAATGCCTACATTTAGAGTCTTTCTTTAAACTTAGAGTCATTGTTTACATTTAGATTACTTGATTACATTTACAATATTTGTTTACGTTTGTATTCTATATTTACATTTGTAGTTATTGTTTACATTTGTAGTCTTTCTTTATAGTGGGACCACGTTTCCTTGTGTCTTTGTTTACATTTGTAGTATTTTTTTACATTTAGATTAATTGCTTACATTTAGAGTCTTTGTCTACGTTTGTAGTCTTTGTTTACATTTAGAGTCTGTTTAGTTTTGTAGTCCTTGTTTACATTTAGGTTCTTAGTTTACATTTGTAGTCTTTTTTACATTTAGAGTGTTTACATTTAGAGCCTTTCTTTATATTTGTAGTCATTTATTACATTTAGAGGCTTTGTTTACATTTGGAGAGCTTAGATTTGTAGTCTTTATATACATTTAGAATCTTTGTTTACATTTGTAGTCTTTTTTACATTTATTGTGTTTACATTTCGAGCCTTTATTTACATTTAGTCTTTTTTTACATTTTTAGTCTTTGTTTACATTTAGAGTTTTTGATTACATTTGTAGTTTTGTTTAAATTTAGAGTTTTTTTACATTTGTAGGCTTTGCTTACATTTGTATTATTTGTTTACATTTAGAGTCTGTTTATATTTAGATTCTTTGCTTACATTTAGAGTCTTTGTTTACATTTGTAGTCTTTGTTTACGTTCAGAGTTCTTGTTTACATTTGAAGGTTATTTTAGTCTGTTTACATGTTTGTAGTCTTGGTTTAGAATCCTTGTTTACATTTAGTGTCTCTGTTTCTAGTGTTTGTTTACATGTGGAAACTGTTTACATTTAGTATTTGATTACATTTGTATTCTTTGTTTATATTCAGAGTCTGTTTAGATTTGTAGTTTTTTATTGCATTTAGAATATGTGTTTATATTTAGTGTTTTTTTTTACATTTGTAATCTTTGTTAACATTTGTTGTGTTTGTTTTCATTTACAGTCTTTGTTTACCGTTAGTCTTTTTTTATATTTCTCGTCTTTGTTTACATTTATATTCTTTGTTTAGGTGTAGAATCTTTGTTTACATTTGTGGTCGTTGTTTACCTTTATAGTGTTTAAATTTAGAGTTTTTGTTTACATTTGTAGGCTTTGTTTACGTTTTGAGTCTTTGTTTACATTTGTAGTCTTTGTTTACATTTAAGCTTTGTTTACATTTGTACTTTTTGTTTACATTTAGAATCATTGTTTATATTTACAATCTTCTTTGCATTTGTAGTCTTTGTTTACATTTTTATACTTTATTTCCATTTGTTTACATTTAGAGTCTTCGTTTATGCTTAGTCATTGTTTATATTTTGAGTCTTTATTTACATCTGTAGTCTGTTTACATTTAGTCTTTGTTTACATTTAGAGACTATTTTCACATTTAGAGTCTTTGTTTACATTTCTGGTCTTTGTTTACTTTTAGAATCTTTGTTTACATTTCTAGTCTTGTTTACTTTTAGAATCTTTGTTTACATTTCTAGTCTTGTTTACTTTTAGAATCTTGGTTTACATTTAGAATCTGTGTTTGCATTTGTAATCTTTGTTTACATTTGTAGTCTTTGTTTACATTTGTAATTTTTATTTACATTTGTAATCTTTGTTTACATTTAGAGTCTTTCTTTACATTTCAGTTTCGTTTACATTTGTAGTCTTTATTTGAAAATGATTGACTGTTGGGAGGAGCAGTACCAACATTATCGCATGCTAATTATCGCTCTCTGTCTTTTCGAACTTGGTGGTCCAAGAATAGATCTTTTGGTCACATGCGATAATAGCATACCATTTGATAACAGATTTCAGTCATGTCACAAATCACCGACTTATTGCATCGTAAGTACTGAAAATTGAACCCCTGGTGTCTTTGTTACATTTAGAGTGTTTATATTTGTAGGCTTTGTTTACATTTAGAGTCTTTTTTTATATTTATAGATTTTGTTTACCTTTGTAATCATTGTTTAGATTTAGAGTAATTGTTTTTATATGTAGACTTTGTTTACATTTAGAGTATGTTTACGTTTGTGGTCCTAGTTTATATTTAGTCTTTGTTTACATTTGTGGTCCTAGTTTACATTTAGTCTTTGTTTACATTTGTAGTGTTTTTTCACATTTAATTTTTTTTTCATGTAAGCTTTTTTTCATTCGTAGTCTTTGTTTACATTTAAAGTCCTTGTTTAAAATTACAGTCTTCGTTTGCTTTTGTAATCTTTGTTTACATTTGTTGTCGTTTTGCATTTGCAGTCTTTGTTTGCATTTGAGTCTTTGTTTACATTTGTAGCCTGTTTACATTTAAGCTTTCTTTACGTTTGTTGTCTTTGTTTACATTTAGAAATTTTGTTTATATTTACAATCCTTGTTTGCATTCGTAGTCTTTGTTTACATTTAGAGTATTTACATTTTGAGTCTTTGTTTACATTTGTATTGTTTTTAATTTTCTAGTCTTTGTTTACATTTGTAATCTTTGTTTACATAGAGAGTATTTGTCTACATTTAGATTATTTGTTTTTGCATGAAGTCATTGTTTACATTTAGAGTGATTGTTTACATTTGTAGCCTCTCTTTGCAGTTTTAGACTTTGTTTACTTTTGTAGTCCGTTTACATTTATAATCTTTCTTTAAATTTATAATCTTTGTTTACATTTAATGTCTTTGTTTACATTTTTTTTTTTACATTTTGTCTTCGTTTACATTGGTAGTCTTGTTTACTTTTAGAATCTTTGTTTACATTTCTAGTCTTGTTTACTTTTAGAATCTTGGTTTACATTTAGAATCTGTGTTTACATTTGTAATCTTTGTTATCTATTTGTAATCTAATTTTTATTTGTAATGCACATTCTGTTTACAATTGTAGTGTTTCTTCACTTTTATAGTCTGTTTACATTTAAGCTTTTTTCATTCGTAGTCTTTGTTTACATTTAGAGTCTGTTTAAATTTACAGTCTTTATTTGCATTTCTAGTCTTTGTTTACATTTTGAGTCTTTGTTTACATTTGTATTCTTCGTTTACATTTAGAGTTTGTTTGCATTTATAGTCTTTGTCCATATTTGTATTCTTTTTTACATTTCTAGTCTTTGTTTACATTTGTAGTCTGTTTACATTTGTAATCTTTATTTAAATTTAGAATCTTGGTTTACATTTAGAGTCTTTGTTTATATATGTAGTCTTTGGTTACATTTAGAGTCAGTTTACATTTATAGTCGTTGTTTACATTTGTAGTCTTTGTTCACATTTGTAATTTTTATTTACATTTGTAATCTTTGTTTACATTTAGAATCTTTCTTTACATTTCAGTTTCGTTTACATTTGTAGTCTTTATTTGTAAAACTAGCAGGCTACGTCCGCTTCGCTGGCCACTATATTTAAATGAATCTCCAAAAGAATTGGATCATTATTTATTTTTCACATTACATTTTAAATAAAAACTAAAATAATTACATTGGAATCGCTCTAGACCTCGCATCGGGTACTCGCTGACTACGGCAACTCTTTCTCTGCCTGCACTGAATCGGGAGCAGGTTCCCACTGCCAGCAGAAATCTCTTTCCTATGTATTTCAATATGGGTATTTATTGACGATAGGTGAGTCTGCCATTATTTAAGAACTACGATTTTAAAGATTACTTTATCTCAGCGTCTATTAAATATTTTAGTTTTTGAACCAAGTATTTTATTGCTCATGCTATTTACACTGTATTACAATTTGATTCCGACCAATGTAATGAAATAAAATAAAAAGTAGATTTTCTTTTAGAAGGAATAAAATACATAAAAAACAAATAAATTCCAATCAGTTTAATCCTTTCTACTATATACTACCATTATTTCCTGAAAAATACTATAAATTAGAAAAAAAAACTTTTAAAGAAATTAAATTAACAAATGAAAAATAATTGTTGTTATACTACAAAAATTATACATAAACATAACTGTTATAAATACGTTTTTAAATTTTAAATTTAATAAATTTAATTTTTTCTACAGCATTACCATTTTATTTTCAATAAATATAATAAATTAAAAAGAGAAAAAAGATTCGCCCTCAAATAAATGTATTAAATAAAAAATAAATTGCATAATATAGCCGTTGCTAAGATACGCAGACGATTTCAGTCGAAGAATAAATTCATGAAAAATGAAACATAAAAGCCAATGTTTAAAATCGAAAAAACATTAATTTAAAAAATTCAAATTCGAAATTCGAAAAAATCTCGATTAGGTGCACACCTGCAGGGTCCCAGGTAACTATATGCCAAATTTGGAAGCTCTGCGATCAGTAGTGTGTAGTATAGTTCATGTTTAGATAAATGTATTTATTTTCCTGTTGGAAAAAAAAATAAACTCGTATTTTTTTTTTGGCAACAATTAAATTATGAATTAAATTTAAATGCTAATTCTTTGCTGTCGGGGAGGAGGGGGATGGAGAAGGTGCGCACATCTGAACTGATTAAGATCGGCGCTGAGCAGTTTTGTTTCAGTCGCCTTTCGAATCCGAACGAGGTACAAGGTATCTCAAGACTTTAAAATAAAATCGGAACTATTAAACATTCTAATCGTATTCATTATAGTTCCAGTAATAATTCTTAAATATGAATAAAAAGTCGTAATTAATTATTCAAGTCAAATAAACGATTCTTCAAAAATTGAATTATAGTCTTCTAATTTAGTGGTGTGGTGTGTCGTTAATATTCGGAATACTGGCAGAGGGGGTAAGTAGAATTAAACTTATTCTCATTTGATTAATATGCATGTTATTCTTATTTCTGATAGAGTAAAGTTGCAGAATTTGAATTTAAATAAATGAGTTAGAATTTCTTAATATGAGATTCTAAATTTAACCAATCCTAATTCGAAATTCATAAATTGATACTTAGTCGAAAATTCTTAGTGGCTTCAAAGCCATAGTGGTCCGTCGATTCACGGAGGCTTAATTACCTATTAATTAGATAATTAATCGTAATTCGTTAAATTAAAAAAAAAAAAAAATTGTAAATTGAAAAAATTCTTTTGTTTACGTAGGATTAAATTATCTGTATAAGGACTTTAAAGTAAATTAAAATTAATTTGTTGAAATAAATCATTAATACAAGGTTAAATTGTTTTGATATAAAACGTAATTCAAAGTAGTTTCGCTTTCATGCTTACGTAGAAGTTTTGTTTTGAGAGAAAACGTAATTCAAAATAGTTTGGGTTTCAAACCGAAAGTTTCGGTTTGGGAATTTCAGAAATAAACTTTCATGTTAAGTAATTGTTGAATAAATGAGAGTATGAGAATGAAAAGGGTGCATTTAATATTTTATTAGTTTATTTATTTCAGTAAAAAAAAAAAAAAAAAAAAAAAGACTTATGTGTTGTTTCTTTTCATTTGTTCTTATATTTTTGTTTTGTTTTACTTCCTGATCTGCAGAATAATAATTTAATTCAATCGATTAATTCATATTTAAATTTAATTGTTTGTAATTAGTTTGCTCATAAGATGGGTAGAAAGGGAAAAACAAGGGCGAATGACGCCGAACAGAGTGCGTTGTTCCCAAAATCTAATGAAGTGATAAAATTTGAAAATGTAATTAAAGAAATAGAATTTATAAAATCGAAAGTCAATGATTGTGATAAAGGCGATCAAGCCAGATTAAAAATCTTAAAAGATAAGGTAAATGCACTGGAGGTTAAATTCGAGGATATAGTTACAAATTTTTCCAAAGAGGAAAACGATGAAAACTCTGAAGAGGTGTTAAAGAATAGGGACACTCTGTTAGAATTATCCGTTGTATTAGAGGGTAAATCGCAATCAAATACTCCAAATGTAAATAATGATGCACGTACCAAACCCGGGACTTCTGTTAATTCGCATATTAGTCTTCCCAAACTTGAAATTCCTTATTTTTACGGGGATAATGAATCTTGGTTGTCATTTAAAAATTTATTTAAATCATCTATTCTGGATAATGACAGCCTTAGTGAGGTTGAAAAGCTACAATACCTCCAATCGTGTGTAAGAGGTAGTGCATCAAAACTTATTCGTGGATTTTCGTTACAATCGGAAAATCTTAAACACTGTTGGGAAATTCTTACTCAGCGCTACGAAAATAAACGTCAATTAGCTATAACTCAAATAAATAAAATCTTTTCAGTAAAAGTAAACAAAGCGGATGATCCTAAATCGTTTTTCAATTTAATAGATACTTGTAACGAAGCGGTGCGAAATTTATCGACCCTCGGATTGGAATCTAATCCTCTTAGCGATCTTATTCTTATAAATTTCATGATTTCAAAATTGGATTCATCCGTTAGGCATAGGTGGGAGCTCAGTCTAGAGAATACGCAAACTATTCCCGATTTAAATTCGTTTCGTACATTCATTGAAAGGGAGGCGTCGAGTCAAACAAAGCTTGAAAATAAACCAGGGATGTTTAAGAAGCCAGTAGAAGGTAGTAGTGTAAAAAAATCTTGTGTCAATAATTCAATGATAGTCAAAGAAAATAAATGCGTCGCCTGTTCTCAAGTACATCAATTGTTTAAATGTCCCAAATTCAATCGAATTGGTGTTCAGGAGCGATGGGACTTAGTTAAATCAAAATCACTGTGTGAAAATTGTTTGCGAACTAATCATCAAGTGCGTCAATGTAGAATTTATATTAAATGTAAAGTATGTGCAGGTTCACATCACACTCTTCTGCAAATTTATGCACAGAATTCTGCAGATCAGGGAGGCGGCCTTGTTACTACGTCGGTGGCCAATAGTTCACAATCTAATGCAAAATTTAGTAACCAAAAGGTATTATTGGCTACTGCCCTTATAAAGGTTAGGTCACCTAACGGCAAAATTATTCAATGTCGGGCGTTAGTTGATAGTGCCTCACAAAATAGTCTCATAACAAAGGAGTGCGTTGAGAAGCTAAATTTGCCTTTGTTTGGCACTTCTCATCGACTTATAGGCATAAACGGTCTTTCCGCAGAAACTGTTTTGAATTTTACGGAATTCTCATTCTCGCCATATTTCGATAACGAGTATAGGAACTTGAAAGCGCTAGTAGTAAATAGGGTTACTACCCCTCTGCCAAATTTCCGGGTGCAAACAACGTCTTGGCCACATACAAAAAATCTGCAGTTGGCTGATATGAATTTCTTCAAGCAAAAACCAATCGAAGTATTATTAGGCGCAGATATTTTTGCGTCACTAATTTGTGGCACACCAGTATTGGGAAGGCCAGGAGAACCATCTGCCATTCCCAGTTCACTTGGGTATTTACTCAGTGGCCCCCTCTCAAGGGATGGAATGGAACCAGAATCAACATATAGCTCCTCGTTACACTGCCTTAACTTGAACGATTTTTTTGACAATCAGCCCATAATATCTTCTAAGAGTGAAACCGAAGCCGATCCGGCAGAGGAACTATATAAATCTCCCACCAAGCGCAACCCCGAAGGTCGCTATGTGGTGAAATTACCCCTCCATGATGAGATAGCTTTAGGTGAAAGTGCCAATTGTGCACTAAAATTGTTTAAACGACTTGAAAATCGATTTATTCAGAACCCTAATCACACGAATATTGTAAGTTTATGTGTGAATACTCAGACTTAGGTCATATGACTTTACTAAGGGCTGAAGAACTTAATCGCCAACCCAATTATTATATGCCCCATCATGGAGTTATAAATGAAAATAGTAGCACTACGAAACTACGGGTAGTGTTCAATGCGTCGGCCGTAACTACAAATGGCAAATCCCTGAACTCCAATTTGCACAAAGGGCCAAAACTTCAATCTAGTATATTTTGCAATTTGATTCGATTCCGTTTAAATAAAGTCGCCCTCTCGAGTGATATCGAGAAAATGTTTCGGCAAATTCTAATCGCAGAGCCTGATACAGACTTTCAAAGAATATTTTGGAGGGCCAATGTTTCAGATCCACTCAGAGTGTATAAATTGAACACTGTTACTTATGGCACAGCCTGTGCTCCATTTTTAGCCCTGCGTACCATATTACAGCTATTAAACGATGAAGAACCCAATTTTCCCGTAGCTGTGCAGGCTGCCCGCAACAACCTGTATATGGACGATTTCCTTGGAGGGGCTGAAACAATCGAAGCCGCTCAATCTTTGGTCACAGACCTTCAGGCATTATTTAATGCTGGGGGTTTCAAGCTGCGAAAATGGGCTTCAAATTATGTGGAAGCTCTATATCAGGTCCCAGAGGCTCTAAAATCAACAAATCAGGAATTATCCTTAAACCCCGATCAATCCCAACGTATTTTAGGACTAAACTGGAATTTAACATCGGATACACTGCAGGTTGGCGTCAACACTGAAGAAAACGTCAAAACTAAACGACAATTATTGTCCGTAATTGCACGCATCTTCGACCCTTTGGGTCTGTTATCCCCTGCCACTATTCTTTTAAAATTGCTTCTCCAAGATGTTTGGAAGCTAAAACTTGGTTGGGATGATCCTTTACCACCAGACATTCAAAACAGGTGGAACGAATTTTATGAAAAAATTGCTTCCTTTAAGGCCATGTCAGTACCCAGATTTTTAGACCTGAAATCCGAACCTATGTACCAGATTCTGGGATTTTGTGATGCGTCAACAAAGGCATATGCTGCCGTAATTTATATACGCCCAAGTCAGAACTCATCTTTAAAATTGATTGCAGCTAAAACCCGTGTAGCTCCTTTAAAACCCATTACCTTGCCTAGGTTAGAGCTATGCGCGGCTGTATTACTCTCGGAACTTTTGTCAGTCGTCCAGAGCTCGCTGGATTATCAGGTTGAGGAAATTCTCCTATGGACAGACTCAACAATCGCCCGTAGTTGGATCTTAAATCCGCCCTTAAAGGGCAACACATATGTCCTACACCGAGTAAACAAAATTAGAGCTCTCACAGACACAACATCATGGCATCACTTACCAAGCAAACATAACCCAGCAGACTGTGCAACCCGTGGGCTGTTACCCGACAAATTAAACCACTTTAACTTGTGGTGGTCTGGACCTGATTGGTCAAAGATTCCGGTCTCAGATCACGAGTCCAAGATTGCTACCTCAGTCCCATGTACAATTGTGGGAATTCCTGGACTAATAGAGTCAACTCCAATGCATGCATCCGTTATAGAGTATTTGGTTTCAAAGTTTTCATCAAGTAGTAAACTTTTTCGTGTAATTGCATTTATGAAGAGGTTTATTTATAACAGTAGAAATGCTACAAAATTGAAAGGTCTCAGTACAAGAAATTTCAGAAGCTAGAAAAATTGTTATTAAATTCGTCCAACAAAGGTCCTTTGCTTCAGAAATCGCCCTTTTGCAGCGCGGCCAACCCGTGGCAAACAGCAGTAAATTAAAAAATCTCAATGTGTTTCTTGATTCAGAAAATCTATTGAGAGTGGGAGGTAGAATTGACAAAAACATCACTCTGCCCTATGATACTAAACATCCAATACTCATACCTAAAAATCACCCTTTTACATCGACATTAATAAGACATTTTCACACGTATAGTCTTCATGGAGGTGTCGACCTAGTATTAAATCTCATTCGCCAGTCTTACTGGATTCCTGATGGTAGATCCACTGTGAAAAAAGAGCTTCGTAAATGTGTCACGTGTGCCAAAGTCCAACCGACCCCCATTCATCAAATGATGGGTGACCTTCCCAGTGCAAGAGTCAACCCTTGTAGACCATTTCAACATGTTGGCCTTGATTATGCAGGCCCTATTCAAACAAAGTGTGAACATAAACGAACAAAAACAAAATTTAAGTCCTATATTTGCCTATTCATCTGCATGAGCACCAAAGCAATTCATCTCGAATTAGTCACGAGCTTATCAACTGAACATTTTTTATATGCCCTACAAAGATTCATAGCGCGTCGAGGCTATCCTACTGACATTTACTCTGATAACGGGCGCAATTTTGTGGGTGCCAATGCCCATTTAAAAGGGCTAGTAAAGCTTTCAAAAACCAATACTATCCAAGACTTTGCCACAACTAGACAAATTCATTGGCATTTTATGCAACCTTACGGGCCTAACTTTGGCGGCCTATGGGAATCTTCGGTTAAATTGGCCAAACGCCATTTACTTAAAGCGTGTAAAGGCAGTTGCCTATCGTTTGAGGAGTGTGCTACGATTCTCACTACTATTGAATCCTGCTTAAATTCACGACCCTTAGTCCCACTTTCCACCGAGCCCAATAATTTCTTAGTGCTTACACCAGGACATTTCTTAATTGGGGCTCCGCTTCTCCAGCTTCCTGAACACTCTTTTAACCAAACTAATCCATTGTGTACCAGTTTTGCTTCCAGGTGGAAACTCCTCCAGCAGATCAAGAAGCAATTTTGGAGTACATGGACAAAGTCTTATTTGACTTCACTCCAGTCAAGAGAAAAGTGGAAGAGCGGCAATACACATCTGCAACCTGGTCAGCTAGTCCTGGTGTTGGAGCCTTCTATTCAGCCAGCTCAGTGGAAGTTAGCACGCCTTCTGGAAGTCCATCCGGGTGAGGATGGAATTATTAGAGTGGCTACCCTGAAGACGCCATCGGGAATAACCAAAAGACCCGTCAATCGAATCAACAGTCTGCCATGCTCAGCCCCCCCCGGAGGATGTCGGGGAGGAGGGGGATGGAGAAGGTGCGCACATCTGAACTGATTAAGATCGGCGCTGAGCAGTTTTGTTTCAGTCGCCTTTCGAATCCGAACGAGGTACAAGGTATCTCAAGACTTTAAAATAAAATCGGAACTATTAAACATTCTAATCGTATTCATTATAGTTTCAGTAATAATTCTTAAATATGAATAAAAAGTCGTAATTAATTATTCAAGTCAAATAAACGATTCTTCAAAAGTTGAATTATAGTCTTCTAATTTAGTGGTGTGGTGTGTCGTTAATATTCGGAATACTGGCAGAGGGGGTAAGTAGAATTAAACTTATTCTCATTTGATTAATATGCATGTTATTCTTATTTCTGATAGAGTAAAGTTGCAGAATTTGAATTTAAATAAATGAGTTAGAATTTCTTAATATGAGATTCTAAATTTAATCAATCCTAATTCGAAATTCATAAATTGATACTTAGTCGAAAATTCTTAGTGGCTTCAAAGCCATTTGCTATTTTTAGCTTATTATTTTCATATTTTTATTAATTAAAAGAAAACTAAACAGAAATTCGAAATTCTGACTTCGATGTGCACAATGATCCTTCGGGGGGCACCTTTGTGTTAAATCTCGTGACTGTCCGAGCTACCGTTTTCGAGAACAGTGAAATATATATACAAATATTGCTCACTTAATAGTATAAGATGATTGACAGTTGGGAGGAGCAGTACCAACAATATCGCATGCTTATTATCGCTCTCTGGCTTTTCAAACTTTGTGGTCCAAGAATAGGTCTTTTGGTCACATGCGATAATAGCATACGATTTGATAACAGATATCAATGACGTCACAAATCACCGACTTATCGCATCGTAAGTACTGAAAATTGAACCCCTGGTGTCTTTGTTTACATTTAGAGTGTTTATATTTGTAGGCTTTGTTTAAATTTAGAGTCTTTTTTATATTTATAGATTTTGTTTACATTTGTAATCATTGTTTAGATTTAGAGTAATTGTTTTTATATGTAGACTTTGTTTACATTTAGAGTATGTTTACATTTGTGGTCCTTGTTTACATTTAGTCTTTGTTTACAGTTGTAGCGTTTTTTCACATTTATAGTCTGTTTACATTTAAGCTTTTTTTCATTCGTAGTCTTTGTTTACATTTAGAGTCCTTGTTAAAATTTACAGTCTTCGTTTGCTTTTGTAGTCTTTGTTTACATTTGTTGTCGTTTTGCATTTGCAGTCTTTGTTAACATTTCGAGTCTTTGTTTACATTTGTAGTCTTTGTTTACATTTAGAGTCTTTGTTTACATTTGTAGTCTATGTTTACATTTAAGCATTGTTCACATTTGTACTCTTTGTTTACATTTAGAATCTTTCTTTATATTTAGAATCTTCTTTGCATTTATTGTCTTTGTTTACATTTGTATACTTTATTTGCATTTGTAGACTTTGTTTACATTTGGAGTCTTTGTTTACATTTAGACTGTGTACATTTAAAGTCTTTGTTTGCATTTAGTGTCTTTATTTACATTTTGAGACTTTGTTTACATCTGTAGACTGTTTACATTTAGTCTTTGTTTACATTTAGAGTCTTAGTTTACATTTAGAATCTTTTTTTTAAATTTCTAATCTTTGTTCACATTTTGAAACTTGGTTTGCATATGTAATCTTGGTTTACATTTAGAGTCTTTGTTTACATTTGTAATCTTTGTTTACATTTGCAGTCTTTGTTTACATTTATAATATTCATTTACATTTGCAATCTTTGTTTACATTTAGAGTTTTTTTTTTATTTCCAGTCTTTGTTTTCAAATGTAGTCTTTGTTTACATTTGATGTATTTTTGCATTTGTAGGCTTTGTTTACATTTCGAGTCATTGTTTACATTTATAGTCTTTTTTGTGTTTACATTTAGAGTTTTTTTATATTTATAATTTTGTTTACATTTGTATTCTTTGTTTACATTTAGAGTTTTTTTAAATTTGTAGTCTGTTTTTTTTTTTTGTAATCTTTCTTTACATTTTTTTGTCTTTGTTTACATTTATAGCCTTTCTTTACATTTAGTCTTTATTTCCATTTGTAGTCTTTGTTTATATATATAGTCTTTGGTTACATTTTGAGTCTGTTTACATTTATAGTCTTTGTTTACATTTGTACCCTTTGTTTAAAATTTTAATCTTTGTTTAAATTTAGAGTCTTAGTTTTTATTTGTTGTCTGTTTACATTTAGTCTTTGTTTACATTTGAAGTCTGTTTACATTTGTAATCTTTGTTTAAATTTAGAATCTTTGTCTATATAAGTAGCATTTTTTTACAATTAGAGTCTGTTTAGATTTAGAGTCTTATTTTACATTTGTAGTCTTTGTTTACATTTAGAATCTTTGTTTACGTTTGTAATCTTTCGTTATATTTGTAGTCTTTGTTTACATTTGTAATTTTTATTGACATTCGCAATCTTTGTTTACATTTGTAGTGTTTATAAACAAATGGAAACAAAGACTAAAAATGTAAAAAAGACAAAATGTAAACAAAGCCTACAAATGCATATAAAGCCTACAAACGAAAACAAAGAATACAAATGCAAACAAAGATTGTGAATAAAAACAAAGGTTCTAAATGCAATCAAAGACTACAAGTGTAAACAAAAACGCTTAAATGCGAACAATGATTTTAAATATAAACAAAGATTGGAAATGTAAACAAAAACTTTAAATGTAAACAAAGACAAAAAATTTAAACAAAGATTCTAAAAGTAAACAGAGTAGAAATATACACAGACTCTAAATCTAAACAAACTGAAAATGTAAACAAAGACTCAAAATGTAAACAGACTATTAAAACCCGAATAAACTACTACGTCAGAAACGCCAAAGAAAAATATTGGAAATGCAGACTATATTTAAACATAGACTACAAAAGAAAACAAAGACTCTAAATTAAAACAAAGACTACAATTGTAAACAAAGACTACATATGTAGGGGAGTTTCTGGTTAACTTGAGCTATAGGAAAAGGGTCGCAATAAAACTCCAGGAACAATAAACTGTAGGCCGTGATGAAGAAAAACTATTAATTTTGCAGCAAATATCTTTATTAGGCAGCATGGAAATCAAACAAGTTCTTTTAATAAAAAGTATTTTAAAAAGTCTATTATTAAGTTTAACAGACATAGAGAGGGTTAGATGAGAGAGAGAGAGGGCTTCACGATTACGTGTTTTTACACCAGTCGATAACAAGCGAATTCTGTAGTTGACTGAGTCGCAATCCAGACCGGACTCTTGGATTACGCCAACATTTTTGAAAAAGTGTCAAATTTTATAGCCAAAGCAAATCCATTGTTTCTAGATCAAATTAATATAAATATTTTGAATTTAGCAAGTTTGTTACAACAGTTTATGCCAATGCTTGTGCCAAATATTATCGCCAGAAAACCGTTATTTAAGGGTGACACTCAGACTAGGATTTATTGCACATCCTGTGATAAAAAAAAATATAATTACCGTTTAATGATATCATAATGTAAATTATAGCCTAATTTATTTATAACAAAGTGCACTTGCGCAATTTTAAAGAATGAAAATGTAATTATGTATACAACGGTTTATAAATGTAAATAATATTTTTTTATATTTTATTTATTAAATGATTTAGGAAAGATTATTATTCTGAGAGATGTCATTTAAAAAGAATATGCTTTTGTTCTCAGAAGATTTATTAATAGCATAAGGGATAAAGTATTATTAGAATTAAGATATTTATTATAGACAAAAGCGAATAAATAAAAGTAATTTAGAATTTCGTTATCTATATTTATTATCTATTTAATTTATTGAAAATATAATAATTACTTATTGCCTTTATTTAAAGTTATAATTAAAACTCATATATGTGAAGGAACGACTTCACAACATATGCAAACAAAAACGGTAAATATATAAACAATGACTCTAAATATAAACAAAGAAACAAAATGCAAACAAAGACATTAAATGTAAACAAAGACTACAGATGTAAACAAAGACTCAATATGTAAACCAAGACTACAAATGTAAACAACGATTCTAAAAGTAAACAAAGACTTCAAATGTAAACGAAGTTTAAATGTAAACAAAAACTATAAATGTAAACAATGATTCTAAAAGCAAACAAAGATTAAAAATGTAAACAACGACTCTAAATGTAAACAAAGACTGCATATGCAAACAAAAACTGTAAATTTAAACAAAAACTCTAAATGTAAACAAAGACCACAAATGTAAATAAAGTTTCAAAAGTAAACAGACTAGTAATGTAGACAAAGAATAAATGTAAACGATTCAAAGAGACTCAAAATGTAAACAGACTACAGATGTAAACAAAGACTCGAAATGTAAACTAAGACTAAGCGTAAACAAAGACTACAAATGTACACAAAGACTAAATGTAAATAAAGCCTACAAATGTAAACAAAGACTAAACGTTTAAAAAGCCTACAAATGCAGAGACTGTAAGTATAAACAAAGACTAAATGTAAACAAAGGATACAAATATAAACGAATCTTAAATGTAAACAAAGACTTTAAATGTAAAAAAAATTACAATTGTAAATAAATATTACAAAGACTACAAATGTAAAAAAAGATTACGTATGTAAACAAAGATTCTAAATGTAAACAAAGACTACAAATGTAAACAAGGATTCTAAAAGTAAACAAAGAGTCTAAATGTGAAAAAGTCTCTAAATGTAAACAGACTACAGACGTAAACAAAGACTCAAAATGTAAACGAAGACTAAATGTAAACAAACTACAGATGTAAACAATGAATCAAAATGTAAACAAAGACTGAGCGTAAACAAAGACTCTAAATGTAAACAAAGACTCTAAATGTAAACAAAGACTAAATGTAAACAGACTACAGATGTAAACAATGAATCAAAATGTAAACAAAGACTCAGCATAAACAAAGTCTCCAAATGTAAACAATGACTCTAACAGTAAAAAACTAGAAATGTAAACAAAGCTTGAATGTAAAGAAAGACTACAAACATAAACAAAGTTTCTAAATGTAAAAAAAGACTAACTAAAAACAGACTCTAAATGTAAACAAAGCCTACAAATCAAATAAAGTATAAAAATGTAAACAAAGACTATAAATGCAAAGATTGTAAATATAAACAAAAACTCTAAATGTGAAAATAGTCTCTAAATATAAACAAAGACTAAATGTAAACAGACTACAGATGTAAACAATGACTCAAAATCTAAACAAACACTGATCGTAAACAAAGACTCAAAATATAAACAAAGACTATAAATGTAAACCAAGCCTACATATAAACAAAAACTCCAAATGTAGACAAAAACTACAAAAGCAAACAAAGATTGTAAATATAAACAAATACTCTAAATATAAAATAAGAGTACAAATGTAAACAACGCTTAAATGTAAACAAAGACTACAAATGTAAACAAATCCCACAAATGCAAGCAAAGACTGTAAATATAAACAGAGACTCTAAATGTAAACAAATACTATAAATGTAAACGAATCGTAAATGTAAACAAATACTCTATATTTAAACAATGATTACAAATGTCAATAAATTTTACATATTAATACTACAAATCAAATATAAACAAAGTCATAATAGTCAAATATAAACAAAGACTCTAAATATAATCAGTCTACAAATGTAAACTAAGATTCAAAATTTAAACAGAGACTACAGATGTAACCAGAGACTACAAATGCAAACAAAGACAACGAATGTAAAGAAAGGATAACTGTAAACAAAGACTACAAATATAAAGAAAACTCTAAACGTAAACAAAGCTTACAAATGCAAAGAAAGCCTACAAATATAAAGAAAGTCTACAAATACAAACAAAGTTTTCAAATATAAACAAAGACTCTAAATGTAAACAAAGACTACAAATGTAAACAAAGCTTAAATGTAATCAAAGACTACAAATGTAAACAAAGACTACAAATGTAAACAAAGACACTGAATGTAAACAAAAACTTGAAATGTAAATGTAAAAAAAGACTAAATGAAAACAAAGGCTAAAAATGAAAAAAGACAACAAATGTGAACAAGAAATGCAAACAAAATCTGTAAATATAAACAAAGACTCTAAATGTAAACAAAAAAAAGTGTAAACAAAGCTTAAATGTAAAAAATGATTTTAAATATAAACAAAGATTGCAAATGTAAACAAAAACCTTAAATGTAAACAAAGACCAAAAATTTAAACAAAGATTCTAAAAGTAAACAGAGTAGAAATATAAGCAGACTTTAAATCTAAACAAACTAAAAATGTAAACAAAGACTATATTTAGACGCAGACTACAAAAGAAAACAAAGACTCTAAATAAAAACAAAGCCTACAATTGCAAACAAAGACTACAAATGCAAACAAAGACTGTAAATATAAACAATGACTCTAAATATAAAGAAAGACACAATGCAAACAAAACAGTAAATCTAAATAAAGACTACAGATGTAAACAAAGACTCAATATGTAAACCAAGACTACAAATATAAACAACGATTCTAAATGTAAACAAAGACTACAAATGTAAACGAAGCTTAAATGTAAACAAAAACTAAAAATGTAAACAACGATTCTAAAAGTAAAGAAAGAATAAAAATGTAAACAAAGACACTAAATGTTAACAAAGAATAAATGTAAACGATGCAAAGAGACTCAAAATGTAAACAAAGACTCCAAATGTAAACAGACTACAATAGTAAACAAAGACTAGAAATGTAAGCAGACTCTAAATGTGAAAAAGCCTCTAAATGTAAACAAAGACTAAATGTAAACAGACTACAGATGTAAACAAAGACTCAAAATGTAAACAAAGACTAAGCGTAAACAAAGACTACAAATGTACACAAAGACTAAATGTAAACGAACTGGTCTAATATACGTAATTTTATCTGGCAATTTGTACAATATCAAAATAAATTTTTAATTGACATAAACATTTTTAGTTTTACCTTTATTTTTAAAGATTTTTTTTATTTGATGACAAAATTTCATGTTCATTGAGTTATATTAAGAAATTAAAAATTTTAAATCTTGTTTCATCGATTTAAAATTTTTGTATTTAATAAAAAATTCAATGAGCAATGTTATAAATGCAAAAGTATACACCAAGTATTAGAAAAGCTGCTTAAAGATCGAAATACCTTATTACTCTCTCTTATTTTTATAGTATATGGAAGAGAAAGTATTGCTTTTACACCAAATTTTCGAAATTGAGTTTTTGTTATATTGACGCGTTTTAGGTCCGCTCAGTCCGAAAACCAGATTTTTAGTGGTAGCTCTCTCTCTCTCTCACTCTCTCTCTCTCTGTGTGTGTGTGTGTTTGTGTGTGTGTGCAGGGCCCGCTTTACCATTAGGCGAAACTAAGCGGTCGCTTAGGGCCGCCGATAAAGGTTGGTCGCCAAAAAAATTGAAACACCAAAATTGAAACCCAAAACTTAAGGGGAAAAGAAATGGATGGGGAAAAAAACGAAAATCATAAGCCAATTTTTGATTATTTTTTTTCTCTTTCTTTTAAGGAATATGTGTATATTCATTTGTAAATTGAAAGTAACTTTCTTTAAGGATTTTAACTTTCCATAAAAACACCTTAACCCTTTCAGGGGCAAGAAAATTTCACTCATTTAATATAAACTACCACCAGAATTTTCGAACAAGTCTAAAATAGAAGAAATAATTGAAGAATTTTCTTCATGTTATGAAAGTAAAACTTTGAAAACAATTTCCAAGTTGAATTTTCGCAGTTGGGAATTAAAATTAAGTGCTCTGACTAAGGTACTAAAATGTTGATTTTTAATACACATATGCTTTGATTTGTATTGTGATAATGAATGAAAAGATAGGAAAATTAAATTTTTGAAATTAGATGGAAAAAATGATAAGGAGGAGCTGAATTATTTGCAATTTCAACCCGAACAATTTGGTTTTAGACCTAAACATTCCACCACCTATCAGAATAACAGAAATTATTAACGATAGTTTTATTAAATATGAAAAATTCGAAGCCCTTTTACTTGACATCACTAACGTGTTTGACAGTTTCGCATGGCGGCCTAATTTTTTTAAGCTCATTCAGCTTAAAATTCCAACTCCTTATATCAACTAAATAATAGAACTATGAATAAGAAAATAGAAAAAAAAAAAAAAAAAAAACACTGTTAAATTTATATGTATCTAAATAAAAAAAATCCTGAGAGTTTTTTACATTTGTGACAAGAAAAAAAAAAAAAAAAAAAAAAAAAAAACTTCGGAAACAAGTCAGAAAATAGTTCAGATTTCAGAAAGGTCTTAAGAATAGATTTAGAATACGCAAAATATGTAAATTAAGATTAAAAAATAAATGAGAGTAGATTTAAATTACATAAGAGTGACTTTTACTCGCCTATGGTGTCTAGAAAATCTGTTTAATGCATTGACTTTAGATAGTGTTTTCTGCAAAAGGCTTTACCTTCATACGAAAAAATTAAACACTACTTTGATTCGCATCACATACCCACCAGTGATCGAGCGGTTCTGCACTCAAAGCTGGTAGATGGGAAGTGCTCGGTTCGATCCCAGGTCGCACTCATCTTTCTAGCCGTTTCCAATTTTCCGTGGTTTTCTCCGAAACTCGTGTAAATACGGGCTAGGATCCCTTTGAAAGACCCCCTCGGAAGGGGGCTCTACCTATAGGCCACGGACCTTAGCATAGTCAATCGGTCTTAAGCACTTCAAATCGATTCGTATCACCATACCTAAATAAGAATATCTAATTATGTCGCGTGTTTATGAATGAAAAGGCTTCGTAATCGTGTTTGAAAGTTATTAGTTTGCAATTAATAATAGCTGACACCAATCCACTGAGAAGCGAATTAATAAAAATTTTATTTCACGTATACATTGAGTTCAAGCAAAAGTGAAAGGGAAAGCCTTTTTAACACTTTTCAATAAAGTTTTAAAATGTTGACGACTTCGGTTTGTCAGCATGGCCGTAGTTAATGTTCGCTGTTTAAAATGGCAGAAATAGGGTAACTAGCTTGTGTACAGAGACACCCAAAAGAATGACAGTTAATTGCTTTCTATGAGATGTATTTTTATAAATCACATTTAAAAAACTTTGTACTACGAAAGTTGTATTAAAATTTAGATTTATATTCATATGATTAAAAAAAAGAGAATCTGTAGAATATGGTATGCTTAGCATTAAGATTTACAGGATCACACCAAAATATTCAAACACATTATAAGAGCTTAAGAGCTGCAATTGGAAATTGCTAGAACCGTATTCTCGTTTGTGTTAAGGTTTTTTAACACTTTTCAACAATGATTTGGAGTGATTATGAATTCAGTTAGTTTGTCTGTCTGTATTTTTTTCCATTGTATGATAACGTAGGCAAAGTACATTAAAGGGTAAAAAAGGCAACAAGTACGTATAGTTGGAAAATATTAATAGCCTACGCGAACCAAACGATTTTTCGTTCTTGTTTAAAGAATGGAACGAGTTCTTGTTACCATCTGGTTCAATGTAAAATTATCATTTATTATGGAAGGATTAAAATTATAATAAAAATAATAACTAATTTAACCCGTTAATGCCCAGTGTCCTCATTTGAGGGCAGCTAATAAAATGGCACGTATATTTTTTGTGGTTTCTTGTAATGATTTCTGCGTTTTTAGTGAAAGTTTATAGCGTCACTCTAAATGATCCCTGAAAGTTTTATGTGCCTACTATTAATTATTATTTCATAATTTGGATAGTCATTTTATGATTTTTCATTCGTCGCATCTATATTTGCTTTTGCGCAGGTATATTAATTTAAATCAAGTTGAATAATAATATATATTATAATATTTTACTTTCGAGATCTTAGTCAACATATGATAGGAAATTAATCTGTTGTCTCAAAGTTTTTTTACAGACTACAAAAGAAAACAAAGACTCTAAATAAAAACAAAGCCTACAATTGCAAACAAAGACTACAAATGCAAACAAAGACTGTAAATATAAACAATGACTCTAAATATAAAGAAAGACACAAAATGCAAACAAAACAGTAAATCTAAATAAAGACTACAGATGTAAACAAAGACTCAATATGTAAACCAAGACTACAAATATAAACAACGATTCTAAATGTAAACAAAGACTACAAATGCAAACGAAGCTTAAATGTAAACAAAAACTAAAAATGTAAACAACGATTCTAAAAGTAAAGAAAGAATAAAAATGTAAACAAAGACACTAAATGTTAACAAAGAATAAATGTAAACGATGCAAAGAGACTCAAAATGTAAACAAAGACTCCAAATGTAAACAGACTACAATAGTAAACAAAGACTAGAAATGTAAGCAGACTCTAAATGTGAAAAAGCCTCTAAATGTAAACAAAGACTAAATGTAAACAGACTACAGATGTAAACAAAGACTCAAAATGTAAACAAAGACTACAAATGTACACAAAGACTAAATGTAAACGAACTGGTCTAATATACGTAATTTTATCTGGCAATTTGTACAATATCAAAATAAATTTTTAATTGACATAAACATTTTTAGTTTTACCTTTATTTTTAAAGATTTTTTTTATTTGATGACAAAATTTCATGTTCATTGAGTTATATTAAGAAATTAAAAATTTTAAATCTTGTTTCATCGATTTAAAATTTTTGTATTTAATAAAAAATTCAATGAGCAATGTTATAAATGCAAAAGTATACACCAAGTATTAGAAAAGCTGCTTAAAGATCGAAATACCTTATTACTCTCTCTTATTTTTATAGTATATGGAAGAGAAAGTATTGCTTTTACACCAAATTTTCGAAATTGAGTTTTTGTTATATTGACGCGTTTTAGGTCCGCTCAGTCCGAAAACCAGATTTTTAGTGGTAGCTCTATCTCTCTCTCTCTCTGTGTGTGTGTGTGTGTTTGTGTGTGTGTGCAGGGCCTGCTTTACCATTAGGCGAAACTAAGCGGTCGCTTAGGGCCGCCGATAAAGGTTGGTCGCCAAAAAAATTGAAACACCAAAATTGAAACCCAAAACTTAAGGGGAAAAGAAATGGATGGGGAAAAAAACGAAAATCATAAGCCAATTTTTGATTATTTTTTTTCTCTTTCTTTTAAGGAATATGTGTATATTCATTTGTAAATTGAAAGTAACTTTCTTTAAGGATTTTAACTTTCCATAAAAACACCTTAACCCTTTCAGGGGCAAGAAAATTTCACTCATTTAATATAAACTACCACCAGAATTTTCGAACAAGTCTAAAATAGAAGAAATAATTGAAGAATTTTCTTCATGTTATGAAAGTAAAACTTTGAAAACAATTTCCAAGTTGAATTTTCGCAGTTGGGAATTAAAATTAAGTGCTCTGACTAAGGTACTAAAATGTTGATTTTTAATACACATATGCTTTGATTTGTATTGTGATAATGAATGAAAAGATAGGAAAATTAAATTTTTGAAATTAGATGGAAAAAATGATAAGGAGGAGCTGAATTATTTGCAATTTCAACCCGAACAATTTGGTTTTAGACCTAAACATTCCACCACCTATCAGAATAACAGAATTTATTAACGATAGTTTTATTAAATATGAAAAATTCGAAGCCCTTTTACTTGACATCACTAACGTGTTTGACAGTTTCGCATGGCGGCCTAATTTTTTTAAGCTCATTCAGCTTAAAATTCCAACTCCTTATATCAACTAAATAATAGAACTATGAATAAGAAAATAGAAAAAAAAAAAAAAAAAAACACTGTTAAATTTATATGTATCTAAATATAAAAAATCCTGAGAGTTTTTTACATTTGTGAAAAGAAAAAAAAAAAAAAAAAAAAAAAAAAAAAAAAAAAACTTCGGAAACAAGTCAGAAAATAGTTCAGATTTCAGAAAGGTCTTAAGAATAGATTTAGAATACGCAAAATATGTAAATTAAGATTAAAAAATAAATAAGAGTAGATTTAAATTACATAAGAGTGACTTTTACTCGCCTATGGTGTCTAGAAAATCTGTTTAATGCATTGACTTTAGATAGTGTTTTCTGCAAAAGGCTTTACCTTCATACGAAAAAATTAAACACTACTTTGATTCGCATCACATACCCACCAGTGATCGAGCGGTTCTGCACTCAAAGCTGGTAGATGGGAAGTGCTCGGTTCGATCCCAGGTCGCACTCATCTTTCTAGCCGTTTGCAATTTTCCGTGGTTTTCTCCGAAACTCGTGTAAATACGGGCTAGGATCCCTTTGAAAGACCCCCTCGGAAGGGGGCTCTACCTATAGGCCACGGACCTTAGCATAGTCAATCGGTCTTAAGCACTTCAAATCGATTCGTATCACCATACCTAAATAAGAATATCTAATTATGTCGCGTGTTTATGAATGAAAAGGCTTCGTAATCGTGTTTGAAAGTTATTAGTTTGCAATTAATAATAGGTGACACCAATCCACTGAGAAGCGAATTAATAAAAATTTTATTTCACGTATACATTGAGTTCAAGCAAAAGTGAAAGGGAAAGCCTTTTTAACACTTTTCAATAAAGTTTTAAAATGTTGACGACTTCGGTTTGTCAGCATGGCCGTAGTTAATGTTCGCTGTTTAAAATGGCAGAAATAGGGTAACTAGCTTGTGTACAGAGACACCCAAAAGAATGACAGTTAATTGCTTTCTATGAGATGCATTTTTATAAATCACATTTAAAAAACTTTGTACTACGAAAGTTGTATTAAAATTTAGATTTATATTCATATGATTAAAAAAAAGAGAATCTGTAGAATATGGTATGCTTAGCATTAAGATTTACAGGATCACACCAAAATATTCAAACACATTATAAGAGCTTAAGAGCTGCAATTGGAAATTGCTAGAACCGTATTCTCGTTTGTGTTAAGGTTTTTTAACACTTTTCAACAATGATTTGGAGTGATTATGAATTCAGTTAGTTTGTCTGTCTGTATTTTTTTCCATTGTATGATAACGTAGGCAAAGTACATTAAAGGGTAAAAAAGGCAACAAGTACGTATAGTTGGAAAATATTAATAGCCTACGCGAACCAAACGATTTTTCGTTCTTGTTTAAAGAATGAAACGAGTTCTTGTTACCATCTGGTTCAATGTAAAATTATCATTTATTATGGAAGGATTAAAATTATAATAAAAATAATAACTAATTTAACCCGTTAATGCCCAGTGTCCTCATTTGAGGGCAGCTAATAAAATGGCACGTATATTTTTTGTGGTTTCTTGTAATGATTTCTGCGTTTTTAGTGAAAGTTTATAGCGTCACTCTAAATGATCCCTGAAAGTTTTATGTGCCTACTATTAATTATTATTTCATAATTTGGATAGTCATTTTATGATTTTTCATTCGTCGCATCTATATTTGCTTTTGCGCAGGTATATTAATTTAAATCAAGTTGAATAATAATATATATTATAATATTTTACTTTCGAGATCTTAGTCAACATATGATAGGAAATTAATCTGTTGTCTCAAAGTTTTTTTATCACGAAATTTTCTCGCTAGATCACTAAACGTCAATAAATGAGGATAGGCTTTAAATTTAAAACTATCAGAAGAATTGTTTAAGTTAATATATTTTACTGTCAAGTTGTCTGTATTAATTTAGAAGTGAAATAATTAGCTAATAATAGTTTGCAAAATTAATTCGGGCGTTAACGGGTTAAAAAATAAATAAATAGAAATAACAGTAATATTTTAATATTATTATTATTCACTCTGGAATTTTTTGTTGGTAAGAATGTAGCAACTTGATAGATTCACTCCGTTTTGTGATGCAATGCCGCAATCTGATAGCTAAGCAATGGTTGAGGGAATGACGGATTTCAAATTCCCTTTCCATCTGGACATTCAAAAATTTTCTTTTTCCTTCCATTGTAATACTTTTTTACTAAAATTTTCGGCCAAACAGTTTATGGTACAAGCTGTACATGGTATATGAGTACAAGTACAGATATAACAGTATTGATGTACAGTAGTTTCATTGTACATCAATACGTGCGATGTCATGTAGAGAAGGGAGATTAGTATGAACAGAAATTTTAAAGCATTTTCCCATCGAACGTTTAGCGCAGTCAGTTAGAAAAGCTAAAGGTTTGATTTAACGTGTTCATTTTTTATTACTTCTAAATATGCTGGATCCAATTCAATTTTTACAAAAAAAAAAAAAAAAAAAAAAAAAAGTTATTTAAATTTATATTATCTTATAATATTAGAATATGTTGAATCTTAATATAGTAGTTTTTTCTTTCATAAGGAAGGAGGGGGGGGGGGGGGATCACAGTGAGAAGATTTACCTCGTGTCACATGAAATCTATAAGCTGCCCTGGCGTAATATCGGAGGCCGCCAAAAATCTAATGCTTAGGGCCGCCAAAATTGTAAAGCGGCCCCTGTCTGTGTGTGTGTGTGTTATCAGCATGTCTGAAGAAAAATAGCAAGAATTCCAAACTCGGTGTTCTAAAATCTGTATCATATAGGGATGCTACACTAAACTTTTCGCTGAGATCAAGAAAATAGCACATGTACAGAGACATCCTAGAGAATATAAATACATTACGGGTATAAACGAAATTTTTTATAGGTACAGTTTGAAATCGATAAGTTGCATTAAAAAACTTAACACATATTTTTTAGATGCATAAAAGCGTGTTTCGTGTAGAATATTACGAAAATCTTTCATCACTCGTTCACATGGCTAACCAAAAGAACTAGGATGATGGGCTGTACTTTAAAATGGCCGAAGGTACTTTTCAAGTTGTCCTGTGTGCTATTAATATAAAACTATATTTAATTACACAGTGTAGTATGCATATAATTTATAGTAGACATGCAGGGCTATTAATAATTAAGCGAAAACACCCTTTTTTATCGAATGTAATTGGTAGAAGTGCTTTATTATATTTTACCGCGTCTAAAAAGAACCACACAGTAATAAAAACTAATTCCTTTCCTAGTCATAACCCATACGGTAAATAAAGATTTTTTTTTAAAGTTAAATTTTCACCACTTATATATATATATATATATATATATATATATATATATATATTATAATTACGCCTTTTGAGGTTTTCTGAGTACTAAAGTCAAGTTTTTAGCAGTTGATCTTTCTTTCTCTCTCTCTCTCCATATATATATATATATATATATATATATATATATATATATCAGCGTAACTTAGAAACAAATATTTTCAGACAATTCAAGTGCTGTATTTGTAGTTCATATGAGGTTGCTACTTGGAAAGTTTGATCGACATTGATAAGTTTTAAAGAGGGGTGCGCGTAAAAGCTGTCTGAATAATTTGGAATAAACTTATAGATTTAATAACAGCTTTTGAAGTCTGTGTAAATGTATAGGTACTGTAATCAACAGTCGATAGCTTGCCTCACACATAAATAAAACTGTTCCTAACCTAGTTTTAACACTTTTTAATGTAGGTTTATATACAGTTCTTGTTATCTAATCTGTTTATCTGCAATGCGATCTGCCTTTATAATATTGAAACGCTGGGTAAGAGAAAGTCGTGTGAGTGCGACACCAAATTAATTTTTTTATAAAGCATGAGTGAAAAAAGTCATTCTAAGGCATAAGATCACTTTTAACCTTTCCCTGATTCATAGATTTTTGTCAATGGCAGATTGTCAATTTATGAAATTATCATTATCATTTTAATTCAGTTATAAATATTTGAACTAAATGTGTACAGTAAAATTTTGATTACTTTATACATAATTTATTTAAATCATACAATCAGTAAACACGCATAATATTCAAATGTGTATTCTTTTTCTTTCTTTTTTTTTTAATCATTTATACAATGGATTCCGAAATTTCATTCTAATTTAACATCAGTTAAATCTTTGTTAAGAATACATATATGCTTCAGTCCGGACAACTTCAAATTTCTGATAAATTTTTGTTAAGCAACTATGCTTTTGTTCATTGTCTATTGATTGTCATTTCTGTTTATTTTCACTATTATGCTCACATCCTATCGGTAGGGTATCTAAATCTAATTTTATAGTAATCAGTAGAGTATTTAAAAATTATGTAATTAGGTTAATAAAGGGGAAAAATAAAGTGAAATATTATATTTCAGCGATGGATATATTTTATAAATATTTCAATGAGGAGCGTCATGAGTGCTAATGTGTATCCATAAACAAGAATAAAAAAAGCTCCTTGAAGATCGGCCCATCGAAGTGTCTTATTATATGTCATTTCAGTTTCGTTAGATTGCTGTCTGTGTGATTCTAAGTGCAGGTATTCATCTTGCAAAAGTTTTGAAAATACACCTACTTCAAAAAGACGTTGCATGGCATTATTTAATTGCTTCTGACAGCTAAAATTTCTTGAAACCGCCAAAGCAGCCATAGCACTAGAGAATGAATCTTCAGAAATGAAGAAAACCTTCTCGTAAGGAATCAAATAAATTTTTGCCGTGAGGAATACTTTTTTGGGTGGTGCCATGAGGAATTTTTCATGTGGTTCTCCAAATGAATCAATGTTTCGCCCCAAACACTTCCCTATAGACCTCCAGGAGTCAAATTCCGATTCCAGAAGCATACTCGAAAGTATACCTCCTTTATGAGTGTAACATGTAATTGCATCGTTTTCTGCAGCTTTAGCTAAATCTTGAAAATTTCTAATTCCAGTGAGTGTTGGAACAGAGAGGCATGACAATAGATGCGCTTTGTAACTATTGGTAATCACGAAGGCAAAAAATAACCAAGTGCTTACAAGAATGCCTAATTTTATTTTCTGATTTTTAAAATGGATGCCCTTTTCCATAAAGCTTCCAAACATCAGAAATAGAACTTTTCCATACGTTTGTCTTCTGTCTGACATAATATACAAGAAAAGAGAAACAAAGAAAACAGCTGCAATGATTAAAATCCATAATTTCAACGAAAACGGGTGAAATAAAGTCCATTCCGCAGATAGTGGCTTCAACATATCAGTCATGAAAGAGAATTCAGAAAAACTGTGAGGAGTACTGAATTTGACAGCTTGAAATCTTTCCTCGTTGATTGCGACACAGCCTACTGCTAAATCGACTTCTGAACGGTTCACCATTCCAATCATTCCTGTCCAATTTCCATCGGGTAAACGCTTTCCAACCTCCCCATCAGGAGGTGTAAGTATCTTATAGGGGACTCTGAAAATTTCCGAGATAATTTGAATAAGATCAGCATCCAAAACATGGATGGTTTTACCATCTTGTAGTATAGAGTAAATACCTAATTCCGGCGCAAATAATGAAGCAGCAGAAATAACACTTGATGTACAGTTTTCCTTCAATTCCATATTTTAGCTTCATAATATACTAATTTTATAAATAGTGATATGTATTATGATTTTGATAATAGAATAAAATTAAGATGATACATACTATTCTAAATTTAAGTTTCGTTGTCTATTGAAAAACAATTGCGCATACGCATCAGCTGCCAACTTTTCTGATTTTTAAATTAGATTTATTACCAGAATTTTTAAAAAGGAATGTGTCACATATATTTTCGATAAATAAATAAAAGTAAATAAACTGAAGATATTATTTTAAAAACTTTCCGGTAGTTGAAAATAACGACACCTATGCATGCAAATAATCATTTCTAGAGAAACTGTTAAGAAAGCAAAGCAAGGTTTACGACCGTACTTAGTTGTTTAAAAATACTTCTTATTTATGACCCAAAAATATTCTAGTAGCAATATTAAACAATTCCGCTCAAAATACTCTTGGTGTAAATATTTTATTTTATTTTATTTTAAATGATGCCAAACTAATTATTTATTAAAATTCACAAGTGTTTGAAATACGACTTGTCACATGAAATGTTCTATATATGTCTAAATATGTAATACTGACATGGAGAAAGATCCATTTGAAAACTCTCTCTTAAATATATAGTAACGTCCTGTAAATAATAAGCATAGAATTCTTTAAGCTATTAAAAAAAAAAAAAAAAAAAGCAAGCAATAAAAATATATTAAAATATAGATTTTAAATAATAATTGTAATCATATACACTTCGACTAGGTATGAAAGGAATATATCTCTTATAGAAACTTACCCAATAATTATTTTTAAATTATTTCTATTAATATTTGTTCGTATGTTGATGATTATTTGTAAATATTGTAAACGAAATTAACTTAGTACTCTAAAATTGATTTAAAAACAGTCAACAGCTGGTTTGTCGTAGATTATATCCAATGATATTTTAACTGTATATCTTCACACAATGTTTTATTTCTCATTACAGCAATCGTAAAAATTTGTTTGATGTTTCAACGATTTCCAATCCGTTTAGCTGTCTGAAATAATATTTTAAGTCTTATATTCCATACAAATGGATAACAGTAGATATTGCTTAAGAAATACATTTGAAATTCTACAAGGTTGACATTGTATTTTTATCATACTTCTAGTGATTTCATAATCTTTGCTATTTACATTGTATGTTATATACATCAATATTATAGATTACTATTTTTAAACGCATATAAAATCGTTCTGCAATAAATAATAACAATACCTATCGATCACTGAAATCTTTTAAGCTAGTAAGACACATGAAATCATAAATCATATAGAAGACGTAGAATACAATAATTCCGTTAACTAATTCTACGTGTAGCAACAAATACATTTCATATGTAAATTAAAAATTTACAGACATTTTACATGTATTCTCAGAAGCACCATGTAAAAAATAAAAGCCTGAAATTTTCTCAAGCTTTTGTATTTCTGTAATTGAAATTTATTCTTTTCTTGATTGGCTGATCGTAACGTAACCCAATAGTTTTGCGAATTTTTGTTGTTGTATTTCCGGGTCTTTAGTTTGTGTCATTATTTTTATTTTAAGCGTTTATTTATAAACGTATCAAGAAATTTTTCATAATTTCATAATAACCAGCAATTTTCAAATAGTTTGTGTAGGTAAAGAAGATAACTGATATTTTATAAAACTGATTCTGTTGTTTTATGCAAATTCCACTGATCACATAATTTTAGTTATTCAATGTAATTATATATTTTTCAAATATAGTATAGATAAAATAACAATTCTAAACGTTAAAAATACATGAACCATCTCATTAAAGCTACTTATAACACTTGACATAAATTAGGTAATAATAGTATCATCTAAAAGACGAGTTAGTAATTTATTTAAATTATTGTTCCATATATCCTCAAACGTATTTCATGCCTTTTCCGATTGGTTGATTCGTTTTGTAATCGTAGCCAATCGTACGGTCGCTTACCAGATTTTTGTTGTTGTATTGTTAAACCTTTATTCACAGACAAATAGTAATTTGTAATCTACTTATCTGTGACTTTTTTTTTTTTTTTTTATCATTGCTTTATTTTTATTTTAAACTTTTACCTGCAGGTATGGAACAAATAAGTGGATTGAGAAATTTTTATTGGTAAAATTAATGATTCTGACCTTTATTTTCAGAAAAAGTATTGAAGCAAAGCATGTTAAGTATATACATCAAAATCAGAATAACACAGAAGATCAAAATGAAAATTATTTAGAAAAGAATATAGAAAGTAAAAAGGAGAGCTGTATACAGAATTACCGAATTTTGTCAGAAATAATTTTAAAGGCATGAGTAATATATAAATATATATATATATATTGGAGTGTTTTATTATTAAAAAAATTTTTCTGGCTACTTCAGATAGAATTTCTGGCAGCAAAGTTGCATATTTTTTTTTTAAATGTTAAATCAGTTTTCTGTGCAACTTTTATAAAGCTCTTGTTGATGCGCTGAATGTGCCATGATGTAAAGATTCTAAATGAAGAGAAACTGGACATTGAACTAAAATGATGAATGTTTGTTAAGAGATTCCGTGATCGTCGTAGAACTTAATATATTTTAAAACCAATGTAACATTTAAAATGAGATAAAAAATACAAAAATTTAAAACTTTAAAAATACATTTTAATTAAAAACATTAAAACATAAGACAGACGTTTCGGCTAGAACACTAGCCCTCCTCAGTGTCAAACATACAAGCACAAACAACATTTACAAAAATTCATAATACATCATGGCAAGATTAAATATTCAGGAGGAATAGCTTTAGCCTCGTTCGAGGCAGAATGTTGCATTTTGGTAAAAGCGCCCTCTAGAAAAATACGGGATTCATAGATATTTATATTAGAAACTAAAATTTTAAAGTTTTCAAAATCTGGAATATGATCACTATTGAGAGAATGGATTACGAGTTTTGATTTTAAATCTCCTGTTTTAAATGAGCGTTTATGTTCCTTTAATCTAATTTCACCTGTTCTCCCAGTTTCACCGATATATGTAGAATCACAATTTTGACAAGGAATACTATAAATTACACCTAGACGTTTAAGAGGGGGGACAGCGGGTTTAAAGTTTGAGAGAAAGTTACTAATACGGAGTTGAGGTTTAAAGCTAGTACAGATATTAACTGTTCTAAGTAATTTAGAGATATTTTCAGAAATACCTTTATAATAAGGGATACGTGGAATTACGATAAGTGGAATTTTTAACTTTAGGATAAACTGATTTATATGAAAAACATAACTCTTCTTTATAAATTCTTTTAATAAAACGAGGGGGTAACCATTATTTTTTAAATCAGAAAAAATTTTGGATAGTTCAATATTTAATAATTCGGAATTACTACAATAATGCTTTGCACGATGTTCTAGCCGAAACGTCTGTCTTATGTTTTAATGTTTTTAATTAAAATGTATTTTTAAAGTTTTAAATTTTTGTATTTTTTATCTCATTTTAAATGTTACATTGGTTTTAATATATTAATGAGACGTATAAATTATGTTTAATTTTATTAAATTAATATATTTTGACTAGCATCTGACACTTTTTTTTAAAATTAAAATATCGATAAAATAGTATTGTACAGAATGATTTAAAATGGCGAGTAGCTGGCACGTCAATGTCCAGTATTTCTTCATTCAGGGTCCTTATCATGATGTGCATAATGGTAAGGGATTGTTTCCATTCGTTATTAAATAATCTGGTGTGTCACTCACACGACTTTCTCTTACCCTGAAATTTAATACTATAAATACAGGTTGGAGATTAAGAAGTAAGATAACGAGTACTGTTATGTAAACACATGTTAAACAATTCAGATTAGGCTTCGGAAGAGTTTTATATGATAATTAGTTCTGTGTAAGGGGGGCGACCGCCCCCTCAACCCCCCGTTTCATTAATGCATCTAATATTATATAGAATTTAATTCTGTTATTAAAATTAAAAGTTTACTTAAAATTATACAGACAATTTTCACACGCATTAACTTCAAAATACAACATTTGGATCTCCTAAGATTATTCGTTTTTAAGTAACTCTAAGAGACACAGACAAAGATCAAACGTTAAAAAACTTGACTACGATAATCAGGAAGCCTTAAACGTGTAAATATACAAAAAACAAGCTATGAATACTTAGCTTAAAACATACATTATTTACCATATCTCTATGAGGAATTTATTTCAATTCCGAAATAGCTTTCCTGGAAATGGTAAAATATAATTAGTAAAGCACATCCATTAACAACGAATAACTAGTTTGTTGTGGCCACCACACGACTTTCTTCTATATTTTCCTATACAAATTCACTCAGTAAAAATAATTGATTAAAATTATTATTTAAAATAATCTGGTGTGTCACTCAACGACTTTCTCTTACCCTGAAATTTCATACTATAAATACAGGTTGGAGATTAAGAGGTAAGATAACGAGTACTGTTATGTAAACCTATGTTAAACAATTCAAATTGAGCTTCGAAACAGTTTTATATGATAATTAGTTCTGTGTGAGGTGGGCTACCGCCCCCCCTCAACCCCCCCGTTTCATTAATGCACCTACAGTTATATAGAATTTAATTCGGTTATTAAAAAATAATTCTGTTTTTAAAAAATAATTTATTAAAATTATTATTTAAACATATTATTTTTTATGATAATGCAGACTATTTCCATATTAGAGAAGTTGTATAACACTAAATATTAAAAAAAAGTTAAATTTATTCTCAATATTACATTAAAAAAAAAAAAAAAAAAAAAAAAAAAAAAAAAATGTTAAAAATGAAAAAAATCGATAACTTTATTTTAAATTATCGCAGATCGATTGTTCAACCATTCGTTTTAAAGATATTGGCGAGCTCTTTTGAAAGATACCCATCATGAAAATT
This sequence comes from Salticus scenicus, assembly GCA_963930645.1. Classification (NCBI taxonomy): domain Eukaryota; kingdom Metazoa; phylum Arthropoda; class Arachnida; order Araneae; family Salticidae; genus Salticus; species Salticus scenicus. Next base: position 15,316,610 of record OZ005654.1, on the reverse strand, counting down.
TACTCCCCTCGATGGGGGACTTCCTCCCCAGGAGGGGAGGCGGGGCTCGTACATACACAAAATTTTCTTCCCAGTTTACTATCTCTATTACAAAAAATATATATTTGTTTCATTTGGTTTAGTGCAGTCTATAGATGTTAAACTCTACTTACCGGCAATTTCCCCCATAGACGTAATGTGTTTGAATACTTTTGAGTGTCCTTGTATACAAACGATTTGCTTCATCTCAACAAAAAGTCTACTGTAGCATCCCTATAGGATACACATTTAGAATACCGAGTTTGGAATTTCTGCTACTATTTGTTCTTGAGATATGCTGATAACAGACAGACACACAGACCATTCGCTAAAAACATGATTTTCGTATTCAGGGGACCTCAGAACATGTAAATATAACAAAAACTCACGTTCAAAAATTTGACCCTAAAACAATACTTTCTCGACCCTATGGGTAGAGAAAGTAAAAATTAACTTCCTTGATAATGCAGACGATTTCCATATTAGAGAAGTAATATAACACTAAATATTCAAAAAAAGTTGAATTTATTCTCAATATTACATACATATATATTTTTTTTTCATATATTTATCTTATTCTAATGTATTAATTTATTTTATTAGGGTCAATTTTGTAGTTTAGTTTTCATACTACTATTTCCAATGCAACAAGTCTCAAAATTTTAATTTGTATGAAAAATTTTCAATTTTGCTACGTTGATAAAATCTTAAATTACGAATAACTTACGAAATTTTCCTATTAGAATATTTGTAGTCAATCGTGTTCAAACAAGTATCATAATTGTTATTTTGAAGTTGTCTGATATATTTATGATCCTCAAAATGGACGTTTATGCTCAATTTTGCCCTATTCTGCCATGTTAAGTAAATCGTAAATTCCAAATAACTTACGAATTTTTTAAATTGAAAAATTCATAGTCTATGATATTCATGCCAGTATCCTAAATAATATTTCAAAAGTGGTCTGACATCTTTACGAGGAAAATATTCCTCAAAAATGACGTTTATATGAAATTTTGCTCTATTCTGCCTTGTTAAGAAATTCGTAATTTTCTAATAACTTTCGAAATTTTCCAAGTTGCAAGTTTATAGTTAATGGTGTTCATTCCGGCATCAAAACTGATGTTTTAACGCTGGTCTGACATTTTTACAGTAAAAGTTTCCATTTAATGCACGTTTAAGTGCAATTTTGCCCTATTCTCCCATGTTAAGAAAATCGTAAATTTCTAATAACTTACGAAGTTTTTTTATTCGAATGTTGCAAAAGAATAGGGTTCTTGCCAGTGTCGAAAGTAATATTTTAAAACTAATCTGACTTCTCTGCGACTATTTGTTCTTGAAATATTGTGTACACAGACTAACATACTAACTTATTAACGGACTAACAAACTAACAGACACCCTACAGACGGACACCATACAAATTTTGTCCTTTTCGGATTCCTCACACCTGAAACCGTGTAAAAAAGTAAAAAAAACGAGGTCAAAATTTTTTACGATTACCTAAGTTCCCCATACTTATACCTATAGTATGATGGGGAACTAATAAATAAATAAATAAAACTAGTATGTTGTGGACACCACATGACTTTCTTCTATATTTTCCTATGCAAATTCACTCAGTAAAAATAATTTATTAAAATTATTATTCAAAATAGTTATTTTCCATGATAATGCTGACGATTTCCATGTTAGAGAAGTAGTATAACACTAAATATCCAAAAAAAAGTCAATTTTATTGTCAATATTACATTAAAAAAAAAAATCGATAACTTCATTTTAAATTATCGCAGATCTATGGTTCAACCATTCCTTTTAAAGGTACTGGCGAACTCTTCTGAAAGATACCCATCATGAAAATTTACTCCCCTCGAGGGGGTCTTTCCCCCCACGGGGGGGGGGGGGGAGGGAGGCGAGGCTTCTACATATACAAAAAAATTTTCCCAGTTGACAATCTCAATCATAAATAATTCTTCTAAATTCCATAATGATTACTAAAAAATAATTATCTGTATGCACATTTATACAAAATTTTGTCCTATACCACCATGTTAAAAATTTAGAAAAAGCGGGATGGCAACGCAACTTGTAAGACAATTTTTACCAAAAGTTGAAAGGCACTAATTTATCTCAAGGTGCAACTACATATCAATTTGTATGAAATTCTGTGCAGTAGTTCCTGAGATACAGTTGCCACAAAATTTTGTCACACACACACAGACAGACAGACATTTTCTAAAAATGGTCAAATCGTGGTCTACAACTCTCAGAACGTGTAGATCCATCAAAAACCCGAGGTCGAAAAATTTTACGAATCCAATACTTTCTTCTATTGAATATAGAAGAAAGTAATAATTTATAATATAATCACAGTATTTAAAGCGTCTCAATAGCCATAGTTCGTGAGGGTAAATCCATATTTATGACGCTTTTACGAAATGTTTCACATTGAAATTCAGAGACTGAATAGGATTCAAATTAATTACTCTTTCAGTACCAGGAAAAGTGTTACATTATTATTCTGCATGCTACGTAAACTATTAGAAGTGATATAGATCCTTGCTATATGTTTTGTAAATAGAATGAGGAAACAGTAAAGTTAAAAATAATTGCTTTCAGGATATTGTTTAACTATCGACTGGTACCGATCCCTTTATTTGAAATAAGGCAAAAAAGAGATTTCATGCATTATTCAAATTTTGTGCATCAGTTTCATTTGTTGCATAGCGATTACTCTAACAGAATCATGAATAAATAACTTTTAGAAATTCCAGCCTCTAAAATATTTGTAGAATCTTTAAATTAAGGCTGTGCCGATTAATCGATTAATCTGTTCGGTTAATCGATCAATGCTTAGATCCGATCAATTTTTTTAATCGAGTTAATCGGCTCGATTAATTCGATTAAAAATTTTCAAAATCCGATTAAACTCTTCAAACTACGAATTAACGTAAAAATTTAAAATACTGTTTTACCGACAAATTATTTTTTCTCGCATATTTTGCTAACAAACATTCTAAGAAGCGTCTATCCAATAATGAACTAGTATGTTGTGGCCACCACAAGACTTTCTTCTATATTTTCCTATACATATTCAATCAGTAACAATATTAAAAAAAAAAAAAAAAAAAAAGATTTTTTTTTTTTTTCTTTTTCTTTTTCTTTTTCTTTTTTTTTTTTTTTTTGTGAAAATTAATACATATTCAATCACTAACAATAATTAAAAAAAAAAAAAAAAAAAAAAAAAAAAAAAAAAAATACGTGTGGCACTCGAGGACTGCCGCGGTAAAGCTATTGCATAGCATTTTTTATCAACTTATGCAATTATAATTATTTATTTATTTTATTTATGCAGTATTTTTTTTTCTTTGATATTAATTCAAGTTTTTTCTTTGATATTAATTCAAGTTACACTTTTTGAGCGTGGTGACCGATAAGAAAACAATTTTTTTTCTTTTATTGAATAAATGAGAATATATCCGCAATGCGAATGCATCAAAAATATCCGCAATCGATTTGTAGGTATCGAAAACCTCGATGTACCAAATTTGAATGATCTAACTCTATTTTTTGAGAAAAGGTATTTTAATAGGTTTTTAAAGGCCTGCAAGTCGAATGGGGATATTCAAGTTTCTTCTTTGATATAATTTCAAGTTACACTTTTTGAGCGTGGTGACCGATAAGAAAACAAATTTTTATAGAGAAAAGGTATTTAATAGGTTTTAAAGGCCTGCAAGTCGAATGGGGATATTCAAGTTTTTTCTTTGATATTAATTCAAGTTACACTTTTTGAGCGTGGTGACCGATAAGAAAACAAATTTTAATAGAGAAAAGGTATTTAATAGGTTTTAAAGGCCTGCAAGTCGAATGGGGATACTCAAGTTTTTTCTTTGATATTAATTCAAGTTACACTTTTTGAGAGTGGTGACCGATAAGAAAACAAATTTTGATAGAGAAAAGGTATTTAATAGGTTTTAAAGGCCTGCAAGTCGAATGGGGATATTCAAGTTTTTTCTTTGATATTAATTCAAGTTACACTTTTTGAGCGTGGTGACCGATAAGAAAACAATTTTTTTTCTTTTATTGAATAAATGAGAATATATCCGCAATGAGAATATATCAAAAATATCCGCAATCAATTTGTAGGTATCGAAAACTTCGATGTACCAAATTTCAATGATCTAACTCTATTTTTTGAAAAAAGGTATTTTAATAGGTTTTTAAAGGCCTGCAAGTCGAATGGGGATATTCAAGTTTTTTTCTTTGATATAATTTCAAGTTACACTTTTTGAGCGTGGTGACCGATAATAAAACAAATTTTAATAGAGAAAAGGTATTTAATAGGTTTTAAAGGCCTGCAAGTCGAATGGGGATATTTAAGTTTTTTCTTTGATATTAATGAATAAGATAACAATAATAAGAAAACAAATTTTAATAGAGAAAAGGTATTTTAATAGGTTTTAAAGGCCTGCAAATCGAATGGGGATATTCAAGTTTTTTCTTTGATATTAATTCAAGTTACACTTTTTGAGCGTGGTGACCGATAAGAAAACAAATTTTAATAGAGAAAAGGTATTTAATAGGCTTTAAAGGCCTGCAAGTCGAATGGGGACATTCAAGTTTTTTCTTTGATATTAATGAATAAGATAACAATAATGATAAGATAACAATAATGATAAGAAAACAAATTTTAATAGAGAAAAGGTATTTTAATAGGTTTTAAGGGCCTGCAAGTCGAATGGGGATATTCAATTTTTTTCTTTGATATTAATTCAAGTTACACTTTTTTGAGCGTGGTGACCGATATAAAACAAATTTTAATAGAGAAAAGGTATTTAATAGGTTTTAAAGGTCTGCAAGTCGAATGGGGATATTCAAGTTTTTTCTTTGATATTAATTCAAGTCACACTTTTTGAGCGTGGTGACCGATATAAAACAAATTTTAATAGAGAAAAGGTATTTAATAGGTTTTAAAGGCCTGCAAGTCGAATGGGGATATTCAAGGTTTTTCTTTGATATTAATGAATAAGATAACAATAATGATAAGATAACAATAATGATAAGAAAAGAAATTTTAATAGAGAAAAGGTATTTTAATAGGTTTGAAAGGCCTGCAAGTCGAATGGAATATTCAAGTTTTTTCTTTGATGTTAATTCAAGTTACACTTTTTGAGCGTGGTGACCGATAAGAAAACAAATTTTAATAGAGAAAAGGTATTTAATAGGTTTTAAAGGCCTGCAAGTCGAATGGGGACATTCAAGTTTTTTCTTTGATATTAATGAATAAGATAACAATAATAATAAGAAAAAAATTTTAATAGAGAAAAGGTATTTTAATAGGTTTTAAGGGCCTGCAAGTCGAATGGGGATATTCAATTTTTTTCTTTGATATTAATTCAAGTTACACTTTTTTGAGCGTGGTGACCGATATAAAACAAATTTTAATAGAGAAAAGGTATTTAATAGGTTTTAAAGGTCTGCAAGTAGAATGGGGATATTCAAGTTTTTTTCTTTGATATTAATTCAAGTTACACTTTTTGAGCGTGGTGACCGATATAAAACAAATTTTAATAGAGAAAAGGTATTTAATAGGTTTTAAAGGCCTGCAAGTCGAATGGGGATATTCAAGGTTTTTCTTTGATATTAATGAATAAGATAACAATAATGATAAGATAACAATAATGATAAGAAAAGAAATTTTAATAGAGAAAAGGTATTTTAATAGGTTTGAAAGGCCTGCAAGTCGAATGGAATATTCAAGTTTTTTCTTTGATGTTAATTCAAGTTACACTTTTTGAGCGTGGTGACCGATAAGAAAACAAATTTTAATAGAGAAAAGGTATTTAATAGGTTTTAAAGGCCTGCAAGTCGAATGGGGATATTCAAGTTTTTTCTATGATATTAATTCAAATTACACTTTTGAGCGTGGTGACCGATATAAAACAAATTTTAATAGAGAAAAGGTATTTAATAGGTTTTAAAGGCCTGCAAGTCGAATGGGGATATTCAAGGTTTTTCTTTGATATTAATGAATAAGATAACAATAATGATAAGATAACAATAATGATAAGAAAACAAATTTTAATAGAGAAAAGGTATTTAATAGGTTTTAAAGGCCTGCAAGTCGAATGGAGATATTCAAATTTTATCTGATCTACTTTATACACAAATTTTACGCGTACAGCTATTCACTGTTGTACATAGATGATAGATACCTATACACCTATATACTTTCTCACAAACAGCTGCTTATGTATTCGTCCGATTTCGGAGCAGCTCGTCTCGATCTGTGCGAGCTTCGTACAGCCGAAGTCTACCGAACTGTGTTAGGTTTTTTTTTCGTTACGGAATTTTTCGATTCGGTCGCCGCGCTCAAAGCCCGCGATAAAAGCTATACAATAGCTTAATAATGATAAGAAAACAAATTTTAATAGAGAAAAGGTATTTGAATAGGTTTTAAAGGCCTGCAAGTCGAATAGGGATATTCAAGTTTTTTCTTTGATATTAATTCAAGTTACACTTTTTGAGCGTGGTGACCGATATAAAACAAATTTTAATAGAGAAAAGGTATTTAATAGGTTTTAAAGGCCTGCAAGTCGAATGGGGATATTCAAGGTTTTTCTTTGATATTAATGAATAAGATAACAATAATGATAAGATAACAATAATGATAAGAAAAGAAATTTTAATAGAGAAAAGGTATTTTAATAGGTTTGAAAGGCCTGCAAGTCGAATGGAATATTCAAGTTTTTTCTTTGATGTTAATTCAAGTTACACTTTTTGAGCGTGGTGACCGATAAGAAAACAAATTTTAATAGAGAAAAGGTATTTAATAGGTTTTAAAGTCCTGCAAGTCGAATGGGGACATTCAAGTTTTTTCTTTGATATTAATGAATAAGATAACAATAATGATAAGAAAAAAATTTTAATAGAGAAAAGGTATTTTAATAGGTTTTAAGGGCCTGCAAGTCGAATGGGGATATTCAATTTTTTTCTTTGATATTAATTCAAGTTACACTTTTTTGAGCGTGGTGACCGATATAAAACAAATTTTAATAGAGAAAAGGTATTTAATAGGTTTTAAAGGTCTGCAAGTAGAATGGGGATATTCAAGTTTTTTTCTTTGATATTAATTCAAGTTACACTTTTTGAGCGTGGTGACCGATATAAAACAAATTTTAATAGAGAAAAGGTATTTAATAGGTTTTAAAGGCCTGCAAGTCGAATGGGGATATTCAAGGTTTTTCTTTGATATTAATGAATAAGATAACAATAATGATAAGATAACAATAATGATAAGAAAAGAAATTTTAATAGAGAAAAGGTATTTTAATAGGTTTGAAAGGCCTGCAAGTCGAATGGAATATTCAAGTTTTTTCTTTGATGTTAATTCAAGTTACACTTTTTGAGCGTGGTGACCGATAAGAAAACAAATTTTAATAGAGAAAAGGTATTTAATAGGTTTTAAAGGCCTGCAAGTCGAATGGGGATATTCAAGTTTTTTCTTTGATATTAATTCAAATTACACTTTTGAGCGTGGTGACCGATATAAAACAAATTTTAATAGAGAAAAGGTATTTAATAGGTTTTAAAGGCCTGCAAGTCGAATGGGGATATTCAAGGTTTTTCTTTGATATTAATGAATAAGATAACAATAATGATAAGATAACAATAATGATAAGAAAACAAATTTTAATAGAGAAAAGGTATTTAATAGGTTTTAAAGGCCTGCAAGTCGAATGGAGATATTCAAATTTTATCTGATCTACTTTATACACAAATTTTACGCGTACAGCTATTCACTGTTGTACATAGATGATAGATACCTATACACCTATATACTTTCTCACAAACAGCTGCTTATGTATTCGTCCGATTTCGGAGCAGCTCGTCTCGATCTGTGCGAGCTTCGTACAGCCGAAGTCTACCGAACTGTGTTAGGTTTCTTTTTCGTTACGGAATTTTTCGATTCGGTCGCCTCGCTCAAAGCCCGCGATAAAAGCTATACAATAGCTTAATAATGATAAGAAAACAAATTTTAATAGAGAAAAGGTATTTGAATAGGTTTTAAAGGCCTGCAAGTCGAATGGGGATATTCAAGTTTTTTCTTTATTAATTCAAGTTACACTTTTTGAGCGTGGTGACCGATAAGAAAACGAATTTTAATAGAGAAAAGGTATTTAATAGGTTTTAAAGGCCTGCGAGTCGAATGGGGATATTCAAGTTTTTTCTTTGATATTAATTCAAGTTACACTTTTTGAGCGTGGTGACCGATAAGAAAACAAATTTTAATAGAGAAAAGGTAATTAATAGGTTTTAAAGGGTTGCAAGTCGAATGGGGATATTCAAGTTTTTTCTTTGATATTAATTCAAGTTACACTTTTTGAGCGTGGTGACCGATAAGAAAACGAATTTTAATAGAGAAAAGGTATTTAATAGGTTTTAAAGGCCTGCGAGTCGAATGGGGATATTCTAGTTTTTTCTTTGATATTAATTCAAGTTACACTTTTTGAGCGTGGTGACCGATAAGAAAACAAATTTTAATAGAGAAAAGGTATTTAATAGGTTTTAAAGGTCTGCAAGTCGAATGGGGATATTCAAGTTTTTTCTTTGATATTAATGAATAAGATAACAATAATGATAAGAAAACAATAATGATAAGAAAACAAATTTTAATAGAGAAAAGGTATTTTAATAGGTTTTAAAGGCTAGCAAGTCGAATGGGGATATTCAAGTTTTTTCTTTGATATTAATTCAAGTTACACTTTTTGAGCGTGGTGACCGATAAGAAAACAAATTTTAATAGAGAAAAGGTATTTAATAGGTTTTAAAGTCCTGCAAGTCGAATGGGGATATTCAAGTTTCTTCTTTGATATTAATTAAAGTTACACTTTTTGAGCGTGGTGACCGATATAAAACAAATTTTAATAGAGAAAAGGTATTTAATAGGTTTTAAAGGCCTGCAAGTCGAATGGGGATATTCAAGGTTTTTCTTTGATATTAATGAATAAGATAACAATAATGACAAGATTACAATAATGATAAGAAAACAAATTTTAATAGAGAAAAGGTATTTAATAGGTTTTAAAGGCCTGCAAGTCGAATGGGGATATACAAGTTTTTTCTTTGATATTAATTCAAGTTACACTTTTTGAGCGTGGTGACCGATAAGAAAACAAATTTTAATAGAGAAAAGGTATTTCAATAGGTTTTAAAGGCCTGCACGTCGAATGGGGATATTCAAGTTTTTTCTTTGATATTAATTCAAGTTACCTTTTTTGAGCGTGGTGACCGATAAGAAAACAAATTTTAATAGAGAAAAGGAATTTTAATTGGTTTTAAAGGCCTGCAAGTCGAATGGGGATATTCAAGTTTTTTCTTTGATATTAATTCAAGTTACACTTTTTTAGCGTGGTGACCGATAAGAAAACAAATTTTAATAAAGAAAAGGTATTTAATAGGTTTTAAAGGCCTGCAAGTCGAATGGGGATATTCAAGTTTTATCTGATCTACTTTATACACAAATTTTACACGTACAGCTATTCACTGTTGTTCATAAATGATAGATACCTACCTATACACCTATATACTTTCTCACAAACAGCTGCTTACGTATTCTTCCTATTTCGGAGCAGCTCGTCTCGATTCGTGCGAGCTTCGTACAGCCGAAGTCTACCGAAGTCTGCCGAACTGTGTTAGGTTTTTGACAAGTTTTTTCTTTGATATTAATTCAAGTTACACTTTTTGAGCGTGGTGACCGATAAGAAAACAAATTTTAATAGAGAAAAGGTATTTCAATAGGTTTTAAAGGCCTGCACGTCGAATGGGGATATTCAAGTTTTTTCTTTGATATTAATTCAAGTTACCTTTTTTGAGCGTGGTGACCGATAAGAAAACAAATTTTAATAGAGAAAAGGAATTTTAATTGGTTTTAAAGGCCTGCAAGTCGAATGGGGATATTCAAGTTTTTTCTTTGATATTAATTCAAGTTACACTTTTTTAGCGTGGTGACCGATAAGAAAACAAATTTTAATAAAGAAAAGGTATTTAATATGTTTTAAAGGCCTGCAAGTCGAATGGGGATATTCAAGTTTTATCTGATCTACTTTATACACAAATTTTACACGTACAGCTATTCACTGTTGTTCATAAATGATAGATACCTACCTATACACCTATATACTTTCTCACAAACAGCTGCTTACGTATTCTTCCTATTTCGGAGCAGCTCGTCTCGATTCGTGCGAGCTTCGTACAGCCGAAGTCTACCGAAGTCTGCCGAACTGTGTTAGGTTTTTTTTTCGTTACGGAATTTTTTGATTCGGTCGCCGCGCTCAAAGCCCACGATAAAAGCTATACAATAGCTTAAAAAAAAAAAAAAAAAAAAAAAAAAAATCGAATTTTTTTTTCTAAGTTTTTTTTTTTTTTGTTAAAAGTAAAAAAAAATCGATAACTTTGTTTTAAATTATCACAGATTTATGGTTCAACCATTCGTTTTAAAGGTATTGACGAGATCTTTCGAATGATACCCATCTTCAAAATTTAACCCCCCCGGGGGGGTACTTCCCCCCCAGGGGGGGAACCGATGCCCCCCCATGCACAATTTTTTTTTCCTAGTTAACTACTACTATCATCAATAATTCAAATTAATTTTACAATCACAAGTTTAAAATAACTCTCATTATGCCCATTTATACGGAATTTTGTCCTATGCTGCCATGTTAAAAATTTGCATAAAATGCGATTACAGCGCCACCTGTTGAGCTATTGATCCCCAAATCTAATGGGCACCAGTTCATGTCAGGGTGCAACTAAATACCAAGTTTGGTTAAATTTCATTCATATGTTCGTGAGATACAGCGTCCACAAAAAAATGATACAGACACACAGACAGACAGACAGACAGACAGACAGACACACAGACAGACAGACAGACAGACATTTTCTAAAAACTATCAATTCGTGTTCAGGACATCCCAAAACGTGTAGATCCGTAAAAAAACGGAGGTCGAAAATTTTCGCGAATCCAATACTTTCTCTATATTACATATAGAAGAAAGTAAAAACTATCAATTCGTGTTCAGGACATCCCAAAACGTGTAGATCCGTCAAAAAACGGAGGTCGAAAATTTTCGCGAATCCAATACTTTCTCTATATTACATATAGAAGAAAGTAAAAAATAAATAAATAAATAAAAACTCTTAAAGAAATTGTTGTCCGTCCAGAATTGCTGATAATAACTATTGGAAGTAGAAACAGAAAATAACGTTCTGTTTTCTATTCTGAAATGACGAAGAAGAGTTGAAATATAAACAATGAAGAATTTGAGATTTTTTTTTTTTTTTTTTTTTATAATGATAATATGGGATTTTGAGAATTCAGTTAAAAATAGTTTCAAGCAAGGTGGAGAAAGCCCGCTAGTATAAAATGAAAGTAAATGTAAATTCATCTAATTTTTCTTTCAAATTGAAAGTGAATTTATTAAAATAAAAATTAAATAAACGAAAATATTTATATAAAATTAACATTTAACGGCCCTCTTCACTTACCGTCGCCGGAAGCCCGAGCCAATGTTATTCTATGGGAAATTTTCTTTACTTATAACTCATTAACTAATACATATTTTTTAATTCTGTGTTCACATTCAGAAAATTCCCAATAGTTAAACTGACGCACCTTTTTTTAAAACGTATTTTTTTTTTTTTTAACTTTTGATACTTTATTTTGAAATGTCATAATGAAAAATTTCACATATTGAAAATTCGTACATATTTTACAGCTTCAAAATAAAATATTAAAAATTTAAAAAATACATTTTTAAAAAAGGTGCGTCAATTTAACAGTTAAAAATTTTCTGAATGTGAAAACAGAATTAAAAAATATGTATTACTTAAAGAGTTATAAGTAAAGAAAATTTCCCATAGAATAACATTAACTTCGGCTTCTGGCAACGGTGAGTGAAGGGGGCCCTTAAAGTCAACAACTATTACTCTGAAAATTGATTTAAATTAAAGTTGTAAAATGGATCTAATCGATTATTTTTCTTTCTTCTTCTTCTTTCAGTCAAACATATGAATAAAATAGTAATATTGAGAATTTATTTTTTAGAATATAAAAGTAATAATGAATGCAAGATTAATATATGTTATTTCTCATCTGTACTCTCGAATAAAAATTTTATTTGAAAATATATTAGGAATGTGTTTTTACATTAGTCATTTGCATGTTTATTATTATTATTATTATTTATTGTTTAAGAAACAAGCTATATTAACATCTGTATCATTTTTATGGTTTGCTGTGTACTATCTGGAGCGGAAAAAAATCACATAGGAGAATTTTATTCATCACTTAAATAAAATTATACAAAGAAAAATGAAAATCGATTAAAAATTCGATTAGTCGGCCGATTAATCGATTAATGAACTACGATTAACCCAGTTAAAACTGTTAATCGATTCCCACCCATACTTTAAATTATATTCATATGTCCCCACAAGAACTATTAAACACACAATTTGAAAACGAAGTAAATGAAAAATATAGAGATTTTAAAAGAGGCTTTTGTCATTGCATAGTTTCATATTGTATTTAGCCCCTTATCTAGACCAGATTGAAGCAATGTTGGTTCGTTATGGGAAGTTATGTACAGATTCCTTATGGTTCCTTTACAGAGAAGCACGAAAGAATTAGCCCATACGGGGCTTGCCCCGCCCCTAAATTTTATGCTCATGACATTACTATTTCAGAACAGGCATATTTTAAATAATATTATAGCATTAAAATCTTCAGGAAAAATTTATTTTTAAAAGTACTGGTGACAATCTAATAAAACACCTGAAAGCTTTAGAAGCATTGTGAGCCTTGCATATTACGACTTATGAGACCTTCAGGCCCCCAAGAAAGTTTTCGAACAAAATGACTAGTATTATAAAATTTTTCTCAACATACAAAAAAAAAAAAAAAAAGAAAGGAGAATTTCTTTAGAAAGATAATTTTATTTCTTCAAATTGTTTTAAAGACACGCGAACATGAACATGCTATCATAACTAATTATAATAAATGACTATTACTGAAAAAAAAAATATAAAAAAAGTATTAACTCTCATGGAATAATAATAGTAATAACAATAATGAAAGACTTATCATTGAAATAAAGAAAAGACAAAAAAGTGTGTCTGATCCAAATTTAGTTGATACATGATTATTTATTTATTTATTTTTAACTTTCTGAGAGCCTGTCTATCATTGTCTATGCTAAATTGCCATTGATTTTGGTTAATCGTTAACTGATTAATTTAATTATATGCTAACTACCCAGGTACAGCAAAACCCTGCCAACATTGGCCAATATTTTGAATGTCAAACAACGTCAACATATACCGATATCGAAAAACAAAACTAATATTAAAATGAAGCTTCTTCTCCCCTTTTTTTTTTCTTTTAAACAGAGCATTACTCTTTCATCTAGGTAGTTAGTAAATTTTCTTAAAAGCTAGCTCTGGCTTCCACTAGTCATAAAATATCCAGCAATATTTATCGTAAAAACGTATCATTTATCGTAGTATCTTTCTCAATACCATTCCTTTTTACTTTCCGAATACTATAGTGAGGAGAGTATTGTAATCATGTCAAAAATCCGAATTTGAGATTTTGATGTTTCTATACGTTTCGAGGTCCCCTGAGTCCGTTTTAACTATTTTTACGATGATGTATGTATGTATGTCTGTGAGTGAACACGCTAGCGTCTAAACGCTTTGCTCGAATAAGCTGAAAGTTGGTACGTATATTGTAAGTCACCATAGTACGAACCCTATTGATTTTGGTGAATCTAGCACTTATAGTTTTTTTACAGGGACACGAGGAAAACTCTTTATCATTATGGCCTATGGGGCCAAATTTTTAAAAGTGCGATAGCGTCTAAACGCTTTATTAATCTCAGCAAAAAATTTGTACGCATGTTATAGGTCACAGTTGCACGGACTGTATAAATTTTGGTGAATTTAGCAAGTATAGCTTGTTTTACAGGGGCACAAAGACGATTTTATTTTCTTCCATATCGAATAGAAGAAAGTATTAGTTTCATAAAAAATTTTGACTTTACGCTTTCGATGCACTTGCACGTTTTGAAATGTCTAGAACACGATTTGACCCTTTTTAGAAAATATCTGTCTGTCTGTGTAACAAAAATTTTGTGGCAGCTGTATCTCAGGAACTACTGCACAGAATTTCATACAAACTGATATGTAGTTGCACCTTGACATAAATTAGTGTAAAATTTCCTATAAATATGCGCAATGAGAATTAATTTTAAAGAAACATTACGAAATTAAAAAGAATTATTTATAATAGTAATAGCCCACTAGGAGAAAATGTGTGAACATCACGCAGAAGCAACGCCTCCCCTTCTTGGGGAGTTGGTACACCGGCGGCCGAGTGATTCTGCGTTCAAAGCTGGTAGACGTGAGGTGCAGGGTTCGATCACAGGTCGCTCTTCGGATTAGCCGTTCGGAGTTTTCCGTGGTTTTCTCTAAAACTTGCGTAAATACGGGCTAGGACCCCTTAGAAAGACCCGCATGGAGGGCACTCCCCTTCAGGCTTCGGACTCTAGTGCAGTCAGTCAATCGGCTTTAATTCCCATAACCCAACCCAACCCCTTCTTGGGGAGAAATAACCTTTCTGACGATGGTAAATTTTCGATATGGGTATCTTTCAAAAGAACTCGGCAATACCTTTCAAATGAATGGTTGAACCATTGATCTGTGATAATTTGAAACAAAGTTATCGATTTATTTTTTATTTTTTTTTTTTTTTTCATTTTTAGGGGGGAAAAAATAGTTTATAAGATTTGTTAGTAGAGCATAAAATCAATTTTCTCTGAATATTTTCTCTGGTGTTGCACTTCTTTGAGGGGGGAAAAAAAATCATCTGCATTTACCACGGAAAATATTTCACTAAAAATTAATTTTAATAGATATTTTCGCTGAATGAATTTGTATAGGAAAATATAGGAAAAAGTTTTGTGACGGTCACAACTACTTTAAAAATATTTTTATTTTTGAAACTTAAAATGTTGCATGAAATTTCTGCGTTAAGCGATTCGTGAGGCAATAAACCGAACGTGCATACATAGGATCCGATTTTAACAGTATGGCTGCTGAGATACCCCACTAAAAATAATCTCAAGATATTCTGCAGGTATTTTTAGAGAAAATCTACAGAATATCTTAAGTTATTTGGCCCATTTTTAAGAAAGTTTACAAAATTTCTTTAAAATGTCTTTAAAATTTCTTAAGATATTTTATAAAAAAAGATAAATCTTTAAAATATTTTTAAATATTTGAAGAAAATCTTAAGAAAATACTATTTTCTCAAGAATATCTTAGGATTATTTTTAGTGGGGTACAGTCGGTAACAAAAGTGTCCGAACACTAGCGAAAATTCCTATGTAAAAAAAGTTCGCTTAATACAGTTTTGTTAAATAAATCCTTATCGTATCATGTTCTTAGTCAGTCTAAGAACAGGATTTGACAAGGATTTATTTAACAAAACAGTATTAAGTGTACTTTTTTTACATAAGAGTTTTTGCTAGTGTTCGGACACTTTTGTTACCGACTGTAAATTTAGAATTTAGTTTTCTGTCGCTGTGCTCACATTTCTCCTCAGAAGCATTACGTAAATAAAATTATTAACATGCATCCTATGATTAATCAATAATAGAACGACGACTATCTCCCCACAAAGAAAAAAACATCAGGAGTAAAAGTAATATACATGGAATAAAATAACTATCTGATAGAACAACGTGACGCAATTTTAAAGCTATAAAATATATCGGATTTTAAACATAAACTAAATTACTTTACTCTTAAATGCGTGAATATTATACAAATGTCAATAGTTTCTGCAAGGGATAAAATGCATCGTAATTAAACTGAAATTTCACAGATCAATGATTACTGTAGAAACTTAACTACAAATGATTAATTTTCGACGGACCTTTTTTTTTAATGTTATTTAATTGAAACAAAATAAAATATGTACATATATACAATAAAAACATACTTGAAAGAAATTTGGATTTCAACGTAAATTTGATTAATTATCCACATTTTTTTTATGGTTATATTTCTAGTAATGTAGTTAGTAATAGTAATTATATAACGCATCAACTCAAGTCATGGTGCTATCAGCACTCGTATCGTTCTCTTTCAGCGAGCACATTTTTTCTTATCCTCTGACAGGTGATCCGCGACGGGGTGGCGCGCATGCGTCAACATCCCGCCCGGCCTTGCTATGTTCTCATGCAAGAACTTACAATATTTTTTTTGCAAAACTTTAAATTTACAATTTCACACAACGTAAATAGATAAAATAATAACAAATAAATGAATGTAACATAATATCAATATTTCGCACAACGCATAGAATTAGAAAAAAGATTAACTGATTATAATAAACAGAAATTTTCATAATTAACTAACAATTTTAGAGTAATATATATAATACAGTAAATTAATATAATAAATGTTCATATTCGTTTTTTTTTTTTTTTTTTACTCCTCGATAGGCAGCACGCACAATCTGGAGATGGATCTTTTGTAAATCCCTTTGGTAGTTTTTATATCTACCAATCTAACTTTATTATCCTGACCAGGATATAGCTTTATCACACGCCCTAAAAACCACTTGCATGGTGGAAGATTTTCTTCCCTGACTAAAACCATGTCTCCGATTTTTAAATTTTCTTTATCAATTATCCATTTTCTGCGCTGTTGTAAGTTATTCAAGTAAGAAAGACTCCATCTTTTCCAGATTGCCTGAACTGACTTCGTAATATTTTGCCAAGCACTTAGGCGATTTTTCTCAACATTAGTTAAAGAAGGTTCAACAACAGCCGTTATTGGCCCTCCAATAAGAAAATGAGCTGGAGTTAAAACCTCTAAATCTTCAATACTTGAAGTTAGCGGAGTCAGTAGTCTCGAGTTCAAGATCGCTTCCACTTGAGTAACAAGTGTAAGCATTTCTTCAAATGTAAATTTTGAATTACCCGCTATGCGTTTAAAATGGTATTTAAACGCTTTGATATTTGCTTCCCATAGACCACCCCAATTTGGACTCCTTGGAGGAATAAAAACCCATTCTATTTTTTCCTCTGCAAAAAAATTGAATAAGGATTCTTCCTTATCTCTTACCAGTTTATACAAGGCATTTAGTTCCTTGTTGGCGCCTACCATATTGGTCCCATTATCCGAAAATATTTTATGACACTTGCCCCTTCTCGAAATAAATCTTTTTAACGCAGCTATCAGAGCTTGTGAAGTTAAATCACTAATAAGTTCAAGGTGTATAGCCTTTGTTACTAGACAAATGAAAATACAAACATAAATTTTGATTTCTGGACCTTTCCTTCCATATTTATTTTTGATTAAAAAGGGTCCAGACAAATCTACTCCAGTTGAATTAAATGTTTTATCTGGCGTTATTCTTTGTTTTGGCAAGTTTCCCATTTTTTGTACATATACTTTCGGATTTGCTTTAAAACAGACTAAACATCTGTGCACAATTTTTTTACAAAGATTTCTCCCATGAATGGGCCAATATTTTTGCCTAACCTGAAACAGAAGATGTTGGGGACCAATATGAAAATATTTTTCATGATAATATTTTACAATTGATTCAGTTAATTTATTTTTTGAAGGAAGCACATAAGGATGCTTAATCGAATAAGATAACTGCGAATTTTGCAGTCTCCCCCCTACCCTTATTAAACCATTGATATCCAAAAATGGGGATAAATTAAAAATTTTACTCTTATGCGATACATTACCGCCACTTTTCAAGGCAGCTATTTCAGTAGGAAATTCTTCCTCCTGCAGCTGTTTCAATAAGAAGTTTTCTGCCTTTGTCAGCTCTTTAGACATCAGCGGTCCTTCCTTCTTTTCTAAAGGATTTCTTAGATTGTGAAGAAACCTGAAAAGAAAACTACATATACGTAATATTTTTAAAAATCTATTATTACGATTAATCAGATAGTTCAAAATGGTAAAGTCCTTTTTCAAATTTAGAGTCACTGCTTTTTTAGATTTTAATTCAGGAGTGTAGTCTTCCTCATTTGGTTCTGAAAAGTCAATAACAGATTGTTTGTTTTCGTCAGACATTAAAGAGGGTGGTCCATGCCACCATTGTTCACTATAAAGCAGTTTTTCTGCCGTGAGGCCTCTGCTCAGGTGGTCTGAAGGATTTTCTTTTCCAGCACAGTGAAACCACGTATCAGGATCTGTCAAATTCGTGATTTCTTGTATTCTGTTTGCAACAAATTGTTTCCATCTTTTTGTTGATCCTTTAATCCAAAATAAGACAATTTTTGAATCAGTATGATGAAACACAGAATAGCATGTTTTCTGTCCTATGATTTCTTGAACTTTATGACTCAATCGTGCTGCCAACAAGGCACCGAGGAGTTCCAGTCGAGGTAACGTAATGCTTTTTAATGGAGCTACTCTACTTTTTGAAGTGATGAGATTTACAAGAACTTTATCTCGTTTTTTAACTTTCATGTATACTGAAGCCCCATAGGCAAGTTTGGAGGCATCACAAAAAACATGTAATTGTATTTCATCTTCACTAGAAGAATCTAGAACAAGTCTTGGGACTCTAAGCTCTCTAAGAAGTGGTAACTCCTTACACCAAGCCAGCCACTTTTCTAATATGTCTGGAGGCAATTTTTCATCCCACGTGACCTTTCTGTTCCAAATTTCCTGCATTAGACATTTCATTCTGATAGTAAATGGTGTAAGCAACCCCATCGGGTCGAAGATTTTCCCGATGGTTTGTAAAATGGTTCTTTTTGTATTTTCTTCTGTGTCAACCACTTCAAGAATTTCTTTAAGATCTAGGGTAAAACAGTCATCTTTTGTTTGCCAACATATGCCTAATACTTTCGTGTTGTCGCTCCCTAAGTTAATGGCGGTTTCAGTTGGGTAAGTATCGAACCCTTCGTCGGCCCACTGTTTCATCAATGATGAGTCGTTGCTGATCCATTTCCTCATCACCATTCCGGCTTCCTTCATAATCTTCTTTGCAGAGCGGGAAACTTCCAGTGCCTCTTCTGAAGTATCTTGACCGGTAATCCAGTCATCTACGTACATGCATGAATTCAGGTGATGTACGGTTGTTGGATAATCTTCTCTATATTTTTCTATGTGATGCTTCACTGTAGCTGCTAATAAAAAAGGGCTAGAATTCACCCCAAAAAGTACTCTGTTAAATCGATAAATTTGAAGATTCGGTTTTAAGTCAGTACGAGGATTACTATTGGACCATAAAAATCTTACTACGTCCTTGTGTTTATCTGCTAAACAAATCTGAAGAAATGCTTGACGAATATCCGAAGATATAGCTATCTTGTTAATTCTAAAATTGATCAGCACATCTAATAAATTTGGGTTTAAATTTGGACCCGGCCAAAGACAATCATTAAGAGATAGTTCATTTAATTGATGTGACCCTGCATCAAATACTATACGTGTAGAAGTTGTGACCCGACCTTCTTTTTTCACAGCTTGGTGTGGTAAGTAATATATTGGTTTATCAACACTTATGTCAGGTTTTTCGACTTTTTCAATTATTCCTTGTTTTATGTAGTCCTGAATTATCTCTTGATATTGATCATACAGATCATTATTTTTGTGAAACTTTCTCCATAAGTAAAAAAATCGCTGTTTTGCAACTGGAAAATTATTTGATAATTCTTTCCAATCTTTACGAAAGGGTAATTCTACTACATATCGGTCATTTTTATAATTAACTGTCTGTTTGAATATTGTCATAGCCTGATCCTCTTCTTTAAAACAGGGATCATCTTTAATTCCGAGGGATTCTAGATCGAAAAAGAGCTTAAGAGTGTTACTAAGGGAATCGTCTGACAAAACGAAACACTGTTTCGAATTATTCGGTTCTGTTTCTTCAACCTTTCCACACGCTAGCCATCCAAATTCAGTTTCCTTAAAAAAAAAATCGTCATTTATTTTATAAGTATTATCCTTTAAAACTTTGAATAAGATATCTGCACTGATTAACGCTTCTATTTCATTAGGTTCAAAAAATGTCTCGTCACTCAATTTCAAAAATTCTGGAATTTTTATGTCTGAAATGTTTAATTTATTGCATGGTGTGAGCCCTGTTATTTTATCTACAATCAAAAATTCTACTGGTTCACTAAAAGAACAATCTTCATGTTTAAATTTTAAAATACTCACACAAAAACATTCCTAGTGGACTGTATCACTAAACTCATAATTTTATTTTCACAACTCGAATCGACGTCTACTCACGTCGGCACACAAACTCACACTGCAGAACTCAGATGGCGCTGCTGCAACAGCGCTTTTCATTGGATACGGAACATTCCGCCCCACATTGCAATGTTTACATTCAACCAGTAAATTATACAGTTATATCAAATGAAAATAGAAAATAAACTCAATACAATAATAACATTACATGACTCATTAAAAAATAAAATATATATAGACACTAATATATAAAATTACACATTTTTTGGCAAAATGCAAATTTGGGAAATGGGTCTTTTGTAAATACCCGATTGGGTTTTCACCCTTACCACCCTGAACCGTTTATCTTCACCAAAATACAGTTCTATTATTCTCCCTAATGCCCATTTTTGTGGTGGTAGGTTTTCATCTTTAAGAAGCACTAACTCATTGACTTTCACATTATTTTTTTCTACCATCCACTTGGACCTCTGTTGTAAATTATTTAGATACTGTATATGCCATTTTTTCCAAAAAATTTGAATTATTTTTGTCAGCTTTTTCCAATTAGACAATCTATTGTCTTTAACCTCAATTAAATTAGGCTCTATAACAGCATTTAAGGGTCTGCCAATTAAGAAATGGGCAGGAGTTAACACATCATATACATCAGAATCGGATGACAGAGGTACAAGCGGTCTTGAATTTAGAATTCCTTCTATCTGTGTAGCAACTGTTAGGAATTCTTCATAGGTCAATCTGGAGTTGCCTAAAACTCTTTTAAAATAATATTTAAAAGCTTTAACTCCGCTTTCCCAGAGGCCACCAAAATTAGGTGCTCTCGGGGGAAGAAAATTCCAATCGATTCCCTCAGCTGACATGTAACCAGCGAGGGCCTCATCTGGTTTTATAACTAAATTTTGCAACCTAGAGAGCTCTTTGTTTGCTCCAATAAAATTTGTGGCGTTATCAGAAAATAATTTTGAACATAAACCTCTACGAGCCACAAATCTTTTTAAACATGCTATGAAGGCCTCAGACGTCAAATCAGTGACAATTTCGAGGTGAACGGCTTTTGTGACCAAACATACAAAAATGCACACATATATTTTATGATAAATTCCCTTTCTTTGATTCTTATATTTAACAAGGAATGGGCCACAAAAGTCCGCACCTGAGCAATTAAATGGAAAGTCAGGAATCACGCGCTCTTTCGGTAATTCACCCATTAATTGCTCCACTCCTACGGGTTTAACTCTAAAACACTTAATACAATCGTGTACGACTTTTCTACACGTTGCTTTACCCTGGACGGGCCAAAATTTTTGACGAACATAGTATAGCAAGGCAGTAGGATCTAAATGAAAGTATCGCTTATGATAAGATTCTATAATAAGTTTGGTCAATTTATGACCCTTCGGCAGAATAATTGGAAATTTAGTGTTAAAACTTACATTAGCATTCTTAATTCTGCCATTTACTCTAAGCAATCCATCTCTGTCTATAAAGGGATTTAAAGATTTTATCTTACTTTTCTCATGAACATTTTTTCCTTTAACTAAATTTTTTAGTTCCTCGTTAAACTCTGTTTTTTGAATTTGCTTTACAATAAAATTTTCTGCCTTGCGGATCTCCTCTGTTGATAATGGCCCCAATGTTCTTTCCCTTGGATTCTTCAGGTTGTAGATAAATCTGAAAAGATAACTAACAACATGCAATATTTTAATATAATTATTACTAATATTAAATAAGTCTTGAATAAAGGAGTTATAAGTCACAGTAAATACAGATAAGTCATTTTTTTCTGAATTTTTCAGTTCAGACGTAAATTCGTCTTTTATGACGGATTTAGGAATTTCACGATTGGGATACTGTCGTTCTGACAGAAAAGCAGGTCCTTCAAACCACAATTTATTTTTGACCAGTTTTTCAGGATCCACCCCTCTTGAGATAAGATCTGCGGGATTGTTCTCAGAAGATACATGACGCCACTGTTGAACTTCTGTCAGAGCTTGTATAGTTGCTATGCGGTTTGCCACAAAAGTTTTTAGAAGATACGGCTCTTTTTGTATCCAGGAAAGTACAATCATCGAGTCGGTCCATAAGTAGATGTCAGCTGTCTTAAACTGTAAGGCACTCTTCACTTTTGTGAGCAATTTTGCTAATAAGACGGCAGCGCAGAGCTCCAACCTCGGTATTGTCGTACGCTTAAGAGGTGATACACGTGATTTGCTACAAACCAAGTTCACTTCGAAGGCTCCATCCACTGACGTTGATTTGCAATAAATCACACAACCATAAGCTGACTCGGAAGCGTCCGCAAATCCATGAAGCTCAATATGTACTGGATTGTTCATTAATGCATCTCTGAACACTAACACTGTTTATTGCTGGCAATAGCTCGATGAAGTTTTTCCACTGTTGCGCCTCCGTTTCCGGAAGCGGATCGCTCCAGTCTAACTTTAAGCACCACAGTTTTTGTAAAAAGATTTTTGCCTTTGTTATGACGGGACCCAATAGACCAAGAGGATCAAAGATCCGAGCTATGGTCGAGAGTACTGATCTCTTCGTAGGCGGAACCATGTTTTCTATATGAATTTGGAAGGTAAATATATCAGTGGTAGGGTTCCACGTAACACCTAGCGCTTTTGTCTCATCTTGAAAATTATAACTACTGTCAGGTCCTGTTTTTAATTCTGGGCTATTGCTATACCATTTATGCAATATCATGCCTGCACTATTGAGAGCCTCTGTTAATTGAGATTTCAGTTCTTTTGCTCCACTTAGGATGTCTGCACCGCTCAAGACATCATCCATATAAAAATCCTTTTCTAAAATTGGGGACGCTAAAGGATAGTTCTGGCTCTCATCTCTGGATAACTGAAGTAGGACTCTAGTAGCGAGATAAGGTGCACTTACTGTACCATAAGTAACAGTTTTGAGCTCATAAGTCTTAATTGGTTCATTCACTCCCTCCCTCCAAAGAATTCTCAAAAGTTTAGTTTGACTCGGATCTATTAAAATCATCCTGTACATCTGTTTAATGTCAGCCACGAACGCATAAATATGTTTACGAAATCTCGTCATTATATTAAATAGGTCTTCCTGAATAACCCCACCGTTATATTGTAAGGAGTTAAGAGAATTCCCTAAAGTTGTTTGTGAGGAGGCATTGAAAACCACTCTTAGCTTTGTAGTAGTTTTATCAGGGCGATAGACTCCTAAATGTGGTATATAGTATGTTCCCTCTTCTTCCTCACACTCTGAAATTTCTGCCATGTGACCCAAATTTTCGTATTCGCGTAGAAATTCCTTATATAATGCTAAATACTCAGGCTCCCTTAAAAAACGATTCCATAGCGAATTTAATTTTTTAAGGGCAATATCTTTAGATTTCGCTAAACATGTTGGATCATCCTTTAACGGCATTTTCACAATATACCTCCCTGTACTATCTCTTTTAACGTTCTTCTGAAAGTGCTCCTCACAAATTATTGCTTCTTTATTTTTGGGTACCTCAATCTGCACATCCTCCAATTCCCAGAATTTCTCCATAGTTTCGTTTAAACTAGCATTATTCTCAATGAAGCCGCAATGTACCCTTTCCTGAGTTTCAACGGGAACGCTTCCACTAGCCACATATCCAAAAACAGTATTTTGGAAAATCATGTTATTATTAGCAGGACAAATCTGACCTGGCCGCAACAATTCATAAAAAATTTCGGCACCCAAAAGCAAATCTACACGACCCGGCACATTAAAGTTTTCATCTGCGAGGTTTATATATTTTAATTCTGGCATATTAATATTAATTTTTAACCTTTTTCCCGGCATGAAATCCGTAATTTTAGATACAATCAAAAAATCCAATTCTTTTTCATAATTTCCTTCAAAATTAGAAATCGACGCATTAACAACATATTTAATCGTAGTGCATGTATCTCCGATACCACATACTGTCAAATTAGTTTTCTTTCTTTTTAAATTAAGGCTATTCGCACAATCCCAAGTCATATAATTATTCATTGCTCCTTGATCTAAAATCGTGCGAACTGTGTATTTATTTCCTCTCTCATCTTTTAATAAACAATTCACTGTACTCAGTAAAACGATTTTTTTCTGATTTATTACCCGTGAAGAGAGAACCGAATTATTATTTTGATTCCTTAATACGGTTCCAGCTGACTGAAATGTCGGCGCGTTTACAGAAAGTTCCGATGATTGTAGGGGGGAATGAAATTCCCGGCCACCTGCCTCAGTTTCACGTTCATTACGCAATGACTCATTATTTCTCGGAAAATGTAAGGAAAAATGATGACGCCTTTTTCTTCCCTCTTGTTTACACAAAGAACAAAAAAAATGTGATTTACAGTTATTTACTAAATGTTTGCCAAGACAATTGAAACAATAATTATTTTTCTTTATAACTTCTACCCTTTCAGAAACAGGCAATGCCATATAATTTCTACATTTATATAAGGGATGATTATTTTCAGAACACAATATACACTTTAAATTCTTGCTATCAGCTAGAAATATCTTAGACACATTTCTCGAAGAGGATTTTTGATTATAGTTCTCCGTTAACGATTTTCCTCGCGAAGCATAATAAAGATCAATTTCCTTTCCTAGTTTAATAGGGACAAACCAATTGTCTGCTTGTCTGACACTGATGTGGGCCGCGGTTTCTTTATCAAGCGTTTGAAACAATTTATCTGATACAATTAATTCTTTTAATTTCTCAAAATCCGACACTTCTCTTAATTTTAAATAATAATCAAAACTAGTTTTTAACCGTGATGCAAATTGCAAATGAGTTTCATTTGCTTGCCTAGTAGCTTTTCTGAATTGTTCTAAACATGACTGGGGACTCGGTTCGAACTCTCTTAATACAATTTTCTTTACTTTATCGTAGTCACTCAACTCATCATCGCTTATGTACGAAATTATGTTCGAAGCTTTCTCACCTAACAAATTCAAAAGAATTTTCGCTTTAAATTTATCGGGTACGTTTTTTGTTATAAAAGATCTTTCCAAAGAAGCAAAAAAAAGACTCCACCCTTCTGGACGACTAGGAATTCTAATTGTTAAAGTTTTAATACTTTTTATCAGTGAATCCAAAGATTCGTATTGCTCAGTTTTATTTTCTAAAGCGTCTTCGCTAGTGTTTTTAACTGTCCGTTTGTGCGACAATTCTAATTCAGCTTTCGCTCTCTCTAATTTAATCTGTTCTAATTGTAATTCTAATTGTTTATTTTTCTCGATTGTCTCCGATTCTACTTTCCGTTCCTCAATTATCCCTTCTATGAGATTAGACACAAATTCGGGTTCAGTTTTGAATTTCTCAGTACTCTTTATAAGATTAATCAAATCTACAACCGACATTTTATCTGTTATTACCTCTCCTAACTCTGTTGCAGCAAGCTGCAAATCTGCTTTTCGCGCGCTTTTAAACATTTTGAGAACAAAACTTAATTACAAATCTGAGCACAATGGACTCTTAATTAAAAATAATTAACACAAATTAGCTTATTAATTAAAAAAAAGATAACACAAATTATCTTATGGGAGTGAACAACCAAAAAAAAACTCATGCACCTACTTCATTACTGGTTAGCATTTTTCTCTTGCGTGCGGTGCGGTTTTTAACAGCTTCGCATCACAACTCAAATCGAAATAAAAAAACTCCTGATTTTGCATAAACGTAAAATCCACAGGTCTCTCGGTATCTTTACTCCGGTCGCACTGACCATGTGTTTAAATTTTAAAATACTCACACAAAAACATTTCTAGTGGACTGTATCACTAAACTCATAATTTTATTTTCACAACTCGAATCGACGTCTACTCACGTCGGCACACAAACTCACACTGCAGAACTCAGATGGCGCTGCTGCAACAGCGCTTTTCATTGGATACGGAACACTTCATTTGAAATAAAGGTATCTAATTTCCACTTAATATTTTGTGTCAATCCAATAATCCATTGAAACCTGAAACTGGAGTTTTTATTTTTTCTCTTTTAATTCCTAAACATTCACTCATCTTTTCAGTTAATACGCACACATTTGAAGCAGAATCCAGAACGCATCGTATTTTTATTCTTTTTTTATTTTCACACTGAACATAAATATAAGCTGTGGAAAACAGAATACTTTTTCTATTTTCTTTTAAATATCTGCTATTATTACTCAAAACGGAAGCATTTATTTGCGCAACCTTTTTGTCTACATCTGGTAATTTGGATGAATTTATTTCATCCGAGTCTGGAACTGGGGTTTTGGCGCCAGAAGAAAAACATATTAATCTGTTGTGCTTCATTCCGCAGGTGCATTTGAATTTCGATAAGCAATCATTTTTCTTATGGTTTTGCCTAAAACAAACCTCACAAAGCTTGTGAAGGCGTATTATACTTAATCTTTCGTTAATGTTTAATTTCAAAAATGCATCACATTTATAAATAGGGTGATAAGTATTTTTACAAACGACACAATTTTTGTTTTTGTTTTCATGCATTAAAAGAGTTTTAGATTTGTTAATAGCCGGAAAGTTTTTGTTAGTATTTTTATTTCCGCTAGTCATATTCGTTCTATTAATAGATAATAAAACTGATTCTCGTTGTTCCAAAAATTTGATAAATTCTTCAAAGGTGGGAACATTTTTGGATTTATGGGACAACTCAAAATTCTTCCTAGATTCTCTGTCTAACTTTGCTACGAGAATATTTATAATGAAAACATCTGATAATTTATTCTGTACATATTTAAGAACTTTCAAGGCACGCAGATTTTTCTGAATACAATCAATCATGTTTCTTATCTCTTTGGGATTTTCAGTTTGAATTTTCTCAAAATTCAGAATATTTTGTACATGAATATCAACAATTAATCGCTCGTTATCATAGCGATTTTCTAATGCATTATATAAGGATTCAAATGTATCAAAATTACTAACTAAATTTTTAGCATCATATTTGAGACAAGATCTAAGATAATATAATTTCTGCGACTGATTAATATGAACATTATTGGTTATTAAATCATCAAATTGTTCTTTAAAAGAACTGAATTCCTCATATTTTCCTGAAAATTCAGGTAATACTAAAGGAGGAATTTGAGTTTTTATTTCAAGGGCATCTTGAGATGCATTTTCAGTCGCATTTATTTTTTTATGAGAATCAAATTTCTTATAAGAATTAATAAGAGTATTAATTCTTACCTCTAATTTTTCCAGACGTTCTTCACATGAGTCAAGATCGTCATCTATGGTTGCTTGTTCAGCATCTTTCAAGCCTTGAATTTCGTAGTATTTTTGTCGTAATTAATCGATTTTTGTTTGTAGTAGTTCGAAAAGTACCATTTTTCAATCAAAACAGTTTTTTTTCTCTCTTTTACGCAATCTAAATCTAAACATATTTTGCATAAATGATTTATAAGTAATTGTTACAAAGTATAAAGCCTCTCTCTTGTATCTAATGGTCTATAGTAGTAAAAGGGATTTGAATAGTTGAATTGGGAACAAAAATGGCAGTCTAATCACTTCTATAAATTTGTCTTCGGATACAAATGCTAGTTTATGGTTGCCAAAGTTTTGAAGTTCTGTCTTCAATAGAAGAAGAGTTCTCGGACTTTCTGGAAAGATCCGTTGGTTTCCGGCCAAAGAGGTTAGAAGATTATAGAGATGGTGTCTGTCATGTGATTTAAACAGCTCAACTCTAACTTGATTCATACAACTCAACTCTACTTGGCAGCCATTATGTATAGTTTGTTTTTGCCTGTCTGCTGGCTTGCCTGTCTGCTGGCTTGCCTGTATGCTATGAACTGTGATGTCGACGTACAAATTTGACCTGCTTATTTTAATTTATGATTTATGAAATAAATATATTTCATCTGTAATGTGTTTTAATTGATAGTAATAACATGACATGGTGTCAGGACTGTAAATTAATGAAAGTTCGAAATGAATAATTCACGTATTAAGTGAATGTAGGGATGACCACGTGCTGTACTGCTGTCGCTTGTGCAACATGGATACTTTCAAGCCTCCAGGTGAAATGCGGTTTACCGTAGGAAATGTGGCAGAAAATTGGAAAAGATGGGTCCAGAAGTTCCATAATTTTATGCTAGCATCTGAGAAAAATACGAAATCCGAAAATGTCAAGATTGCAATTTTACTTAATCTCTTAGGAGACGAAGGTGTTGCTATTTATAACACCTTTAAAAAGACTGAAGGAGAAAAACTTGACGATGTGCTAGCAAGTTTTGAAGAACATTGTAATCCCCGTCAAAACGTTGTATTTGAAAGATACAAATTCTTTTCATGTAAACAGCGTGAAGGTCAATCATTTGACAATTACTTAACGGAACTGAAAACACTGGCAACTACGTGTGAATTCGGCGTTCAGGAAGAAAGTCTAATCCGTGATAGAATTGTATTAGGTATCCATGATTCTAGTCTGCAGGAAAGAATGCTCCGGGAGCCATCTTTGACGTTACAGAAAGCAGCAGAATTTGTGCGAGCAGCGGAAACAAGCAGAGAACAGTTCCAGTCAATGAGGGCCAGCAGTAGTGGTATAAACGCAGTTAAAACTTCTAAATCTAAAATGACTTATAAAAAGAACAATTTCAGTGAATTAACTTATGACTGCAAAAAGTGTGGACGTAATCATAAAAAAGCTAACTGTCCTGCATATGGTAAAACATGTTCGAAACGTAAAATGAAAAATCACTTCGCTGTTGGGTGTAAAAGAAAAAATGTTCATGAACTTGAATCTAGAAACCATAGCAAACTGTATAAGAGGGGTATTCATGAACTTGAATCTAGATGTGATGATGAATTGTATATTGAATCCCTTTCAGTGGGACAAGTAAGTACAAATATTCATAATAATGTAGACTTGACTTGGTATAAAACTATACAATTAAAAATTGGTAATGAATCAACTGAAATTGAATTTAAACTTGATACAGGAGCAGAGGCTAATGTTATTCCTTATAATATGATAGAATGTTTTAATGTTGATTTAATTAATACTGAAACTTTGTTAATTGCATATGGTAATTTTAAGATTAAGCCTATGGGTAAATTAATATTTGAATGTTATGTAAATTCTAATAATGCTATTCCTATTGAACTTTTTGTTATTGAAAAGTATTCAACACCAATATTAGGACTAAATGCTTGCATGAAATTAAATTTAATACAAAGAGTAGATAATATATGCATTGAAAGTAAATTAGATATTCTGAAGCTATATGAAACTGTTTTTGTAGGCCTTGGTAGATTTCCAGGGGAGGAATATCATATAGAATTAAAACCTAATGCAAAACCAGTAATACACCCACCTAGGAGAGTCCCACAAGCATTGCAGAATCGTTTAAAAGAAACATTGAGTAGGTTAGAGGCTAATGGAATCATATCAAAAGTAAACAAACCGACAGATTGGGTCCAGAGTTTGGTAATTGTAGAGAAACCAAATGGTCTTTTGCGTTTATGTTTAGATCCCAGGGACCTGAATAGGGTTATTAAAAGGGAACACCATCTGATACCATCGGCAGAGGACATAATTAGTAGACTTGAGGGAAAAAAATTATTCACTGTTTTGGATCTTAAAGATGGATTTTGGCAGGTTCCTTTAGATAATGAAAGCTCATATTTGTGTACTTTTAACACACCATACGGGCGTTATAAATTCAATGTTATGCCTTTTGGGATTGCTTCAGCTCCAGAAGTGTTTCAAAAGAGAAATGAAAAATTGTTTGGGGACATAAATGGGGTGGAAATATACTTTGATGATATAATTGTAACAGGAAATGATAAAGTCTCACATGATGCAGCTTTAATTGAGGTTCTTAAAAGAGCTGAAGCTCTTAACATTAAATTTAATGCTGATAAGTTGCAGTTTAGAATGTCAGAGGTAAAATATATGGGTCAGATAATTTCAGATAAAGGAGTAAAAGCTGATCCAGGACACATTAAAGGTATAATAGATATGCCTACCCCCAATTCAAAAAGTGAGGTGAGACGATTACTAGGCATGGTGAACTTTTTATCTAAGTTTATACCAAACTTATCTCAAATAACAGCATCATTAAGGGAGTTGATAAAACAAAATGTCGAGTTTAGATGGGAAAATGAACATACTGTGTCATTTAATCTGATTAAGAATCTACTTAGTTGTGCCCCAGTATTAAAGGTATTTAATGGGTCTGAAAAAATCATTATACAGTGTGACAGCTCAAAAGATGGTTTGGGTACCTGCCTGATACAAAATGGGCAGCCAGTTTCTTTTCTGTCTAGGAGTTTGACAGAATGTGAAAAAAATTATGCTCAGATAGAGAAGGAACTTTTGGCAATAGTTTTCTCATTTGAAAAGTATCATAATCTTGTGTATGGTCGACATGTAATTATAGAAAATGATCACAAACCTCTTACATCGATTGTCAATAAACCCATGTCTAAAATATCATCTAGGTTACAACGAATGTTATTGAAACTTTTAAAGTATGATTATGAAATTCAGTATACACCTGGAAACAAAATGTATTTAGCAGACACACTGTCACGAGCATTTAAGATTGATACCCAGATTAAAGATGACCCCGAAATGAGTAATATTGTGCATAGTATAACCAAGTATTTGCCAATGAGTAAAAATAGATTGAACCAATTTAAATATGAAACAGATCAGGACATTGAATTAAAAACTGCAATTAAATTTGTTAAGGAGGGTTGGCCGAAAACAATTAAAAATATGTCACAGGAATTAAAACAATATTTGAAGTTGCGGAGTGACCTGCATACAAATGAAGGATTGTTGTTTATGAATGATAAGATTGTTGTCCCTTGCAAATTAAGAAATCAAATGTTAACATTAATTCATGAGGGTCACTTTGGTATGGAAAAATGCAAACAACGAGCTAGGGAACTTATGTATTGGCCAGGTATAAACAGAGACATTGAAACAATAGTCGCACAGTGTGAGATATGTGAAAAGTTTAGGCGTTCTAACACTAAAGAGCCTTTGCAACCTCACTTAATTCCTGATAGACCATTTGAAAAGTTAGGAGTGGATATTATGGAATGTGGAAATTTAAATTATTTGGTAATAATGGACTATTACTCTAAATGGATTGAAGTTTCAGAGCTAGTTAATAAAACTGCTACTGAAGTCATTAGAGTTCTTAAAGAGACTTTTTCAAGATATGGGATTCCAAACCTTGTTGTTTCTGATAATGTACCATTCAATAGCCATTTGTACATAGATTTTGCTAAAGCTTGGGACTTTGAATATAATTTTTCTAGCCCACATCATCATGAAAGTAATGGCCAGGCTGAAAGGGGGGTGGGTATAGTAAAAATGATAATGAAAAAGGCAAAAGCAGATAATGTGGATTACTTTGTTGGTCTAATGGAATATAGAAACACACCCATTTCAGGATTGGGTCTCTCTCCCGCTCAGTTAATGTTTAATCGAAGACTGCGAACAAAATTGCCTGTTACAAATAAATTGCTTAACTCTGAATTATTTCACAATGTTAAAGGCCTGTTGACTAAACGTCAACAAATTCAAAAACGGTTTCATGATCGTACAGCCAAATCTTTGAGTAAATTAAACCCGGGAGATAATGTGCGTATGCAGAACATGAAAAATAAAACTTGGGAATCTGCTCAGATAATATCTGTTGATCCAAATTTAAGATCATACACTGTTAAAAGTGAATCTGGCAAAATATTTAAGAGAAATAGAAAATATCTAATTAAGACACATGGTAGATTTAATGAAAAAATTGATTATAATGAAAATTCTTTTTCTGATAGTTCAGTTAGCAATAATATACTATATCAAGGTAAATGTACTACTGTGGGTGATTCAGATGTAATTGTGACTAGAAGTGGAAGAATTTCTCGAAGACCGAAATATTTAAGTGATTATGTATAAACTTGTATGTATAGCTTCAGTGACTGTTTGTGTAAAGTTTCTTGTGTAAATATGATGTAAATTTTAAGATATGTAGTAACTTTATAAATTTGTATTTGATTGAATAGTAATTTTGTAATTTGTAATTGGCTGTGTACCTTTTTGAATGTTATCATCACTGAGCTCCATTGTAACAGGAGAGCTGACTTCGCGGTCAGTCGTCTACTAGACGAATTACGCCTTGATGAATGCATAGGGGGCAAAAAGAAAAAAAGTAGTCCGTTTTACTATGCGTCTGACAGTGTGAATTCTCGATTGTTATTGTTTATTATTTCATTATTCTCCAACATATTGTTAATAAATAAAGTGAATTTGCGACTTTAAGTAGCAGATTATTTTAATATGCATTTAGTTTAATGGTTACTGGAGATATATTTTATATAACTTGCTTATAAATGGAATTGCTAATATTCCACTGAGCCCCATTGTAACAATTTGTAGCTCAGTGTTGTATTCGAAGAATCTTTTTTAATTCAAGCTAACATTTTTGAGTTCCAAACTACTCTATCAACCCAATTACTTTTAGTTTTATTCAACCGTATTTTTCTTTCTTTGTATTTTTTCCCCCCAATTTTAATATATTACAGAAATTATTTAATATCGAACATTCACTGCTAAAATAAAAGAGGTTATTTTATTAATTATTTTGAGGGAGGTGGTCATTTAAAATGATTGGTTATTTACTTTTATAACATTATAATAAATAATAAAAAATTTCGTTAAACGTTGAATATTTAATATCATAATCTTTAAATAACAGAACATTTTAATATGCATTTAGTTTGATATTTACTTGAGATATTTTTATGTAACTTGCTTATAGATGGAACTGCTTATATTCCACTGAATACCGTTGTTACAATCTGTAGTGCTGTATTAGCAGAACCTGTTTAAGTTCAAGTTCTCATTTAAGTTCCAAACTACTTTGTCAATTCAATTATTATTTTCTTTTGCCTGTAAAGTAGAGAAAGTATTGTTTTGGGTCAAAATTTCAAAAGTGAGTTTTTGTTATATTTACACGTTTTGGTGTCCCCTGAATCCAAAAATATCATATTTTTTCGCAATTGCAATACTTCCCTTACATAATGTATGCTTGGAAAGTAAAAAATAACAATAAAATCATTTTAGAGAGGTAGAGATTTGAATTTATAAAAACTATAAAATGTAAAAGCATAAATTTAAAAGAGCAATGCAATCCAGATGACTAATATTTTTTGCTAGGATTTAAGTTGCAAAAAATCCAATTGAAAATAAGTTTACTTTTTTTTTTCCCTCAAAGTTTTAATTGCTGTATGCGATAGTGAGAAAAAACAGAAATTTCATAGTTCAAATTCATCGTTAAAAATCATATTTAAATTTAAATTTAAAGATTTTTATGTACTTTGCTTTAAATAAATAAAATAAGACATGTTTTATCCCTAAATTTATTAAAAATCTTACAATGGTAAATATTATAGCAAATTCTACCCCTCTCATTTTTCCAAAAACTATGTAAATGACTTCTTTAACCTTACAATATTTTTTCAGACAGATACAAAGATGATTTTGTGTAAAATTTTCTTATCACTTTTTCACGCTTAGATAAATATGTATTTTATCTACAATGAAAGAGATTTTCATTGTGTCCCTGTAAAAAAGCTACAAATGCTGGACAAACTAAAATCTATACAGTTTGTGCAACAGTGAATTATAACAATTATATAAATTTTCAGCTCAATTAGATGAGAATTTTGTACCCTATAGCACTTTAAATAATTTGAGCCCCTGTAAAAACACTATAAAGTGGTAGATTCTCCAAAATTCATACAGTTCGTGTGAAAGTGATCTGTAACATGCATATAAATTTTCAGCTCAATCATATAAGGCATTTAGACGCTATCACACTTTAACAAATTTGGGCCCATCGACCATAATGTTAAAGAATTTTTTGTGTTGAGAAAAAAAAAAGTGCTAGATTGGTCAAAATCAATAGGCTTCATGCTATGGTGACAGACTTTTAATATATGTACCAACTTTCAGCTCATTCGAACAAAGCATTTAGACGCTATCGTGTTCACTCACATACATCATCGTAAGAATATTAAATATGAGTTCAGAGGATCTGGAAACACCAAATGTTGAAACACCAAAATCTCAAATTTCGATTTTTGGTATAATTACCGTACTTTAGTGCGGAAAGTATTGTAATCATGTCAAAAATTATAGTGTTCAGAAAGTAAAAGTTAAATTAATAGATCAAAAAAAATCTTGGCGTTTACAGTCATCTCATTTAAATAAATCTTTAAAATAAAAAAAATAAGGGAAAAAAAAAAAAAAAAAAAAAACATTTGAGTATTAATAAAATTTCAAACAATTATCAAATAACAAAAAAAAAAAAAAAAAAAAAAAAAAAAAGTAGGCTTTATTTATTTATAAATTGAATGTTAAATTAATTAGAATAAAATATTAAATTTCTACATTGTTCATTAATTGTAATGAACAATAAAAATATGGGTTAAATAAATGAACACAGACACTTGAGTATTTGAAAGATATTTTATTTCATTAAAACGTTTTATATTTACAGACAGATGATTAATTCAGGATATATTTTAAAGTATCTGTCTCCCACCTCTCTTATTATTTTTCTCAAATTTGCAATTTTAAACGACCAATGGATTTTTACTTGCACTAATTCTATTGAAAGTAATTCAAAATAAAATTTTCAAACCACTGTAAAAGTTTTAATAATATATAATTAATGTTTATGTAAATGATAAGATAAAAGAAATAAAAGCTAAAATGCAAATTGAAAAATATTTATAATTAAATTATAATTAAACTAAGAAATCATTTGCTTAATTAAAAAAACAAAACAAAACTATACACACTTTTTCATTTTACACACTTTTCCTATACACACTTTTTAACTTTATATGTGTGTATGTATATATTCACAAATTGCGTTAAAATTTTTGCCATTTAATACTAAGTTCCCACTCCCTCATTTCAACTATAGTGATCAAATACATTAAACTATATATTATATATATTATATATATATATATACATTGGTTTGTACAGCCGTAGGCTGAGCAGCTTTTACCCATACTTAATAATTCATAAATCTATCTCATTTCAAAAAAAAAAAAAAAAAAAAAAGAAAAAAAAAAGAAAAAAAAACTGCATGATAAGCAAAGGAGTCTATACAGAAAATTCTTTCTTTTGCCCCGAATGCGAACTAAAACTATCGGCACTGTATTCATACGCGCTGACCGCGCTAGATAACGTTAGGGAATAGGAAGTCAGCTCTCCTGTTACAATGGAGCTCAGTGGTTATCATATTCTGTGTGATTTTGTAAAATGTGTAAAAGTTTTACATCTTAAAGGGGGATGTCATGTGATTTAAACAGCTCAACTCTAACTTGATTCATACAACTCAACTCTACTTGGCAGCCATTATGTATAGTTTGTTTTTGCCTGTCTGCTGGCTTGCCTGTATGCTATGAACTGTGATGTCGACGTACAAATTTGACCTGCTTATTTTAATTTATGATTTATGAAATAAATATATTTCATCTGTAATGTGTTTTAATTGATAGTAATAACATGACAGTGTCAACCTTGAAACCGGGTATGCAATGTGAAGCCGTTATCGCTCAAAATTAAATGCCCAAATATAGGGCAGTTCCTTGTTTGTAAACAAACATCTCAACTTTTATGAGTGGTTGGCAAAAAGGCTTGGGAAAAGCATAGCGATGGCGATTACTTGATTACTACCAACGGAAAATCAATGGTGGGCGGGGCGCGGGAAAGTCGAGCGCGCTTTTTTGCCAACCACATGACGTCATGAGGAAATGCTCTATAGCCCAAACACGTGGGTGTGGTCGAAGAGCACAATGATTTCCTAAAGATTGGCTACTTACTCTCATTGTTCACACTAAAGGACATGCCAATGTTTGGGCTACATTTGAACCGGTTTTTGGGGTTGTACCACAGCGGCTTCACGCGCGAGACGTTTATTTCATCTCTATAATCTTCTAACCTCTTTGGTTTCCGGCATAAAACTTTGAAATTTCGTTAACTCACGGCGAGTCTAAAAAAAAGAAGAGAGCTTCTTTCCAAAAGAGTCGTTTTGGGTTTGGGTTTGGATTTCCAGCTCAGCAATCGTCTCTGAGAGACTACTACAACTACATGCGGTTGATCATTGTTTTTCAATCCGCGAAATTCCTAGTCTGCGATATAGTGGACGCTGTTTACTTGGTTTTTGTGGAACAGGTGACTGTTTTATTGCAGTATTTTAAAAATATTCGTTAAATTGTAACTTTTGTAGTGGTAGTGACCGCTTTCTCGGACTGTTTAGAAAATATTCGTTGAATTGACGGTTTTCCACTTTCTTCATGCAGAAAGTAAACATTAGAACGATAATGAAAGAATATAAATTTAGAAAATTTATTTCGAAATAAGCTGTTATCAAAACTGCAAAATGTTTCATCTTCAAAGTTAAAATAACTAAGGTGTTTTTACCACTTTTCATCAAGTTTGGAAAGCATGCATGAAATCGATTTGTCTGTCTTTCCCTGCTTTCATTTCTGGTTTTTTGGATGCCTTGAAAAAAAAATAGTTGTATATGTTTACATTCATTTTGGCACTCTTCCTTTTGAAAATGATGTAAATAGCACTACTGGATTTTGTACAGAGATTAAAAAGAATTCGGATTCATTACGGTCTATAAAAAGTACAGTCGGCAGCATAATGTTTCGAGAACTAGCCAATAATTCCTATGTTAAAAAAGTACACTTAAGACCTGTTTTGTTAAATAAATCATTGTCGAATCATGTTCTTAGACTGACTAAGAACATGACTCGATAAGGATTTATTTAACAAAGCAGTATTAAGTGTACTTTTTTTAGACAGGGATTATTGCTAGTGCTCGAATAATTTTGCAGCCGACTGTAACTACTTAAGAAACAATACTGTTAGACCCCGTCCAAAAAGAGAGGGATGTTGTAAGTTTGATGCCTTGATGTCTGTCTGTGACACTGTAGCTTCCAAACAAATAGACTGATTTCAGTGCGAATTTTTATTAGTACAGTAGAACCTCGATTATCCGAACCTCGATTAACCGAAACTCACCTCGATTAACCGAAACTCTCCGTTAACCGAAGTCGGTTTCTTCTTCACTTTTTTTTTTCACTTTCTACTATCATCCAAAATTTTCTCTTAACAAACATGTATTTTTAAAGTTTTTTCTTTTTTTTTTTTTTCCACATTCCTTTTGTATGCAAGCCATCCTTTCCAAACTACGAGTGCTGATAAATATTTTAGATGATTATTGATGAATTCTCGATTATCCGAAGTAAGTTCGCTCCCAATTACTTCGGATAATCGAGGTTCTACTGTACGCTGGTTTAATCAGAAGGTTCTTTCTATGTAAAATTTGATAGTTGGTAATCTTCCAATATACAGTCGGCAGCAAAAGTATCCGAACACTAGCGAAAATTCCTATCTAAAAAAAAGTACTCTTATACTGATTAATTAAATAAATCCTTGTCGAATCATGTTCTTGTTCTTAATAGTCTAAAAACATGGTTCGATCTATGGAGATCATCAATCTATGGAGAGTTAATATATTTGGCGAAGTTTCCATTCCTGAATAATACCCATTGCGCACTAAAATTTTGATAGTTGCGGCAACTGTCTACTGAGTTATCCATTATGCAGCTCTAGTGTGATGTAAAACTCATTCAAGTGCAACAAATCAAAAGAATCAATAGAGAACGTTCCTACCCTACTGAGGGTTGGCTTGTGATTTAAAGAAAAGAACGCTCTCAAAAATTCATTGAGGAGAACGAATCTTTCATTATGGCGGATGAAGGTAA
The DNA here is from genome assembly GCA_963930645.1 of Salticus scenicus. Classification (NCBI taxonomy): domain Eukaryota; kingdom Metazoa; phylum Arthropoda; class Arachnida; order Araneae; family Salticidae; genus Salticus; species Salticus scenicus. The sequence goes on along the minus strand of OZ005654.1, from coordinate 15,278,475 downwards.
GATTGTATTATTTCCATTAAAAATTTAATATTTATTTGCTTCAGTTATGCGAATTTTCTTTTCTTTTTAATTTAGTCTGGTTTCTTTTGTATAAATTTTAGCCATAAACTTTTTGGTATTTGTTAAATGGCGATATACTTTAAATATTCTATTTCCGCTCTAGTCTTTGTTTACATTTTTTGCTTATATTTTACAGAGGAATCCTTTGGAGGTTTTATTTAATTGTGTGTTTCAATATGTTAGCTTAGTGCTTCTATTTCTATGCTTATGATTAGAGGGCCCACAAATAGTGTTATTTTCGTTATAAATTATATTTTTTGACGTATCCGTGTTTTGTAATATTACGTTCAGATCAAAATGATTTAAAGTATCGTTCCTCGAAAATAGATTCTGCTTCTGTTTTTACTGCGAAGCTTTTATAATTTTCCTGATTATCTGCGGAAAGAAACTGAAAATATTTGCAATCGTATGTGATTATTAGCGGCTAATTTATTATGTTTGTATGTGTAGAGTGTAATGCTTCGTTATTCAAAATCGCGAAACTCCTCTGAAAACTTAATTATATTCGTAAATTTAAATTAGACATCGAACTATTATTCGAATTATATGGTATTGCTTGACTGGTTTATTAAATATGCTACTTTGTTATAATTTAAGAAGTTTAACGGAAATTGTGACACAATTGCTTCAGGTGATAAAATATTTGAAACTTTTTCATTGTTTGCTGAAGCATCTTTAGAAGCATAATGTATGGATCGTGATTTATAATTTCGTATCTGTTTGTCTCAATCTCAATAACTACATCTATCCTTCCATTTTCAAATATTTCTATATTTTTAACATGGGTCTCTTGTTTTGTAATAAGTTATAATTTTATGAGTATATTTGTATTTTTTAATGATATCTGAACTATTTTGCTTGCGAACTCCACATGTTTTGAATTTGCATAGAGTAAATCTACATGGAATGAAAATGGGCACTTTGTATAAAGGGAGAAATGAGCAAGTATAATGCAAAAAATAGCCAACTGACATAACATATTATGCGAATGCACTTTTGGAGAATGTAGAATTGGTTGTTTATTTTTATTGATTTGTTTGGAAGATATAGTTTATATATATATATACACATATATATATATATATAGAGAGAGAGAGTAAGCTTGTTTTATGGCTTGTCACAAAAAAAGTGCAACTTAATGGTAATGCTAGCAGTTAAAAAAAAGAGTTGCTATTGACCATGTAAGAAAAAATCTGATGTAGACACCACATGATTCTCTTTTACATCCAGTGAAACATTGTTATGAAATGAAATTTTTGTGGGAGGTAACTGATTTGTAAATGTACATGCAGGTTCCAGTTCATGAACATTCCCAAAAACAAGCCAAGAAAACTATTATTCTAAGCACAAAAGTCACTATGATAAGATTATCTACACCATAGAGAACAAATATATTGCTTGTTCATTTATAGTATTCCACAGAAGTATAGTATTCTACAGAATCTCTTATTAGTCTACTCTTATTTTCTTTTGCAAAAATTAGAGCCAGAAATAAAACATTATACAATTAACTCCATTTAAATGGAGAAAGCACTTATTGATTCTGTCAATCCTTAACTACTGTTTTCCACGAAATTTGGTAACTTGGCAACTAAATTTGGTGAAAACTTATGATTTAGTTTGCAAACTCTTAACCTGAAGAATATGTAATTACTTCCTTGCTAATTTTGAGAAAGATCTAACAATTTTCAATATCCCCTTCTTAGAGTGTAATATTGTTAAATATCAATGTATTTCACTTCGTTTTCTTGTCCGCTGAGATCTTTTTCATATTTCTTTGACACCCCCCCCCCTTTCCTCCTTTTTTAAATATATATTTCCATGACTTTTAACACTTGAATTCATTAAAATTTTTTACCTCAGGTTTTCAATAGATTTACACGTTTTGAGAAGTATAGAACAGGGCTGGCCAGCCCGCAGGCCACGGCAGAATTCAGAAAATTTCTAATTTGGTTAAAACACCCAAAATTAATAATTTTTTCTGACTTTTATAATGAAAATACCAATTACGGTACAGTCGGTAACAAAAGTATCTGAACACTAGCAAAAATTCCTATATAAAAAAAAGTAGAGTTAATTCTGTTTTGTTAAATAAATCCTTGTCGAATCCTGTTCTTAGTCAGTCTAAGAACATGATTCGACAAGGATTTATTTAACAAAACAGTATTAATTCTACTTTTTTTATATAGGAATTTTTGCTAGTGTTTGGATACTTTTGTTACTGTTAAAGTTACAGGCCTATAAGGGGTTTTTCACAAAAAGGAGCTTTCACAACTGGCATGGTTCGTACAGGTGCTTAAAAAGTCCTTAAAAAATCTAGGAAGTCCTTAAAAACTCCTTACTTTTTAATCTGTTTTTAGGTCCTTAAAAACGCCTTACATTTTTTACTTGTACCTTAAAAAGTACTTATTTTTCTCTTATAGTATTTAAAACTTAAAAAAAAAAAAGGAAATTCGTTTTTTGAACTGACAATTTTATATTTGGAATGATAATAAATCTGAAACACGTAACTGCTTAGCAACAAAGTTGGAAAAACACAAAAATCGTCTGCTTTTCATGCACTACTAAAAAGACGTTCTACAAGAAAAATGATTTGGTAAAAAAATGTAAAAAAGAATAATCTTTTTTATTTACTTGAGGACTAAACAAATAATATGTGATGAGGAAGGGGAGGAAAGAAAAAGCATAGCACATTTTTTAGCACAGCATCTGACTAGGTGCTTTTCAATTTTCATTGTATATTATTTCAAAAAAAAAAAATAATGAATTTTTGCAGTTAAGCTATTTAAATATATAGATGATTTCTACTACTAGTTTTATTTATAATTAACTTTTTAAAATGGACTTAAAACTCTGCTCCTGGACATTTAACTAACCCGAAATCTCATGTAGCCCGAAAATCTTCATGTCATTTTCAATCTCCCTTTTTAAATGGCAAAAAAGAATTGATAAATCTTCTGTTCCTTCCTTTCTAAACAACAAGCAGATGATCAGCCGCTCTCTTTCTCAGTTTGTTTACTTTCAGTGGTGTGCACATTTGATCTGCCACTAAGAAATACAATCTGGTATTTTAGCGAACTATTTTCATTCTGTAATTATCATATATGTCCAGAACAGCGCTGCCCCCTTCTTAATAATGATATCATGTACCTTGTCATAATATCTGGAAGAAAAAAAAAGGGAGAAGACCCATTTCTTATCATAGATGTTAGATCAGCCAAAACAAATTAATTTTTTGACGCTCTGGGCTGATCATAACAATGTAATAACACTTGTTAGATTTATGTTATCCCGATCAAATTATCGTGGGTCGTTGGAGACCCGAGCCATTTTTCTTTTGTTTCAAACCTAAGAATCCATATATAGAAGAAATACCTATCCATCGTGCCCATGATTTTTTTTCCGTAAAAATACCATTTTTAAATTTTATTGTGCAATCTGAATTTTTCAAATATCTCAATTTGTTCAAAAGTTATGAATAGAAGACCCATGATAAACTGACAAGGTGCTGAAAAAAGCGATATATTGATGGGGTTAAAAATCACACTCAAATGTAACAACACTTGATTCCTGTTCGTGACAGAGACATTCTGTTCTTAAAGCTGGTGGATAGGAGGTAATGGGTTTGAATCTAGGTCATGCTTATTGGCCCTGTCATTTAAGGTTTTCAGCGTTTTTTTTTTTTCCCTCTTCTGAAACTCTTAGAAATACGGGTTAGGATCCTTTAGAAAGACCTAAACATAAGGCATTTTACCCAAGCTTAGGTTCACGAGTATATTATCGTCCTTAACCCCAAAACCACGTTACTTGAGTTCTTGAAGTAATTTGGCCTAGCAATATTACCGTAAATACTTATGTATAAGTTGATCCTCTATTTAGAGAGATATTTTCTTTAAAAAAAAAAAAAAAAAAAAAAAAAAAGATAAACGCACATGTTAAGAATTATTTTTAAAAAGTACGTTTATATTTTAAATACAAATATGAGATCATTAAAAATATAAACTTTAGGTATATAAATCAGTCTCAGACTAATCCCACAAGTCTCTAGTGGGGCCAAAATTATTTAGAAAACTTTTTGATTGGTAATTAAACTGAGATATTGGTCTCATACTTTAGTATTTCTATTGACATAGAGTATAGCTGGAATTTCAATGCACTGAATTATGTAGATTTTCACTTCTACTACGCAACTATCGTAAGTAATGGAAATAATGTATTCAGTCAAAATTTTCGATATCCAGTTTTCACCTGATTTATAAAAACAGTAAAACCTTGATTAACAGGCATGGTTGGAAAATGTCAGTTGCCGGATTAAAAAAAAAAAAAAAAAATCCATTGGTTACTTCACGAAAATTGACAGACATCTTCAATAAATTGATCAGTTTTACATCTTGTAAGTGGTTTCATAAAAAACAGTTCTACGAATTTTCTTCAAATTCGCCATATTAACATTCTTTTAGATATTCTTTCATATGTAATTGTGTATTTCTGATAAAGAGATAAATTTGCTAAGTTTTGTGGGAAAAACTGGAAAGGGGATTACAACAACGGTGTCTTAAAAACAAATCTTAAAAAAAAAAAAAAAAAAAAAAAAAAGCATTTCATTTTAGGTGTCTTTTTTTTTCATTAGTACCTGATATTACTTTAGGAAAAATGATAGGCTTCCAGATTAAATAGGTCAATATAGTGATGTGGATCGGGTAAATACCCAGTGGTTAGGTAAATATTTTTTGGGTATTTACCCGAGGCCTGGGTAAATACCCAAGAACTGGGTATTTTGGAAAAAAAATTATATATACTTTATCGCATACAATAATTTGACTGACTAATGCGCATGAAGAATATTAATTACTGCTGTAATTATTTTTTCTGGATTTTGTTTATTTTTAATTTTTTTAATTTCATAAAGGGACTTTTACTTATTAAATGTTAATATATTTGATCAATTTTAAGTGGGGAAAGAAAAAGGACCTGCTTTGAACTTTAGGCGACTGCTTTGACTGTTAGGCAACTCTCTACTTATTGTCGCTGGAAACTAAAGTCAATATTGGGGGCTTTTATAGGGAATTTTGCCCTATTATAAATCATTAGCCACAATACATATTTTTAAATTCTGTTTTGACATTCGGGAAATTCACAATTGTTAAATTAATAATTATCTAAAAATTGATTTTTAAAAATTTTTAATATATTATTTTGAAGCTGTAAAATTCAAAATATCACTTAGTCAAAATTTGCAACATGCTTGTAATATACAGTACCCGCTACTTATTAAAATCACATTCGTCCTGAGCCAAAGTAATTTTATTGAGCAGCTGATTTTTATATCCGGCGAAAGATCCTGCAGCTGCACTCAAGAAAGAGGTATTACTTTCCTGAATATGGAAAGAAATTTCAAAAGGTAACAAATACTGTAATTAATAAACAATATTAATTAAATTTTGATAGATAATTGATTGTTCATTCAGAATAAATAAATACATCCCAAGTTTCGATGCTCTTTCCTTTGAAGAAAATCATATAGAGGTGCCAAATTTCAATAAGAGCTACCAGTAATCAGAGTTATATATTTATGAAACATGAACCACCTCACGGAATAATTTTTACGCACAAACTCACATATAATAACGAATTGCACAGTTTTTGTAAACAAATATATAATATATTAATTAAAAAATTAGAAAAATTTCTAAACAAAAGTATATAAATATGTATTTCTTTACCTTCTTACAAAATGAATTTTTTTTTTTTTTTTTTAAACCTGCTTTGGAGTGGGAATTTTTTTTTTTTTTTTAGATTTCTCTCTCTCTCTCCTTTTTTTTTTTTTGGGGGGGGGGGGGGAGGGTGTTACAAAAATTTATTTTATTTATTATTATTTTTTTTAATAGTCACTTTTTTATAGACAACTGTTTTTATAGCATTAAAACATTGTTCTTTTCTTTATGTATCAAGCATATTTTTTGTTTGATGATACAGTATGTATTTTAAATTTGTTTCTAGAAGTAAACTTGGTCACTAGCTGGGAAGGGGGAGGGGCAGTCAAAATATAAATAATTAGATGAATGAGAAATGAAACAATTCTACTTCTTTATAGGTTCTAGAATCTAATAAAGCAAGTTTAAAATGAATATTGACATTTATGTTGATGATGGAGAAAGATTTTGAAACTAAAGGCTTCTGCAGAGCTTTTAATCGTCGATGGCTAGTTGGATATAAGAAAAGAGGGGGGGGGGGTAAAATTAATTACATCAGCGCGAAATATTCTATAATTCTATTTCTTTATAGTTTCTAGAATTTAATAAAGCAAGTTTTAAATGAATATTGACATTTATGTTGTGGATGGAGAAAGATTGAGAATTGAAAGGCTTGCGTGATGTGTTTTATCGTCGATCATTAGTGGGGATTCTTTTTTTTTTTTTTTAAATGATCGATATCTGCGATTTTTTTAAGCGTATAATCCGCAATTTTTATATGTTGTCCGTAATGCCATAATTATTGCCGTAAATCCGTAACAATTACGGACAAATCGTAATAATTGGCACCTCTATCATTATTACTTTACTGAAAGTTCATGCATTTTTTATTTATTTAAAATCTTTCTGTTTAAATCTCTTGTTTCTTAGTTATTTCAAAATAAGAATTAGAAATTATCTTTTAATAATTAAAATTTTAAAAAGAAAAAAAATCACTTGGAAACCAAATCAAATTTGTAACTTATACCACAAGAAAACATTCCTTGAAATTATCACTGACAAGGAGAGGTCACGACATGGAAAATTCAGATCGGGACAAAACTCCGCAGGATTGTAGTATACTATGAGGGTAACAACATATTAAAGCAATAGGACCCACTATCCACAAAATTTCGAGAAAAAAGCATTTAAAGTTTCAGTAATCTTTAAATACAAGGTATTTCGAAAGCGAGCAAGTGCCCCAGTGGTGTGATCCTAAAGCACGAGTCTGCTAGCCAGACGACTTGAGTTCGAGGCTACCTCGAGACTACTATTTTTTTTTTCTTCTTTAACTTTTTATGTAATCTAAACTTTTTATTTATTTTTACTTTATTTTATAATTCAATTTAAAATTTGAAAATTTTAATAAAATATTATTTAATTTTTTTGAATATAAAATAAATAAATTTTTCTATTTTTAATATTTATAACTTAAAAATACAATAAATTTCTATAACTTAAAAAATAAATTTTAGTTTTATTTTAACTGTAAAATAAGGTAAAACTAAAGAAACTGTTTTTGATTATTTATCGAAATATATATTATTTTATTTTAGGTATGCTTGAAACAATAGTACATTTTGTTTTTTAAATTAAAAAAATAATAATACAGAGAAATGATTATTTTAATTGCATATATAATTACTATCCAAATTAAATAATTACTTCTCCAATCAATACAGTTTCTTGAAAAATTATAGTATTAATTAAATTATTACAGGTAAAGAAATGTTATCTTTAAATGTAGATTTTAAATGTTAATGAACATCGTTTCTTTTTCGATAACGACTTCCTTTTTTTTACCCTTCCTTGCACAAAATAAAATTCTACCTGTCCTTTATTATTAACAAGCTAGAAGCGTTTACGTAATTTATACACATTCAAACAAAATCAGGAAGCTCAAACCAAGAAATAAAGAACACCTGCTAACTATTTTACACTTTGTTTACAGCTTGCTTATTTTTTAATTATTTTAATATTTGTCTGTTTTTCTTTATGTTTCTTATTTAGGGTTTTATAAAACTAAATTTTATTTTTTAAGTTATAGAAATTTATTGTATTTTTAAGTTATAAATATTAAAAATAGAAAAAGTTATTTTATACTCAAGAAAATTAAATAATTTATTAAAATTTTCAAATTTTGAATTGAATTGTAAAATTTAGTAAAAATAAATAAAAAGTTTTGATTACATAAAAAGTTAAAGAAGAAGAAAAAAAAAAAAAAAAAAAAAAGGTTGTTTCGAGGTAGCTTCGAACTCAAGTCGTCTGGCTAGCAGACTCGTGCTTTAAGATCACACCACTAGTGCACTTGCTCGTTTATGAAATAACTTGTATTTAAAGATTACTGAAACTTTAAATGCTTTTTTCTCGAAATTTTGTGGATAGTGGGTCCTACTGCTTTAATATGTTGTTACCCTCATAGTATACTACAATCCTGCGCAATTTCGTCCCGATTTGAATTTTCGATGTCGTGACCTCTCCTTGTGAGACAAGTGATGGGGCGTGTTTAATTTGTAACTATGCTGCAAGTGTAAAATTTTTGACAAAACGTGATAACAGTGAGATTGCAATTGCTGTTTTTTATTTTTATTTTTAGTTCAAAAAAAAAATCGCAGAATAAATTAAAAAAAAAAAAAAAATGTTTTTAGTGTGCATGAATTACATTTTTTGCTGCTGAAGAGATTTTTTTTTTTTCTTTTTTTTTTTTTTTTTTTGAGTCTATTAACCAGTGATGCTGATTTTATTAAGCAGCTGTTTAAAAAGTAGTTTGTATTGATTAGATTACAGTTCTGGTAATTTGATCAGATTAACCAGCTGATTTTATTAACCAATGAATTTATTAAGTGGCGGTTACTGTATTTTATTTTTGATCTTATTTATAACAGAACTTAAAAAGTCTACAGTTATATATATTTCAAGTTTAAACCCCGCTCTCTATCTCTCGTTTCTTTTTTCTTTTTTTTTTTTTAATGTCATTTTAGGATCATTTTAATATAGTTGCAAAAAACCCTGCAATAATTCTCAGGACTTTCTAAAATAGTATCACAATTCCCCTTGCAATTGTATCTAGCTATCTTTTTTTTTTTTTTTTTTTTTTTTTTTTTTCTTGTTTCCTTTATCAGTTTCCTTTTTCATTTAAAACCAAACTCAACAGTTTCTTTCAGTTTAAATTAAGTAACATTGCAATTATGCATTATGACGTATAAAATTTGTTTTTCTCGATAATTTTTTTAGTTTTATAAAATTAAAAAATTTATATAAGTCTCAAATGTTTCTTTCTTTACACACTCTGTCTCTCTCTCTATATAAATGCCATATTATACACAAATACAGACATTTTATTCGAAAAAAGTTCATTGAAAAATAAATACCCAGGTAAATACCCATTTTGGGTATTTACCTGGGTATGTACCTTGGGTATTTACCCTTAAAAATAAATACCCGGGTATTTTACATCACTAGGTCAATATACAATTTAAGAAATAGGTGCTTCAAAAAACAGCTCTGCCGATTTTCTTTGAACACGTGCTGTTAATTCTCTCTTCCAGCATTTGTGCTAATTAATTAGATGCTACAAACGTCTGATTACTTAGGTATATTTTATGCCTTCTGACCGCACTATCTTTAAAATGAATTTATGTGTAATAGTAAGCATTAAAAATTGTCTGTTTGTTACATACCAGATTTTTTTCAGCATACTTATTATTATTATTTTCTTTTTTTTTTTTAATTTCTTCTGTCACTATATATAAAAATTGAATTCGTAAAATTTTTCAATCTCCGTTTTCTGACGAATTTAACCAGTTTGTGATGTCCTGAACACGATTTAACTATTTTTAGAAAATGTCTGCATGCATGTATCGTAAATTTTGTCGACGCTGTATCTCACAAGCCAATGAACGAAATTTAATCAAACTTGATATTTAGTTGGACCTTTTCCTACACTGGTGCTTATTATATTTGAGGATCAATCACTCAACAGGTGGCTCTTCCATCATTTTCTTCCCCTAAATTTTTAACAGGGCAGAGTAGGACAAAATTTTGGATGAATATACATAATGAGAGATATTTTTAACGCTGATTGTGGAATTAATATGAATTATTGAATATACTAGTTTTAAACTAGGGGGGGAAAAGTGCAAGCTTCTAGGAGCATTGCTCCGGAAATACCCTTCCCTAAACCTGGGATGTGAATTTTCTATATGAGAATCTTTCGAAAAAACTTGTCAGTATCATTAAAGCGAATGATTGAGCCATGGATTTGTGATATTTTAAAAGGAAGTTATCAATTTTTCATTTTTAATGGAGAAAGAAAAACAGAAAAAAATGCTTTTTTTCTGATGTTGGTACAGAAGTGACTATGTGCTTTCGGCATTTGATGTTATATTTAAAAAGTCGTCTGCATTCATGATGGGAAAATAATTTTAGTGAATAATAATTTAATAAATAATTTGGTATTGCATGAATTTTATAAGATATATAGAAGAAAGTCTACTATAATGGCCACATCAAACTATTTTTTTTTCTTTAATGCTGTAATTTTTGTATGGATTCAAGATTTGTTTGTGGAGGCAATTGAAAATTCGCAGTTTATGCCACTGAGATGGCAACATCTGTGGTGGGGATGAGAAGGGGGAGGGGACATTTAAGCGGGAAAAAAGTTGATGTACATAAAAAAAAAATAACATTTTCCTTTTTACTTTCAATTGTGCTGTCCTGCATGCCTTATGTTCCACTAGTTTCAACTTCATCAACTATTCTTTTTTTTTTTTTTTTTTTTTCCGTTTAACATTTTAACTATACATAAAAAAATAAGATATGTTTTCAACTTTACTGAATTAAACAACATTCCAGAATCATCTGGTGAGTAACTGAAAAATTTAATATTATTATTTATGAATTAAAAAAAGATTGTTTCTCAATTTTACTTTTTGAATTTGTATTTGAACTTATGAAATTTTATTTTATGTTGTGTTAGACTATAATGTTAGTTAACAGTGCTCCTTTCCATCTCTCTATATATAGGTACATTAGGGGGGGGGGGGATTATATGGTATATATAATGCGTAAATTATTATTTTACATAGTCCTTAAAAAATCTTCTGGAGGTCCTTAAAAAGTCCTTACTTTTCTTTATCATAATTGTGTACGAACCATGACTGGATTCAGATAATTGGATCTTCAAAGTAAATATGCACCATGTGTAAAACCGCTTATGAAATTTCAACTCTAGAAAATACCTAAAATTTAGGCCATTCTTTTGACAGCAATTTGTATAATTTTTACTCTATTCAAATGAACTTTTGACAAAAGTTGCTCAATATATCTCGCTTTCAACTTGCGTAATAAAACTTTCCATCGTTCATGCATTTGCAATAAAATAATATTTATTAAAATAAAAATGCTCATATCTCAACGAATATTACACATGTGAATTTTAGGTTTCAGAATGTTTCCTGAATGTTATGTCAAATTTTCAGCAAGTTTTGTAAAATTTTATAGAAATTCGTTCTAGTTATAAGCAAAAAAAATTAGTAATTTTTGAAAAGAGAAATCATATTCACCTAAATAATTGTGCAATTTCTGCAACAAAGTATTGAATTTACAAGTCATATGCAGCTTTTTATGATACAGGATGATCCAAAGTATTTTCACTCTTCTTCAATTTACGGTTGGTCCCGTAATTGCACTCTAGACTAAATTGATACGGGAAAATATGAGTTTTTAAATGTTCTTTGCATGTATGAAGTTTCAGTCCGCTTTGTCTAGTATTCTTTTAGATAATCGAAAAAATGTCAAAAGAAATTTTTTTTTTTCAAATTTGTACACCCCTTGTATAATTATAAAGTTACATTTGTTTAATGTATCATGTACATATAGTCTAAAATGTCTATTATTGTATGAATCTATATTAAAATTGTTTTCTAATATTTAATGTCTGGTTATGAATTTTAACATAGGTATTTTTCTTTCAAAAATTTAGGTGCTTCTAGCAATACTTCTGTTGATGAAGTAAGTAAGAATATTGTTACTTTAAATTACACCTAAAAAATATATTGATAGATAAATTAAAATTTGTAAAAGTTACTTTAATGAAATATTATATAGATCTTTTATATTATTTTACTATATATTTTGTTTTAGGTAAGATTCATACTATCAATGAAAGTTAGTGGTTAAAAAAAAAAAAAAAAAAAAAAAAAAAAACTACCAAGTGAATAATTTGGTGGTCCAAAAAATATAAAATGGTACCCAAGTCAAATGCACACCTTTCCTCTAGGAACACTGTTGCATTCTGCCCTGCCAAGCTAAAACAAACACTAAGAAAAACAAATGAAATTTACAAAGTAGGAAAGTATATTATGTCGACATAGCATCTTGGATTTTTCGACTACCTGTATGTCAGCTCCCTGGTCCCCAAGACCTATTATTTTTTGCACAGGGCTTGAGCATAAGTGGAAGACTTCATAAACTACACAAATTTTCAGAACATTATTACTTTAATTATTAATGAACACACATATTATTAAATATCCAACAACACTTGGATGGAAAAACTTAGTTAAAAAAGCGTAAAGAAAAATACTTATCTGCTCACCAGCAGCAGACACAAAAGGCAAAGAAAAACATGACAAAAAGCTTCTCTCACAATTCCATATTTATGCTGCAACCAGACAAAATATCTATATATTTCTAGGTGTTGCCACACCTAGAAAAAATAACAAAAAGAACAAGCTCAAAACGCCATTAGCTGCTGATAAATTACATCAGAGTTTCAAAACCAACGATATTGAAGCAAAAAAGTGATATATCGTAATCACAGCTATGTAATGTTAATAAATCACTTATTTACTTACTAATAGCCAATATCAATTATGGTTCATAGTATCGTCAACATGCATTATCCAGGAGACATTAAAAACCCTGGAAGAAATAAGTAATTTAATGAAATATTAATTTTAACACATTAAGTTAGTTAGTTACTTTAAAATTATCAACACAAGTTTTTTTCACTGACACTAATGATAAAAAGAACTCTGCGAGAGAAGTTTAGTTGTTCGGCACAGTTTAGTCATTCTGTTGGCCTTTAGGGAGGAAATATATATCAGTTATTCTATTTTTCCAACAATACCCGTATGGTAGAAAAAAACTCACAAATCTTAGTAAATAAGTAAAATTATATTAGAACTAGTAGATATGCAGATCAGGAGCCTCAACGTTCTATTGTATCATTCATTACTCAGCAAATCATTTCTATTTATGATATAGTATTTAAAATAATTATATATATGATTAACTCGCTACCTACATAGATATGATTATGAGGGGGCTACTACACCCTTCCCCCCCCTCCGTTGTATTAGTCTGTTTATATCTACCTCTCTATATGTGTATATATATATTAAATATATATTTCCTTGTAACTCATAGCCTTGTGTTAATTCCTTTTAACTCATAAACACTTGTACCGAATTTCATGCAAAATAATTGCTTAAATTGTCGGAATTATTTTGTGTAGCCCTGTAAACTAATTACCTATTCCATGCTGACCATTTTTCAAAGGTACTTCACTTTTTAACATTCTGTTTATGTTTTTTATTTAATTAAATTTAATGGAGTGTAGTCATGTTAAAATGCACTTATAAGAAATACAGTCTATAAACCATAATGGTAGAAATTTTTTTTTGAGTGTCCCTGTACATGAGCCACACTAGTTACAAACAAATTAAAGTGTATAAACTAATTCATTGGTAATAAAAATCACCACAGAACTGGCATTTTAAAGTAATGAGTACAAAACCTTGAATAAACACCATTAAATGCAATAAACTCGCTTTATTGCATTTTATAGTGTTTTATTCAAAGTTTTGTACTTATTACTTTAAAACGGCAGTACTGTGGTGCTTTCTTATTATTACTGCCTTATTTGTTTATTTATTAATTCATTGGAACTCATTAATATTGAACCAAATTTGTCATCGGAATTCTTTGGTGTGTCCCTCTAAATAAATTATTTAGTCTATACATACCTTTTTTCTAGGGAAAATAAGCTTTCAAGCATCTTAATAATGTATGTTAATTCTGTTTTGTTGAATGCAGCATAAACATGCTAAAATGTTTTTGATGAAATCTAGCCATAGGCTGGGGCATCGCTAGGTGTTCTGCCACCCTCAGGCAACCTTCAGTTTGCCGCCCCTTCATACGCTGAAATTTTGCTTAGACGAATTTTTATAGCTTGAAATTTTCCGTCAGTCAAAGTTTTTATAATGGTAACTCCATTTTAGTCAATGGTAACTGCTTCTTAGTCACTAAGACTTTGGTGTAACGAAATTAAGTGTACGTAATACTGTAACAAAATAAAATATTGAAAAAATACACTGTCTTCTTTTAGTTTAGGGGGAAGGTGTCTTTTATACCAATTTATATTTTTGTAATTTTTTTTTTTCCCAATCTTGCTTTTTTTTTGTACTTTGTTTTAATGATTCAAGTGACGCCCGTAGACTACTGCCGCCCTCAGGCATAAGTCTAAGCAACACTTTCTACAGGAAAGATCCTTTTAAGCATCTCAATAATGCATGTTAATTTCATTTTGTTGAATGCAGTGTAACTATGTTAAAATGAGCTTAAATGAAATCAGTCTCAGGCAGTAATGATAAGAAAACCTTTGGTGTGTCCCTGTACCTGATCCATAAACAAGATAGGCACCAAAATCTATACAGCTATATCTGTATAGTGTCTGAATGTGTGTACTAATTTTCAAGTCAATCCAAAGGTTTTTGCACTTGCTATTGCGGCTCACACAAAGTCCATTTATGTCCATAGGTTATAATGATAAGAAAAACTTTGATGTACCCATGTACTTGAACTACAAATAGAATATGCACCCAAAACTATACAGCTATTTCTGTGTGGTTATTGAACATGTATACCAAATTGCAAGTAAATTGAGTAATTTTTGCAGCCGTTATCGCGATACATACATACAAACACACAGATAAATAGATAGACATACAGACAGAACCCAGAAACTTGAATTTCTACATGGAGGCCTCTACTGACGTTTCGGCAATTACATGTTCATACGGGGTTTTTAGCACACACACACACAAAAAAAAAAAAAAGTTTTGCAATTAGGTTGAAATAATTGTATCTCCAAATTAAACATGTGGTATGCAAAAAACCCCTTAAGAAATTTCAATTGTGGAAATTATCTAAAATCTAGCTCTTTCTTTTGCCAATAATTTGCTTCTTTCTCTGTTTATTCAAAAAACTTTTAATATAAGTTGCCTGATATGTCTATCTTTCAACCTATATAATAATAAAAATTTTTGTCTTTTGCGCATGTGCAGTAAAAAAATATTTACTATAATTTCTCATAGCTCAGAAAAATTTACATATGTGCATTGTATGTTTCAGAATAATGTTTCTTTCATGTTTTGTCAACTTTTCTGTGAGTTTTGTCAATTTTTCTGTGAGTTTTGTAAAATTTCGTTGCAATTTATTTCATAGGCAAAAAAATTACTTGAAAAAAAAAACACCAGTCTGAATAATCATGCAGTTTCCACAAAAAAGCATATAAATATTGTACATAGTAGGTGAAATGATGTGTTAAGATTACAAATCATTTGTAGCTTTTTATGATACAGAGTAATGCAAAATATTTGCACTTTTCTTAAATTTGTAGTCTGTCCCCTAATTGCACTCATGACTTAATCGATAGTGGAAAATGTGAGTTTATAAATGTTCTTTGCATGATGGAATTTCAAGCATTCAAGACCACGTCATCCAGTATTTTTTTAGAAAATAGGAAAAATTATCAAAATAAAAAAAATTTCCAGTGATTCGATCACCCACTGTACATAGGTATTGTGCATATTACCCGATTTCTACACTTTAATGGTATCATGCATTATAAAGCTAGTCATTTATTTACAAATGAATGATCTTCAATAAAAAAATAAAAAAAACTAATATTCAGAAAGCACTGGTTCGTATTAGAAAAAACTTCCTTGTATTTTAATAGTACGTGTGTGCATATGTATTTTAATAAATTTATATTTTTTAAAAATCTTTTGTAGGTTGATAGTGGCCAAGAAAATAAAACACAGTCTTATTCAGCAAGTAAGTCTTATATTGCTTTCCTATTGAATAACGACCTTTTAAAACAAATTGTTAATTAAAAAGTATTCTGAAAATGTAATTATGTTTATGAATTTTTTTGTGCTTCTATGTGAAATGTAATATATAGTAAATTATAATCTATTGAAAATTGTTAATAAATCTATCACCTATATCATAAATTTGTAATTTTGGGGGAATTTGACTTGTTACTTTTGAAACTGAGTCAGACTTCACTCGCAAAACTTCTTTCTGAAAAAAAAAAAGCAACCCAAGAACTCAAATCAAAACAAACCGTGGAGAATGTTGAGTACTGAGCAGTATTCACAAAGAAATCGCATTAATTAGAATCAAATAATGATAATGCTTCTCCAAGAAGTTTAGCCCCTTTATAGCTTTGGATGTGAAACATTCTAGAAACCTGCAGACACTTGCTGCCTCTTATAAGTGAGTAATTACTAACAGGATTCTCACGGCCTTGAATTTGCATCCAGTAATTTTATATAGAAAATTTTGTTATAATATAAACATGTATATTTAGAAGAAATTTATTTTTAGATAATACAATAGTCCGTTCAAGATAAAGTGATACCAGAAGTAAACAAATGGGTTACCAAGGTGTTCCATTTTTGTGTCTTTCCCGCGGAAATGGCAACTTTGTTATTCTTGAAAAAAATGTGTTAAGATTAATCCCTTAGCCAACCCCCCCTCTCCCTTCTAAACAATAAAGATAAAACTATCCCACCACCCCTTCTTTTTGTGTTTTGGCATTTATGACAAACACTTGTACCTTACAAAACATACAACTATGAAATACCCATTAAAGTAAGTTAAAGTAACAAAACAAGAGGTGAGAAAATGCTAAAAATAGAAGGGGAGAAATGAATGACTTTGGCTAGCGCCAACACTCAACAGTAATAGTGACATTATCCATGTAGTCAAACAACATGTGGTTTTGTTTACTTTCGGTATCACTTTAAGTTGAACAGACTATAGTGGAGAGTCCTTGAAAAGACACAGTGTCATAGAAATCCTGCCTAAAGGGCAGTAGTGGCACCAGAAATTCCCCGACGGGGGGACACCACCTCCCCAACAGGGGGACACTACATAAAGAGAGTTTATTATATAAGTATTTATCAAAAACTGCAATACTGTTAATAATATTACTGTTAATATTTGTACCATTCCATTTGTTAAAGTACTCCTCGTGGTTTTGGAGATCATCGTGCCACACACAGACATTTTCTAAAAATATCGTGGTCAAAAACGTGTTCTAGACCTTTCAAAACGTGTATATTCATGGAAAACTGGAAGCTGAAAATTTTTACAGATCCAATACTTTCCTCTATTGAATACAGAATGGAAAAACTGGAATGCTCTAAATTTGTACAAGGAAAGTAAAACGCTGCTAAAAGTAGAAAAACTGAACATTTTGTAACCCCCCCCCCCCGAGAGATTTTAGGAGTATGCCCCGATGGGGGGTCACAGACTCCCCGGCGGGGGGCGTGTGTGTCCCCGGCCCCCTAGCTGGCGCCATCCCTGCTAAAGGGTTAAATAAGATATGGTTGAATTTGTGCTGCCATCTATTGGTGTTATGGTGTATAATTAAAACTCTTTCTAACAATACTGTCAGAAAAAAAATACAAAAATTTTTATTTTTTGATTTATATGAAGACTGCTAGTCACAAATTAAGTGCTGACAGGGGCCACACTTGACCTGTAAGCTATACATTGTGTAAGCGTGCTATAAATAGTGAGTCAGTGTGACTCTCAGATTTTCAAGTCCAGAGCAACCTCTACTTATATTATTATAGATTTGTATTTTTTATTTTTTTTTCTTAGTATAATTAAAGATCTGTGAAAATATTCTTTTGCATTTTATTTTTGTACTTGTTTAATGATGAAAGAATGTAGTTAAATTAAGAATATTTAAGCATATGTGACAAGTCGAATTTAATGTGCCTTTTATGTTTTTTATAATTATGACAATTTAAAAAACTATAAAAATTGAGGAAATTTTAACCAGAATTGTGAGGTTTTTTTTATTTTAGCCTTACAAAATATTAAATTTGGCAGTAAAAGTCAAATAAGTAAATTAATTTGTGAATTAATACTCAGTGAATGTTAACCACTGTATTTATTATTAAGCTTTATTAAAATACATTAAAAATTCATTACAACCACACAATCCATAATCATATCTTTGCTTTGTAATTAAATAAAAATATTTTGTTGATACAATTATATATAGATAATTGGGACGAATTAGAGCAGCTACACTAAAGAAACAAAAGCTGGCTTGAGTGATGTAATACTTGCGCTGCTTAAGGGATGATAGATCAGGCAGGTTATCCATCAGGGGCCTACTTTTAACTATCTTTTTAATTTAATTTAATATTTTTTAATGCTCTGTAATATCTTCACAATTAACTAGCTTTATTAAAAAACTGCATTTAGAATATAATAAAACTAACGTATAAATTCATAATTAAATTATTCTTAATCTCTTCAATATGCTGTGTTACCTGTAACTGTAGGAGACATTAAAATAACACTTCAATAAATTAAATATTTCTGTCATTAAGTACTTTTCTTGTTAAAAAAAAGTTTTTTATTTATATATATATATTAGTCAAATGAAAGTACTGTTTTTTGAAAATAAGATTTCACATACTAAAAATAAGAAAATTAAAGAAAAAAAAATCAATGAAATTTTTATCTTAAACAATTAGAATTGAATAAAACTATATGTATTAGTTCATAATATTCAAATATGTTTTTTTTTTTTAAGGTGTGTCTTCTCACTGTGCTAATGATACTTCATGCTCGACTGTTAGCAGTTCTGGACATGTAGCTTCATCAAGTCAAGGTATTTTTCATTAAAAATATAAATATGTAATCTCTTATGTTCCCTCATATAACTTTTTAGTTTTTGCCTTTTCAATAACAAATACAAATTATCCACCAATCTAAAATAACTAACTGTAATTCAAATATGCGAAAATAATTAGATCTTAGCTTGGAATTTCAATGTAGCAGGCATTATTAATAGCAAAATCAAGATTTTCGAATTATTAAATGTTGCAATTTTCAATAGTAATGATTATCCTAGAAGAATTTGTTAAAATGCTTTAAAAATTAGCATGCTGTGGCCATCATGAAACTCTTCTTTATCAGTTTAACATATTAATGAGCCAGAAAACTATATAAATCCTAAAAAAATGTTGACAGGGCTCAAAGTGTTCCTGTATTTCCTATTTTTCCTATATATTTCAAAAAATCGTGAAAAACATCCTATATTTTATAATTCTTAAATTTTTCCTATATTTCACAAAAATTTTCCTATATTCTGCTATTTCAGTTTAAGTTCATTCTTCTTACTTTTTTCCTGCTTTCCCTGCTAGGCATCCAGTTTAAAATCTCGTATCTTTCCAAAATGCCATTCAAATTAAAAATAATTGCTTTTTTTTCTCCACATTCACTCTGCCAATATGATTGGAAATCATATGTTGCATAATTTGTCATATGTAAATAATATTGCACACATTATAAGAAAATAACAAGACAATGAAAACTTTAATCATAAATTTATTTTATTTCCAGTGTATTTGATTTAAAAAATACAAAAATTAAAGCTTTTAAAAGAATCAGTTTGCTCTATTTTTTTTAAAGTATCAAGATTTCTCAAAGATTTATTGTATTTAAATTACTTGTTCATAATGTTCAAATATCAGTGTTGTTGAATTTTTTTTTTTTTTTTTTTTTTTTTTTTTTATTAATTTGTGGTTTAATATGTGTATATATAAATACATAAAATCCACCCATACTATCAATAATTTTTGTTAAATTTAAAAAATATAAATATCCCTATAGAAACAATGCATGTTGGCATTTGGCAGTATTCAATTTAATATAGTACTTTCATAAAAAGAATCGACTTAGCTTCACAGACAATTCCAGTGTGATCCAATGGACTTGAGACTTCGACTTCATAGCTACAACAATTTATCGATAAAAACCCCTTAACTATGGTATGGAAGGCATAGAAGAATTTTTAAAAAAGGATAATTTAACAGAAAATATGATGAAAAATAAAGGAATTTTTACCCTTTTACCCATGGCTTCAAACGCTTAAAATAAAAAGGTAATTTAAAATAAAATTAATATATCCTAATGTAAACACATTGTTACTTAGAGCTTAAAAAATATCGTTTGAAATAAGAAAACTTTTTCATACAATCATTAAAAGAATTCATAATTCCATTACCATTTTAATATTTTCACTCATTCTTTTACTTTTTTTGTGGAGGGGGGGAAGCACAATTCATTAAATAGGCACAGACAGCAGTCTCAAAATGTATTCAACCAACTACATGTAATTAAATTGAAGGATTGTTATGATTTTTTTTTTTTCTTTTTGACTTTTTAAACATTATGATATAAAAGAGGTGTCATTATTTTAAAAATATTATGTGGACTGATATTAAATGATGTAAACTGGTATGAAAGCTAGACAAGCAAGAGATGATAAATTTGGAAATATGTTCTTTTCTAAATAATGTGAAAAGTAAACAATAGTAGATCTGTTAATTTGTTTTATCTGTTAAATTAGATAAGGTTAAAATAAGGTGTTTTGTTTACAAAGTCATTTAATCATTCCAAGATTACAAAATAACGTTAAAGAAAGTTCGTTTTTACTGAATCTTACAATCTTCTCTTGAAATTATGCTCCTATATCTGTGTGTGAAAAAAATTCCTATATATTTCCTATTTGATTGCTTTAACCCCTGTATGAAAGAATATGCTAATTCAATTAAAAACATTGGCGGCTAATGGGTCGCAGGCAAATTCCAACCTATTAGCCTGTGTGAAAGAATATGCTGATTGAATTTGAGTACATACATAGCCAGTTCACATATAAACTTTGTTACAGTTATATGCTATAGAAGCTGAGATATAACCTTTCTGTAATTAGAGATGCCTTGGCTTTCAGCTCTTTGCTGTTGAATTTGAATCCTGGTGCAAACATGGATGTTCATAGTGGCTTGGAATGCGTGCTAAACATAGGTTCAGATCTAATGAGTCACAATATGCAAAAAATGACTGTAGAGAAACACCCTAAATTCAAATCTTGTAATTGAGGAAAATAGGAGAACTGTAATACCACCTAATGGTCAGTATGCGTCAAAATAGAATCAACCATTGATGAGAATTTTCAGACTTCTGTAGGAATTTCAGAGGTTTTTTTAAAACAATTTTAAGGTTTTTTGTTCTAAATATTCTTATTTTTGTTCAGATTTCTTTCTTTTGACTGCTTCTAAAAGTTATTTTCATATATTCTCCATTTTTGCTTATAGAAGGTATGATTTTGTGTATCTGTTTCTTCTTTCATTACTAAAATTAAATTATCTTCGAGTTTTGCTGATACTTTCAGACTTTTTGTCTATTTTCCCACTCTCATCTCTGATCAACATAGTTTTTTCCAATAGACATCTTACATATATTGTATCATTACAGACATGATATGCTTCATTTATTTTCACATCCTAGAATCGTAAAAAAAATTGATGGTTTTGGGCGATAATTTACAAAACAAGATTTGAATATCAAAACATACTTTTAATCACATTTTAATGTATTTTCTTTTTTACAACCATAATCTTTTCTTACAGTTTTAAAAGTAGTTTGTTTTTATGTTATAAATGTATAACTAAAATTTTGATTGTGTTAATTTTACATAAGCGTTTTTTTTTTCTATAATATTTTATTTTTATACATTTCTTAGATATAATTTTACATACTGAGTTCTTAGTTACCGACTTTTATGCTTTTTAACTACTGAAAAATTCTAACAGATTATTTTACTCTGTTTAATCAGTGAAAACTGCTATTGAAATTTTTCAGTATATATCTAAAAAGCGTAAGAGTTGGTAACTATGTAAGTTTTATTAAATTATTACATATGATATGTTACATGCATACAGGAGGGTTATAATTAAATTTCTGCAATAAAAACAGCCCTCTATAGCTAAAATGGATAAGTGCAGGGTTAGAAATTAAGAAATAAAGCTTGACGTCATTGCCATTAGTACTTTTTTTCTAGTTGCCAAAATGCTTTTCTTTGGCATAATTTTAAAATAATTCAAATTGCTTAAGCAGAGCTGCCAACAAATTGTACATTTCATTGCATCATCATTATCTTCTAACATTTTCTGTCATTTTAAAAAGAATGTACTGGGATTAGACATTTTACATTTAGCCAATGTAGCTTGAAAGTTTTTTTCCATTTTATTTATATCATCATTTCATTTTCTCTAATCATATCAACCTTGAGATGCTCTATCATGATATCAATCGTGATACAAAATAAAATAAGTGTTAATCAACTTAACCATATTTTTTTTTAATTGCTCCATCAAAACAAGAAATTTGATTGCAATACAAACATGTGTATATGGAACACATGCTTCTGTGTATCAAAAAGTGAGCAATGAGTAACAAACAGTGCAACAGTTGTGGGATTCACTGATTATGATAATAGGTTGGAAAATACAGAAGGGACAATCAAAGGTCACAATGAAGGTAGAGAAGGAAAAAAGAGAAACAAGCAAATGCAGAATTCACTGTGTGTCTGCCTGTGCTTGTCAGACAGGTGTTTGGGAGTTTGCGATTTTTCAAAGTTCATAAAAAGATAAATGGGAGATTGATCTGAAAAATCAAATTTTTGTCTTACCAGTAGAAAATGTATCAAATGACGACTAGGTGCAAAATGATGGCCATCAAACCGAAGTTTTTAATAAAAGTTAAATGTCAAAAATGATGACTGAGTGCAAAATTATATTCATCAAAATAAATATTTTAAGTGCAAAATACAATTAGGTGCATACTACAATAGTTCCAGCTTCTAAGTGTAGCTTCAAGTTGACTTTTTTTTTTTTTCTTTGTGAGGACTTAACTGTTGACCATATGGTACAAAAAATGTATATATAAAACTGCTCTATGATCTGTATAATTAAATCCCTGATGATGCCTTAATTTGTTAGGGCGAAAAGCTTTGGAAGATTTTTAACCTTTATTTTAGACGTGTTTTTAAAAATGTTTTTAAATTATATTATACTCCCTGTTTTAATTGCAGAAAGCTGTTTATAGCAAAAATTTAACTATGATTACTCATCTATATTTATATTTTATGAGTTATTAATAAACGTCTGTTATTAATACATTTGTCTTCAAAAATACATAAAAATAACAAAATTCTTACAGCTAATCAGTATAATTCTAATTTATATACATTGTTTCAGTGTATTTATTTAAAATAATGTTACTAAATCTCTTTTATTTGTTCTTCATTTATGAGTAAGGGCAAAATTGGTAAAGTTAATGTTCAGATTACAAAATAAATTTCTAAAAAGCTTGTTTTGCTTTTTGTATAAAAGAATGTATTTATGTGAAAAAATATCTATGAAATTTTAAATTCTCATAGACCCAGTGGCAGAAACACCGTGGCACGACAACATAGTCGCGGACACAGAAAAATGGTTTGCGGACAATCTTCGTCTGCACTGAGAAAAATATTTGTCCGCAACTTTCGGATAGCAATTCACTTATAAAAATTTCTGTATCAGAACTAAAACTAATACTTTTATTATTTATAATTATATATATTGTGTTGTTTCAAACATTGCTATAAAATATTTAATTGAATGAGATGAATTGAATGAATACAATTGCTTATACTATATTGTTTTGTAGTAAAATTGTATTTGTGTATTGTTGCACATGATGTTAAAGCCCCCCTCCCCATCAGTTTTCAGGCTTTTTGAGTGTAAGCCATTTTCACCCCTAATTACACGCAAATTTTGCAGACAGATTATGAAATTTTAAAAGCCTGTCGCTGACAGCTTCAAAACTTTCTGCCACTGGGCTCATAGATATTTGTAATTTACAAAATCTTCAATAAATAGAAATTGACTGATCTGTGCCATGTAGTTTATTTTGGAGGGGGAAGAGGAATCTCCATTTTTTAAATATTTGTTCTGAGGTTTCGAATTTCTTAGCTATAGATATCAAAATCTTTATTCTTTTCTGTGTACAATAGGGATTTTAGGAAAGCTACCTTCATTATTTTGAATTAATTTTATTTATTTTATTGTACAAATTATTTTATTATATATTTTGCATTTATGCATTTTTTTTTTTCTCCCAGGAATAATAGGAATGTCACGTTTATCATGTAATCCATTTGCCATTAAATCATCTACACCGACCAAGAGTGTTGCTGATAGTACAGATAATAAAGGTAAGGAATGAAACAGTGTTGGCTTTTTATAATGCACTAAAATATTCTTGCCCTTTTACTGATTTAAGACTCTGAATTTTGTAGATTCTAAGCCTGTCATTGCTCCTCCTGTATTGAAGCTGGACAATGCAGGTATTTCTATGAGTAGTTAACTTTTTTAATCAGCTAAATTAAATTTAAAAATTAGTTGCCAGAGTAGTTTTAGTTTCTGATATTCTTTTGAATACAGTTAACTCCTGATTATCCATGAGCACAAAATAATAATTTAATTTAAAAAAAGAAAACAATTACCTATTAATGTATATATAATGATCAGAAAAATGCAGCCGAGAATCAAGAAAAGGGGAATTCTGAACATTAGACAAAAACAAATTACTGTATTAAAAAAAATTATAATTTTTTTAGAAATTTTATTGATAAATTCATCAATTATGAAAAATTCATTTTAGTTAGGTTGTTGTGCGTAAGGTTGATTATTATACCACTATGTGAAAAATGCCAGAGCTGGTAATCAAACATGGGCCCTCGGCTTAATGTGCTGATGCTGTTCCACTGAGCCACCCTGCCTGATAACCAACTCTGTGAGAAATTCCAATCTGGTTATCAGCCAGGGTGGCTCAGTGGAAGAGCATCCGCACATTAAGCAGAGGGCCCAGGTTTGATTCCCAGCTCTGGCATTTTGCACATAGGTGATATAAAAATCAACTTTACACACTGCAATCTAACTAAAACTATGTTTTTTTATTCAGTGCATGTACTGTACCATACTATTTAAATTTGTGCCTAAATTATCTTACAGATTATGATTATACTGTGGCTTCATCGAAAGTATTCTTTTTGTTTATAGTTTTTACATCCTTTAGTACATGAAGTACAAATATCTTTACTGTACTTGTGAATACTTTCACTGTTTTATTTATATATATATATATTTAATATAAAAGGCAATCATGTTAAAGAGCTAAACTATTTTTTTTTCTCCTAATTTTCAGTCTTTTTGCAGATTATCTATGATATTCATTATCTTCGGAACCTGTGCCACTTAATTCTGTAGATAATTGGGAATTTACTGTATAAATCTTCTGTAGTTTTTTTTTTTTTTTTTTTTTTTTTTTTTTTTAAATTCTGTAATATTGATTTATTGATGAAAATTTCATTACATTTCATAATTAAGTCTTTTGAAATTAAATTCTGTTAGTTCTAGTTCTTAATAAATTATTATTATCCAAAAGATTATTTAGCTACAACAAATTTTCATATTTTCTGAGAGTTAACTATAAAAAAAAAAAACAGAAATATTCTTAAACTGTGTGTTATTATTTATTTTATTTTTAAGATTACATAGTTCTTTATGAAGAAAATAGTCATTTTACCATAAAGTTTCTGATTTTATATACGTTTCTTTAATGCTGATGTCAAAATTAAGAATAGGTATAATGTATTAGTTATTGTCAGTTACATTTGAGTGAGTGTAAGGGACAGAAAAAATTAAAAACCATTTAAAGCAAAATCAGGGTGGCCATTGGTGAGAGAATATTCTGAGAATTTCATATAAAGTCGGGGAATTTCGAAAAATTTTGTGAAAATAAGCCATATTTGAAAGTACATTATTGTAATTGCTAAATTGTTCGCTAATGTTGTGAGATTTTTATAGGAAATAAACAGCATAAGTCAAGGAAAATGCTGAAAAGTGGTCAATGAAAAGTCCGGGCATTTGGAAAATTTCTAATACTATCCACGCTTAAAAATCTGATTTTTCTTTTTTTTTTTATTCCTGAATTTTCTCTTGACAACCTTGAATCTAATGTAATTAATGAGTTATCTCATTAGATATTTTTTGGTGAGTAATTAAATATTTTTAAAATGAATTTTTTTAACAAAGTGGACATTTGTTTCTATGGAGTACAATTCATTATTCTCAGAATAAACTTTTATAAAATTACAGAACATAAGAGTTTAAAGTCATGTTTAATTTATCATAAAACTTTCTCCTTTTACTTCCATTACCCTACTATCCTAATTAATTGGAGTATTCTATTCGGTCCAAAAATACAATATTGAATTTTCACCTGATTTACTACATGTTTTAAGGTGTCTTGAGTCCGAAAGAGTGGTTTTTGGCAATTGGTCAGTATGTGTGTTAATTCAGTTAGATCTGATGTACAGATGATTTTTTTAAACTATTGGTGAAATGAGGAAAACTAAAAGTGGATCATATGAAACTGGAAGTAGGACCATAAGTCCATAAATCCGTTTCTAAAAAAAATGACTCTAACGATTTTCTTCAAATTTGCTATATAAACACCCTATTAGATGTCCTTTTGTATGTAATAATTGATTAATTCATGAAAATTAATAGATATCCTGTATAAGTAGGCCAATTTGAAGTTGCGCAAGTGTGTTGTTTCAAAAACAGCTGTACCAGACCTGCCAACATTTGAAAATCCAAATTAGTAGCACACCAATTTTTAAAATGGAGAATGGTTGGTTGATTGGTTCATTTTTTTTATACGACGCAAATCCTAAACAAATGAACATATGTATATTACAGATGCATCGAATGTCAGTTTGGTCGAATGCCAGACCATCTGACATAATTTGCAGCCGGATATCCAGTCATCCGGACATAGTTTTTTTTTTTTTAAATATTCCCCCCCCCCCCCTCACCTCAGATTAAACATTTTTTTTTTAAATTACTATTTTCATCTAAATAATTAAAAATTTTGATTCTTTAGTTTCTTATTTTATTAAAATAATAATAATAATAAATAACTATTGAATTTAAATATAGAAGACATTAATTTTTATGAAGAAAACAATTCAATTTTAACACAGCAAGAATTTATACTGTGAAAGACATTTATGAAACCAGACATAAAAGAATGTTAACGAAAAAGTAGAATTATTGTTTTTACACCATAATTAACCAGTTATTAAAATTAAAAACAGCAGAAATGTTACCCATGAATAAATATTTTTCTTATGTGCTTAGTTATAATTTAACAAACTATACAAATGACTGCAAGAAATTATAATCTTAGCATATTGGGATAACTGTTTTAATAATTAAAACATTCGAATTAAAGTCTTAAATTACTCCAATTAGTTTAATATTTTGTAAATACTTATGTCAGAAACAGAAAATCTACATATACCTTTTGCTGCACTTTGTGCATCAGCTAGAAAAAAAAACATATTTTTTTATTTTGGACTTCTTTTTTTCTATTAATTTAATTCACTTTTTATTAATTTATTTAACTGTTACTTATCAACAGTATTTTATAATGTGGAAAATAAAGAAAATGTATTAACCAATTCATTCATCATATATTATATTGCCTAAAAAGCATTACATAAAAAATTCTTATAAACTGTAATGATAAATAAATGAAATTTTTTACATACCTTTTCATAATTATTCTGCAGACAACATTTTAGCAATTTAAAAAAAGACATTACTTGATCATGTGGCCACACAAAAACAAAATTTAGTTAATACTTCTGATAATCCTTTCAAATATATATACATACACAGATTAAAAAAAAAAAAAAAAAAAAAAAAACCTTCTTGAAAATTAATATTAATTTGAGTTAATTTTATAAACATCTTGATAACAGGCAGTTTTAGCACGCTTCAATTCAGTTTCCGAAAACTGTTTTTCGTAACAAACAGTTGTTGTAAGTTTTCCAATAAGTAAAGACTCTAATGTTTTTGTTGTCATTGACGAACGAAATTCAGTCTGATTTTTTCGTACAAGACTAAATACTCTTTCTGTAGTTGAGTTACTATGGGGAACAGTCAAAACAGCAAGTATTATTTTCGGTAAATAAATGTATTTTAAAGTTCCATCAAAATATTTTAATTGTTTTATTTTCTCCCACTGCATATCAGCTCTTTCACATTTTTCCACGTCCTGAGAAAATTCTTCTATCTGATAATTCGCGAATTCAAGTTCTAAAGCGTCTAAATTGCTATCTAATTTAAATAATTCCGCAAAATATTTAACAGATGAAAATTTAACTTTGTCTCTTAATGCTAGATTAGCTACTTCAGCATTTTGATAAAATTCATCTTTTAAGGGAAGTTTTTTCAAAGCATACTCACATGCATTAGAAAAGAATTCTCTGACACTAGAGAAGAACTCTCTTCTTTCACTTTCTTTCAAATTACTTTCAGATAAATAGCTTCTTGTTTTTCCTCCTATGACAAGATCATCATCATCCTTTTGTTTTTTTCTATTTTTAAAATCCATATCAAAAACACAATCAGAATCTCTAATTGCAGCTGGTTTTATGAATCTTGCAATCAATTCAAAAAAAAAATTTTTGCAATTCAGAATGAAGTCTGTGGATCATTGGTTCTTCTTTCTGTAATGTAACATTGGTCTTTATAAACGTTGGCAAAACATTTTGCAGAAACAGACAATACAGCTTAGTTTTGGGAGAATCTATTATATTTTTCAGTTCTAACGCTTGCTTATTTTCAGATGATATTTCAGTAAGAAACATTTTTAGAGGCTCCCACTGTTCCACAATTCTGTTTAACGCTTTTTCCAGTGACAGCCAACGAGTACTGGCGTGTTTCAGTATTTTGTGGGGTTTCTCTTCACACAAACTTTGAAACTCATTAAATAAGTTTTTCCTTTTGCTACTTTTTTCTAAAAAGTAGAAAATTTGAATAATAAACATTTCAATGTCTACAGGCAAAGCTTTGACTGCTGATTGGGCATTTCGATGCAGAAGATGACAGGGGCAGCCAACAATTTTTAAATTGGGTTGTTTTGATAACACATAAGCTGCAACACCTTTCTTTTTTCCAATGATGCTATTAGTATTATCAATGCTAAAGGCAATACAGTTTTCCCAAGGTACTTCTAAATTTTTAAATTCGTCATCAATTACTTTAAAAATTCCTTCCCCTGTGTTATCAGTACTTTCTAAAAGTGACAGCAAAGTAGTTTTAACCTCTTGTTTATTTTCATCAATGTAAGTAATTACTAATGGATACAGTTTTTTATCTGATATATCATTACTTCCATCAGTGGCTAATGAAAATTTCTCTTTCTTTAAAATTTCTATTAATTTATCTTTTTCAGTAGCAGCTAAAGATTGTACAATGGATTTTGTTTTGGTTCGCCCGCACGAATATTTCTTCGCGATTCCCGAATCCGGAAACATTTTCATAAATAAAGGCCTTGCGTGATCAGCCACAGAAAGAGGAATATTGTGTTCCACCAAAAAACTAGAAAAAAGACATTCTGCATTTACTACCGCAGCTTCAGTATTTACGGTGACAAAATTACTGACTTTCTGAGATATCTGTTTTCCTTTATTTGCCGTTAAATGCATTTTCGAGTTGATATGTTTCCGGCAATCATCACGCCCGCCGTACTCGATCGAGAAATTCCTATTGCACGTGGTGCAGTGAGCAAAGCCAGGATTTTCAGATTGAACCAGACAAGGCCACTGTTTTGAATATTCATTCCGAAACTTCTGACAATTTTTTCTCCTTTTTTTCGGAGGCTCATTAATTTCTTCAACATTAGAAGGCTCTTTATCTTCTGCAGTATTAGGAGGCTTGTCCACATTAGCTAAATCTTCATAATTATTAGATTCTCGAATAGCAGGTTCATCGGGATTACATTCAGATTCTTTTTGAATTTTTTTTTCACAATGATTTTTTATACGCACGGCTTTTGGCCGAAATAAAAATTTCTCCATACTTTTATACTGAGTGAAATAGCACACATAAAAAAAAAAATGGCGCAAGCACGCGCACGTCACATGGAACAAAGAGCAGAAAAAATAAACGTTGATAAAACAAACGATAATCACTATCACTCACTCACTGTGCAGTCTACACTGGATTAGTGGGCCCACTATCAGAGAGGAGAATGGGGGATTGTCCAGTTTCTCCCTTTTTTTATCGCACTGCACTTAGGGCGAAAATATTCGGGGTAGGGTTTTTCAAAACCAGGTACCAGGTGCAGAAAAAAAGAGGAAAGTTTTGTATCCCTTGTAACCAAGCAAACTAGAGTAGAAAGGGGGAGAGTGGATGGCCTTCAAGCGCCTTTCTTCAGGAAAAAGACTACAGAGGTGGGGGGAGAAGAGAGGTAGTGAATGGCTAATGACTCATATCGAACCGTGTTTGGCACTTATCTCTCTAATCTACAGTTTTTATCTGGTACAAGCTGAAAAACAAAATTGCACGTAAAACGAGGTCATTTAATTTTAAATCGTGATCATTCAATTCCTCCCCCCCCCCCCCCCCCCCCCCGCTTCAGAATTAAAAAAAAAAAAAAGTATTATTTTCAAATAATATTTAAACTATAAAATTTATTTCACACATGCAAATTATTTCTAAAGCAGCATGAGTTACTTAACGGGAAGATAATTCCCTGACTGAAGATTTTGAATTTTTTTTTTCTTTTTTTGATAATTTTTAAGAAAAGTTTAAACTTTAATTTTTGCAAAAGATTAAGAAAAAAAAAAAACACGGCACTTCTCCAGGCAAAAACAGGTAAGCACAAGCCCCCCCCCCCCCCCTTCAATTACAAAAAAAAAAGTATACATTTCGGGAAGGGTCGAATAAATGGTAAAAATTGTCAAAAATATAGAAACGAACATGTATTTTCCTGCTAAAATTAAATAGCATAAAAGGTGATTTTAAAATAAAACATTTGCAGTAAATATTTGATTAACCAGCATGACCGTTAATCGCCACTGGCCAATAAAAAAAAAAAAAAAAAAAAAAATCCTAAGATTTGAACATATTGAAATTTGAACAGGATTGGGAAAGGGGGGGGGGGGGTACAACAGAAGTACTGAAATATATTCAATCTTTTTTTCTGCCTTTAATTATTATTTATATTTTTCTTTTTCTGCTTTAATCATAAAACCTTTTGAATAATTCTGTATATTCTGTTTTGTAACGTGCAATACATTATTGATATTGAGAAAGAAAAAGTAATAAAAAACTTAATGTGAATTTAAAAAAAAGTCAATCCAACCCACAATTTCTTATTTTTAATATAAACTTTTAAAGTTGCTCATTTAATAGTTAGCTAATAACATAATCTTCTTTCAAAACGTAATGCAAAATAAATAGGCACAAGTCAAATGATAAATATTAGCTGAAAGTTCAAATAAGGTCATCTTCAACGAGTTAGAATCATCGCACATCCAAAAATTATTCAGTGAAAGACATTGAAGAGTAGTAGGGGAGGATATGATGAGATCATATTTGATTTAATCTTTTCTCCCTTTTCCCTCATCAGTGCTCGGCTATAGACGCTTCTTTGTGGCCGTCTGGGTGAATTTGACAGCTGTGATAATCAGCAGACTGTATTTCTCAGCGATTTCGAATGCACGCCTTTAAAGATAAACACAGAGAAAGTAAAAAAAAAAAATAGGCTGATCGTCTTGTTGATCGTCCGTTGTTTTAGAAAGAAGAGAAAATCGTTACAAATTATTTTATTTGATGAAGAGAGAAACAAACAAACAAACAAAAAAAAAAAAACTTTGTTAAGATTTCCTGGATATTTGAGAGTTATTAAATAAATGCTTGTATTATTAAATGTTTGTTATTTATTAAACATTTAACACTTAGCGATTAAATGTTTAAAAAAATATATATATATGTACTTAAAAAAAAAAAAAAAAGAAATATATATATTTATTGTCGGCTGATATGTGGGTTTAAGACTTTTTACCATTTTTTTTTTTTTTTTTTCCTTCTGAAAATCGGGGGTGGGGGTGTTACTTGAGTATATACTGTATTTATTTAATAAACCTTGCATTGTGCAATAATATTTGCGTTCTTGGACCCCCATCGGCAACGAAATATTCTTCTCCTAAAGCTGGTAAACAGGAGGTGCCAGGTTCGAACCCAGAATGTGATTATCAGCCTAGCCATTGGAGATTTTTCATGGATTTTTTGGAACTCACAAAAATACGGTCTAGGATCTCTTTAAAAGATTCCCACAGAAGGCATTTAGGCCAGGCTTAGGTCTCTTCTCTCAGGCAGACATTAAGCCACAAATCCAAAACATCACACCAGATGAATTCTTGAAGTAAATTTACTTGTCAAAATTAACATAAATACTCGCATATAGTTGATATTCTATTCTGAAAGCTAATTTTCTTTAAAAAGCTACTCGCATATTAAGAATTACTAAAATAAAAGCATGTCTGTAGTTCCTGATACATGCCTTAGACAGAATAATTCGCCGCGCGATACTGAAAAATGATTTTGCTTCTTTGGAAATGACCTTATTTGAATTTTTAACCAAATTTATCTTTAAGACGTACCTTTTTTTTTTTTTTTTTTTTCCCCGTTCAGTTTATTAAAGTAGATTCTGCAATAGCGGTTATTAGCTAACTTTTAAATGTTTTATTTTAAAAGTTTATTAGTGAAATAATAGTGTTTTGGATAGTTGAATTGATTCAATCAGTCTTCGAATTCCGACAACACAACCATTCGGATTTTTTGTAGTATCCGGCAAATGAAATGACGTTTCTCAACCATGCTTATTACTACCCAGAATGCATGATAGGAGTAGGGTTGCCTGGCTCAACACCCTGCTGAAGGAGGTGTGCAAAGAGAGAGAAAGAAAGAGTTGGATTGGGTTGCTACAAATAGAAGGGTGGTGAGAATGATCAAGTGTGTAGGCAGTAAAGAAGTAAAGTATGCGTTTTGATAGGTTATTTGGCGGTTCCGAGAATCGGATGGGGAAAAAATATGATCGAAGTTGTGGCTTGTTTACGTACGTCAAAAAATATACGTCGTGGACTGGAAAAACATAATTGGAATTTTTTCAATTTTGTGCGACAAAAAAATCGTAGTTTTTGAGCCGATTTTCGTAGCTCCGTAGTTTACAGCGCGAATTCGTAGAAACTACGAATTTTTCGTAGCAGTTGGCAGGTCTGGCTGTACAGATTTTTTTCAAACTCTTCAATTCTCTTTTAGATATACTTTTGTATATAATTGTAGTTTTCTGGTCAACAATTGAATTTGCCACGTTTTAATGAAAGTTGGTACCTCAAAAATGGCTCTAACAATTTTCTTGAAAATTGCTACATAAACCCCTTTTCAGATATCCTTTTGCATGTATCATATGGTTGTAATAGGAAAATTAAACAGTCTCATATTACCTATCCTAATTAAGAAGGTCAGTTTTAGATCTTTTAAATGGGTGTTTCAAAAAAGTCTCTACCCACTTTTTTTTAATTCAATATGTAAACTCGGTTTCCTATGTCTTTACACATGCATCAGTTTTCTCTTAGAGGAAAATTTAGCGTGTAATTTTGTTGGTCAGTTTTATATTTTCTGGCCACATTATCTTCAAAAAGTGCATATAATAATACGTGTAATAGTGAACAATGGAAGTCATGTGGTTGTTCACACCAGTTTTTTTTTTTTTTTTTTTTTTTTTAATGCTGAAAATTTTTTTGATTGATACTCTTTTGGAGTACACAATCTGTATTTGTTACTTTCTATAGATTTCTAAAATAGGGAAAAGTGGGCTAATGTGAGAATTAACTGTTTAAATTAAATTTTATGTCAATAAAATGTTGATCAGGGTGGCAGCAATCAGGGAAATCATGGAAATATCAGGGTACTTTATCAATCTGGAAAAATCAGGGAATTTTGTAAAAATACCCCAAAATCATGGAAATTTTCATTTTTGTCAAGCAAGCATGACTGAAAGATCCCCAAACGGGTGTTATCTTAACCATGATTTCGCAGGATTGGCTGCTTTCTAGTTGAATCTCACAAAGTTAACATTAATAATAATTAAAAAAGAAAAATCAAAGCAGTCTTTGGGGACTGCTGATAGAAGTGAAAACTAAGTAACTTGTGAATTGTATCGTCAAGCTATTAGATTATTATTTTCGAATTATTTTTGGTTTGTAAAGAAGTGTTTATGATCTGTATTATATGATTCGGCACAATATTTGTAGCTACCCAAATTAAATAAACTAAGCCTTATATTAGGTAAAAATATTGATTACTTATGAAATTATTTTAATTAGTAGCTGAGATACAAAAGAATACCGATTCAGGACACCTCAAAACGTGTAAATCAGGTGAAATCTCGAATTCCACTTTCAATAATATAAAAAAACTTTAAAATGTCTTTCGAATGATGTATTATAAATAATTTAATCATAATTAGAATTTGAAATATTGAAATTTTAAAATATTATAGAGCCATCTGGCGGTAGAAATTTCTGTAATTTACTGTTCGATTCCAAATCAACAAAGCTTTCTAATGATGTATTACTTCTGAAATTATTTTAATAAGTAGCTGTGAGATACAAAAGAAAACCCATTCAAGACACCTCAAAACATGTAAATCAGCTGAAATCTCGAATTCCACTTTCGATAATATAAAAGTACTTTAAAATATCTTTTGAATGATGTATTATAAATAATTTAATCATAATTAGAATTTGAAATTTTAAAATATTATAGTGCCATCTGGCAGTAGAAATTTCTGTAATCTACTGTTCCATACTTGCCAACTCTCCCGATTTTGGCGGAAAACTTCCGAATTTTCGATCTGTCTCCCGATTTTCCGATGAAAAATTTCCGATTTATCATAAAAGACAGAAAATTACAAAATAGCTTGTAATAGAGCAAAATTAAACAATGTTTATTACAAAAAATATCAGGCATGTAATTTTTTCGCGAATTCGCGGAAATCTGCAATTTTTTTTTTTTTTTTTTCATATTTTATTCAATTCGACAAATTAATTTCTGCCGCGTTCAAAAAAAAAAATCGCGGAGATCGTTCGTTTATAAAAAAGAAACCTCGTTAATGAGCGATGATCAAATGCTCTACGAAAGCCTCCCGATTGTTAATATTTTTGCATCTACAACATGAATGTCAATTTTCATTTTAAAGTTTAAAGAAATTGAAATGTTAAATATTTCTATCACATCTAATTATTTTTTGCCCCCCCCCCCCTTTCTCACCTCCAAGTAGCGATCGGCAATCAAGTGTTCTGTAGAAGCCTTTTGTTTCCCAATCTTTCTCTATCCACAACATAAATGACAATATTAATTTTAAACTTGTTTTGGCAGATTCTATAAATAGAATTGAAAGAGTTATTGAACATTTTTTCTGCTAATTTCTAATTTTATCCATAGTTAAGTTTCCAAAAATTAAGTATGGAAATATGTGTACTTCGTATAAAAAAAATCTTCCTAATTTTAGTCAAATCTCCCTAATTTTGAACATGAATTTTCCTATTTCTCATTTTTTAAGGTTGGCAAGTATGTTGTTCGATTCCAAATCAACAAAGCTTTCTAATGATGTATTACTTATGAAATTATTTTAATTAGTAGCTGAGATACAAAAGAAAACCCATTCAGGACACCTCAAAACGTGTAAATCAGGTGAAATCTTGAATTCCACTTTCGATAATATAAAAGAACTTTAAAATATCTTTCGAATGGTGTATTAAAAATAATTTAATCATAATTAGAATTTGAAATACGCATATTAGAATAAAATTTAGTTTCCAATTAAAATGTAATTTTTTTTCCAAAATCAATGAAGTTTGAACTGCAACTATTCCCTGTGCTGTTAATGGTGCACAGAAAGTTTCAAAGAATTTAGAAGAAAATTGAAGCATTTTGAAATTTGCAATTTTTATTCCTAGTAGAAAAACCACATGATGTCAATTGGTAAAAAATATGTTTCTTCCTGACCAGACAGTGTGAATGGGGTGTCATGGTAACGAACGCCTGCAGAATTTCAAAGCATTCGCTGATGATGACGCAAGTTCCATGATCTTTGTTCACCCAAAAGTGCTCAACGTGCCTAAAGAAGTTTTCACTTCAAAAAGTAGTGCAACAATTTGAGGAATAAATTTATGTCTTGTTGTTAATATGTTATGCAGTTAAAAAAAGTCATATTTTTATAATTTTGTTAATTTCTCCAAAATTTTGAATTTTATTTTCCTTTTTGTAAGTGATCAAAGATGAAAATAAAAAAATTGATATTTTTGCCCATCATTATAGTTTTTTGCAGTGGTTTAGGGAGCATGTTACACAAGCGTGTGATATACACAAAATTGTGGAATGTATATAATAGGTAACGAAAATCATGGAAATTTGTCAAAATTAGTCATGGAAATCATGAAAAAATCAGGGAACTTCTTTTCTGAATTTCTGTAGCCGCCATGTGATAAAATTTATGGATTACAATTTTTTCTCCTTTTTTTATTTTGTGGAAATTTGAAGTCATAATGTACTAATATTGATTGTTTAAAATCATTTGAAAAATTGAATGTTCTTTTTAAAAAACCAAATGAATGATAATTTTATAAATTTGTAAGTTATGGAAAATTGAACTTTTATTTTTGTACAATTTTTTTCATTTAATTTCAGCTTCCAAAATTGTATTAAGGCCATCTGCTCTTGCCTTGCAGGCCGAAAAATTGAAGACAGCTAACAAACATGACTCAGGTAAAT
The DNA here is from genome assembly GCA_963930645.1 of Salticus scenicus. Classification (NCBI taxonomy): domain Eukaryota; kingdom Metazoa; phylum Arthropoda; class Arachnida; order Araneae; family Salticidae; genus Salticus; species Salticus scenicus. The sequence continues at coordinate 15,241,781 of OZ005654.1, read as the reverse complement.
ACATAATATTATGTTACTATAGATTATTTTCTCCGAAGCTCTTTTATAGGATTGAACTGTTTAATTAGTGCAACTGCTGAACCAAGTTCATTTCTTTATTTGAGAAATATGTCAGATTATAAAAACTGTTTTATTATTGATAAAACATGGTAACATAAAACATAAATAATTAATATCATAAGTATTAAATCACTGTTATATTCTTTCTAGGTTCTAAGCAAGAAGGCAAAGAAAATTCCTCCGATGAAAGTAATATTGTCAAGGAGCATAATGGGAAGATTTCAAAATCAGAAGTTTTCACTAATTCTGGTATTTCAACTTCTACAGATAAATTAGTATCTTCATCCTCTAAGACATGTGCGACAGAAAGTAACTATTTTAGTAGCTTTACTGAAAAAAAGGGCGAAAATTTGTAAGTATTTGTCAGTTTTAGATATTTTTAAATAATACGAATGGTTTTAGTGCCTAGAATCATTTAAGCTTGCACTAGATCACTAAAATATCTGTTAAATACTAATTTTTATAAGATTCTCTGATGCTATTGAGATATTATCTCATCAAATTTTTATTCAGTTTTAATTAAAAATATATATACAGTACCCGCCGCTTATTAAAATCACATTTGTTCTGAGCCAAAGTGATTTTATTAAGTGGCTGATTTTTATATACGGCGAGCGTTCCTGCACTCAAGAGAAAGGTATTTGTGGTGGTACTTTATATACTACCTGCTCTTGAATAGAGACTTATCATAAAAATATTTTATTTTGGATATAGGCTGTTTTTAATCCAAACAGAAGATATATTAAAAAATAGTGATCGTATAAAATAATGATGAGTTAACCCTAGGCTTCGATCTGATCATACATGGGTACATACCAAGCATAAGATAAATTCAATTTTTTATTTTTTAAGATATTTTAAAATTCAGAATAAAGATTTAAAGAAAACATACCCAGTCTTGAAAAAAGAAAAGGCAGTATTCAATTCCAATTTAGGAGTATTTATTAAAATTAATTGGCTTCCCTATTTCAAGAATGTAGAATCTGTACAACTGTTACAAATCTCAAATCTCTAATACATAGCCATATTTCTTTAAAATAAATTCAAGATACTTCACAAAATATTTAAATAAAAAAAAATCATCTCCGGTCACTTTCACAATTTAGTTTCAAGTCATAATAACCGTTAATAATAAAAAATCTTTCGATGGAAAAGATTTAAAAATGTATCAGGGTGTGGGACCACATATAAAAAAATAACGGTAAAATATATCGCACGGATGCAAGCGCCCGACCATTCTTCTCTGCATCAAGGTGGAACACCAACTGAACTGATTTTCAAATTTTAAAAATCGCTCCTAAAGAAAAAACAGGTCCGCACACCTAAAATCACGGATACGCGATTTTGATTCGTTAATCGGACCGCAAAAGTAACCAATTAAACAGTTCGCGCACGCAAGAGAAACAATCGCGGATTCTCCCGGTGACAAGTGTCGCGGGAAGCAAACTTTACAGGGTGCGTTGAGCCAGGAACGAACGGCTGCGATGAGATGCCTGCAAAACGATGTATTTTGGCATAGGAATTAAACAAGAGGTGATGTATTTACATCACAGTATTACATCCCTGAATTTGGAAAGATATTTCTAAATGTAACGAATAATGTAATTAATAAACAATATTAATTGATTTTGGACAGATAATTAATTGTTCCTTAAAAATAAGTAAATTAAACACATCCCAAGTTCTGATGCGCTTTCTTTTTAGGAAGATCATAATTACTTTGCCAAAAGTTCACGCTTTCCTTTTAAATGAAAAAAAATTACATTTAAACCTCTTGCTTCTTAGTTATTTAGAAACACAAACTAAAAATTGACTTTTAACAATAATAATAATAATACTAATAATAAAACAATAATTTAAAAAAACCTGCGAATGAAACCAAATTTTCAACTTATTATCGCATTTTAAATAATAGGTTCCTTGAAATTGTTAACTAAGTGATGGGTTTAATTTGTAACTATGCTTCAAATGTAAAATTTTTGATAAATAATAGAAATAACAGAGAGATTGTGTTTTCTTTTCTTTTTTATTTCAAAAATAAAAAATCCCAGTGTAAATTAAAATTTGTTCAGCGTACATTGTCATTTTTGCTGCTGCAGATATTTTTTTTTAGTTTATTAAACGGCGATGCTGATTTTATTAAGCGGCAGTTTAAAAAGCAGTTTATATTCATTTGATTCTGCTCCTTGCAATTTAATCATATTAAGCGGCTGATTTTATTAACCAGTGAATTTATTAAGCGGCGGTTACTGTATATATATACTATTATATTAGGTCTTTTCCCGTAAGTTTGAATGTTTACATTATTTTATAGATCAGTTGTAAATTTTGTTTATTTAATTTTAATTTTTTTTATTTATTTATTTATAACATTTATGCAAGGGGGCAATAATGGAACAATGGGTTGAACATAATTTCATAGCTGGATTGATTTTGTATGTTAAATTTCATTTTATCATTTCATTTTTATGAGAAAACCCATGTTGTACTGAAGTATGAAGATCATGGTTCAATATTTTATATGAACTCTCTTGTCATTGTAAACTAAATCATGCATAAGTAGCAAAGATAAATGGCAAATACTTTGTTGAAATAATATTAAAAAGAGTAAGCAAACAGTGTTTAAAAAAAAAAGCACAAGTTTATAAATAAGCTTGCAAACTGCCATTTCAGATCTTCTAAAGTTTGTTCATCAATGCTAGTGAAATAAAATTAGAGAAAAAAGGTTAAAATTTAAAAGAAATTGTCTGTCCAAAGAGAGAGATTCCCTATCTGACTGCACTTGCGAATCTCAGTATACTGAACTTTTGTATTTAGATTTTAGTCTTTTAGTTTTTTTTTTTTTATCTTTGTTTTTTATAATTTTACTTCTCTAGAACTGATGAAGAAAGAATTTCAGAAGTTTTGAAATGCCATTTGCTAGCTTAATTTATTTATAAACTTGTGCTTTTCTTGTACGTTGTTGTTTACTTGACTCTTTTAAGGCATAATTTTTTTAATATTAGATTTAATAGATCATAATTTATTCACTTATCCTTTTCCGACATTTTTACCTTAAAACATTACATTCTTCTGTTTTTGCCTGCTGAAAGAAAAATATGGAGCACAACCACCATTTCTTGATTGAAAATGGTACTTAATGCTTTCTGGGAATTAGTACGATCGTTCATTTCCTGTTTTTATTACATACAATTGCTGTAAATGCAAAATGCATGTGGATATGTGGATGTCTAACCTACACAATTGTGTAGCTTAGGTCGGGAAGGGTTATTGGATGGATTTATTTATTTTTAAAAAAATTTGTGACAACTTTTTTCTAGTTTTCTTTAAAACTATTTCAACTCTACAAATAAAATTAACAATAAATTTAATCAGAAACATTTTCTTATAACCATTTATAAATTATTAGTTATGAAGCTGTTTCCAATTTTATTCTTTACAAATAACCATGCAGATATATAAGTAATTCAAAATAGATACTATTTCAAAATTTATAATCATATGCTTTAATTTCACGCAGGCATGTATAAATATGTAAAATTTATTTTTTATTCCTATATTTATCAATAAGCCTAAAAAAAATTGAACAGCTATTGTTTGCTACAAAAGAATTATATAAAAAATAATTCATTTGCAAAACATAACTCTTGAATGGCAACAATCTTAAAAAAGAAAAATTATTGTTACTAAGAAAAGAGCTTGTATTTGTTATTCAGATGAATAAAATATTTATCTGTAATGTGGAAAAGCCTTCTCATATCTGTATATATAATAGCAAAATATCACTCATTCATTCATTCATCTGTCAACGTTTAGTCTAAATCGCCAAAGCAAAAAACATGCCGTTTGGACAGTTGGTTCTTTCATGATGTACAGGCTCAGTATAAATGGATTTAATGAAATTAAACCTTTAAGGAGTTGAAAGGGAAGTCTTAATTATTACAAATACATTTTAAAAAATTAACTTACATTTCATATTTAATTGAAGCTTGGCACTGATTAATCTGTTAATAAAATGTATATGTTATTGTATCTGTTCTTTCAATTTTAAGTTGCTAATTTTGTGTAATTTTTGTGTTTAGGCCTTCTAATGGTGGTTTTGTATTTGGTCAGAATCTCCACGAACGTGTTCTTGTTGTAAGTCCCTTTTATCTTTATTATTTGTTTTAATTAATTCAAAAATTTACATTTTATTTCCTTTTCAGATGCAAATTTAATTTTTTGAAAAGTTTCATTTACAATTTTTTGTGACTAATGTAATATTTGTAAAAGACCCACCAGTACAAGAGAAATTCTGCTGCCACAGCTGATAGATGGGGGGTGCAGATTCGAACTCAGGTCAAATTTGTTGCCTAGCCATTTGATCTTTTCTGTAGTTTTCTCTCTAAAATTTGCATGAATACATAGGCTTACACCAACACACATTATTTGCTTAAAAATTGACAAATATTTTATTTCTTACGTCAATGTTTTCATTTAAATAAATGTAATTGTTAAAAATTAGATAATTAAAGGGTTATTTGTCACCATAAACAAAACCAAGTGGGTTGTTTAACAAATATGTGGTACAATAACCACAGCAGTGATTATTTAAATTAAGATTTATAGTTCTGCAACTGGTATGGAATCTATCAGTAGAATTTTAATAGGTTTTTAGTCACATTGTAAAAGATACAGAAATGGAGAAAGAAACATTTATCCATTTGTCCGTTTTAGGATTGTGTTTATTATTTTTAATTAATAGATTTAAAATTTTAAAAGTAATTCAGTTGTTAAGTAAGAAACGCAGCATAAAAAGCTTCACAAATTTGCCCAATAAATTTGTTATTTCTGTCTGTGATTGATATTATGTGTATAATTTTCATTTGTAGACTATTTCAGAATACATAATTTTATATCAGATAAATGCTTCCTTCTTCCCTCACCAAACAGCTATTCTTATGTAGATTTATAAATGCACATTTGTGTGGATTTTATTCTATTCATAATAGTTAAATAAACATTAAGAATTGTTACCCTTTAGAATTATGACTCAAGTAACGATCATCCAGCTTCCCCACCAGACAGTCACAATCTAACATTTGAAGAAGCTGCATTGAAAAAAGAAGATCTAGAAAAAATGGAACAACAAAATCAAGAAGGTGGGTATTCATTTATTTAAAATAAATTTCAATCCTACTCTAAAGAGGTCAAACATTGACTTTATTTATTTATTTATTTTTTTTTTTTTTTTTTTTCTTAAAATGTAAAGTTTTCTATGGAGCTAAATCTTCTAAAAAGTCCATTTTTGGGGAAAGGGGGGATGCCTGCATTATTTGTGCCAGATCAGTAATTTTTGAGTTCTCTTCACTTAAATTCTTCAAGATGTAAACCACAATTCATTCATTGAATTAAATAAAATATTTTGAGCATACAGTATACTCCTGATTATCTGTAGAATTGAGTGACACAAGTTCTGGGTGTATAATGCAAATCAAAAATAAACCAGAAAAATGCTGAAAATGAGGAGCAAATGAAATAAAGATACTGTAGCACAAAAACTTGATTGTGATTTACATAAAAAAAACAATACAAATGGTGAAAATATTCACAATATAGTAAAAATATTTATATTTTATGGATGGAAGGATGTAAAAAAATTAAACAAAAAAGTGTACTTACATTGAAGCCAAGGTACAATCTGTAAGTTAATTTATGCTTTAAATTATACAGTAATGTACAAAAATAAAACAAAATCATATTTATTTTAAAGAAATCATTTGTTTTTTCTCGACCTTACATTCACGGATAATCCGCTCGCAGATAATTAGAAGTTTATTATACTTATTTGTTTTGTCTTCCCTTGTTTTTTATTCACTTTGCAGTTAAACCAAGGTAAAAATGCTCAACATCCTATGAGTATTATCGAGATCAGGCCCGTCCAACCCAAAACTCTTGAGGGGCTGCATTGGAAATCTATTTTACACAGCATTGCATAAATGTGTGAACCTTGCACATATAGTAATTCTTTTTCCGGTGGGCTCGTGAGGATTTAAAACAGAAAAAATGCATGTTAAATATATTTTTATTCATAAAAAAACAATAAAGCAGCCAAAAAATTTTGATTATATAATTATAATTTATTGACATATTTCCATTAAAAAAGTCAGAAAAAATTATTAATTTTAGATGTTTCAACCGAAGATTTCAAATTAGAAATATCCTGAATTCTCTCGTGGGTCACAGAACCATACATGGCAGGCTGTGGGTTGGCCAGCCTAGATCATAAGTTGCCAGAGTGATCCATGAAAATTTTTTTTGTAAATTGCAGAAAATTTGGTTATTATTTAAAATCAATTTTTGGAAATTAAACTGATTGTTTATGTCAATTTTAACTTAAGAATTTTCTGACTTACTCATGCAACAGTTTTCGATTAAGGAAGTCCTTTCTAAAAGAGTAATATTTATTTTTCACAACACTACATATAATACATTGATAATTATTAACAGAGACAAATCAAATTATAAATTATTTCCATGTTGAATTATGAATGAAAAAATATTTTATTTAACAGCTAAACTGCTCTGCATATCACGGTTTCACTTTCAGCTCTCGATAAAAACGTTTAGTATCTGGTACTGAGAAAAAAAGAAATTGAATGATCTTACTCAGTTTTTCATACATACATATTTGCATGAGAAATTTCTCCTCCCCCCCCCCCAAAAAAAAAAAAAAAAAAAAAAAAAAAAAAAAAACATTTGTAATATTTTGCATTAAATGAATTTATTTCATATTTTAGTGGTTCACAAGATATAATTATTATGAATTTAATGGTCCCTAAAGTCAAAATGGATCTCTCTGATCTAGATGATTCTTGTGGGCTATGGCAACTGTAAAACAGTGTGGCTTTGGATTAAGTAGAGTTTCTGGAAAACAGTTTCTATCACATCAGATATTAGTAATTTAAAAACTGGCACTAAAAAATCAGTCTTGGTTAAATATATGCCAATTACTTTGGGAATATAGACAAATATGAATAGCATTTATTCAATTGTTCTTTAAATACAACACTGAAGTAAATCAAGAGTGTACCTAAACATGAAATTTAAAAGATTCCCTAACGCAAATTTTTAAGGTTTGTTTTTATTACCTCCGTATAAAAATTTTATATAATTCATTATTATAGATTTGTCCACAAATGGTTGGGGGGAGGGGGACTATAATAAGCAAAATATCCAAATCTTACATACAATTTTCATTGAAATAACCAATAATAATAATCTCAATTTTTTTAAGCATTCACTTTTTCTATATGGTCTGAATAGATTATTTGCTTCATTGCTATGGGCATGATGGGTATACACCCAAATTCAGTTTTGAACATATACTATTTTTGTCCATTTATAGATTTCCTTTAGTCAAATTTCTAAATTAAGTTTTGAAAAATTAGCATGATTTGCCAATAGATTCATTTTATTATTCTTATTCTCAGACATTTTATACTGTATTGTTGATAATTTTTTTTTGTTTAATATCCCTTTGGATAATTTATGTATTATTCAATTTTAATGAACTTTGCAGCAGTCAGTAGTAGTGCTGGGCGATGTTGACATTTCTTAAATCGATATATCGTTCATCTTAAATACCGATATAAGGATATATCGATTTAATGTAGCGTTACCAACTGTAGGGATTAGTCCCTACATGCAAGGACTAAAAAAAAAAAATCGACCGAGACAGGGATTGAACTGAAAACCTTCTTGTCCCAAATCAAACAATCTGGCACTGTACCACGCTTTTTTGCCCACTAATTAAGTTTTGATCATTTTGATAAAAAGGGATTGAATTTTCTAAGGTTTTATCTTGGCCTATAGGTGAGTTGTTGCACAAAATTTGCCTTTTATCCTATGTTTTCGACCACACTCTTTAATTTAGTCTTAGTTTGGTAACTCCAAGTTTTGGCGCAACTTAAATTCAATCGCAAGAAGTAGAAAACTTAAAAAAGAGGTTGAACCATTTTATGATATTGCTTGTAATCTTACTCCATATACAGTCGGCAGCAAAAGTATTCGAGCGATAGCAATAATGCCTATATATATATATATATATAAAAGTACTCTTTATACTGCTTTGTTAAATAAATCCTTCTCGAGTCATATTCTCACACATTCAAGAATTTTATCCTAGTTGACTATTACTATTACAGAAAATTGTTTTTTAGTTTCACAATTACTTACCTTTATTTCGTACATTTATAGAAAAATTTATCATGTACTGGAAAGTATTTATTATATCCTTATGTTCTAAAATGGGACGACAGTGCCATTTGTATACTGATGTGTACAAAATGTGAATAAGCGCTAATTTATATCAAGGTACAAATATGTAAAACTTTTCAGGAAATTCTGTGCATTATTTTTCGCGCTCAAGTTGTCTGAAATTTTTTTTTCACACTCAAGCAGATGGATAATTTCTAAAAATGGTCAAAACGTTCTTAAGACTTCTCGAAAGGTGTAAATTCGTTGAAAACCAGAAGATAAAAATTTTTACAAGTACTTTCTTGTAATGAATACCTACAGAAGAATGCAAAAACACGAAAATCAACAACGGACCATTTGACAAAATTAAATTTTTCCTCAAAATTATTATTTTTATCACAGAAATATTTCCCATTGACTCGTGACGTGACATTTCGTGAGTAACCTTTAGAACATATGAAGTACCCCAATTTATTTATTTAATTTTCAACTAATTGATAAATTCAGAATTTTATTATTTCTTATTACTTTTTAATGCATTAAAATATTTACATTCCCCACTTACATGCAAACAAATTACAAAATGGCTTCACACAAGATATTAAATTTCTATAATGTTTTGAATCTCCTAATAAATGTAAATCTTAATTAAAATTTTCTAAAATACAATTTCTTTCAAAATGCACGAGATTTTCTTTAAAATTAGTAATAGAAAGAAAAACAGTTTGATGCACTAGAAGAAAAAAAAAAAAAAAAAAAAAAAAAAAAAAAATCATCAACTTTTACCGTATTTAAAATTATTTTTAAATACCCATACTATACACTGTTAGGTAATTGATTTCGAAATAAATAAAAATCAGATAATTAAATGTTAGAATTTAGAATAATCATATTTAAGATGACGCTGTTGTTTGAATTAATTTATTTTTGACAATATGACAATGTCATATTCTTTACTGAAATTAATAAATTTAATGAAAGAATATTATTAATTACAGAAAATATTTATAAAGAATAATTATTTATTAACTTATCTAATAAACAGAAACTGGAGTATCTTATTTTTTAATTATAGGAACAGGAACTATAATAAAAACAGCCGAAGAAAATACTAATATTGATAAAGTAAATCTCCAGTAATCCATCAAACGAATTTCGAATGAATGAATGAATGAATAGATCTCATTTCTCGGTTTTCATTTCGTTACTGCGCATACGTTCCTAAAACCGTAATCCATTCGAAAGAATATGCTTCCTCGGGTCGGGTCTTAAACCGATATTCTCTTCCCAGTAACGGATGAATATTACTCACTTGATTATTTGCGGTTTGATTGAGTAAAGATTTTTATGATTTAGCTGTTTATGACTGTGCATGTTTTACACAAAACCGGTATCCGACTGAATGAATATACATCTGGCATTATTCCAGCATTACTGAATCGGTTTAGCCTCTCATCAGAGGTTCGTGTTTTTTTATGTTTCTGCATCGATATTTCACGGAAGATGAAATATTTAACTCGAATAAACGATATTAGCGTTAAATCGATATTTGATTTTACATCGATATAAAGCCCAGTCCTAGTCAGTAGCAATGAACGTTGTTGAAATTTTTAAATTGATTTATCACTCTATGTGTGAATTTTACTATAGACTGAAATAACATTTAAAGAAGAAGGGGAAAAAAAAAAAAAAAAAAACTTGAAAAATATTTATTAGAGTGAACTAAATGAATTCATAATGAAATAATAAAATAAAATATTTTTTTATTATTTATTATTTCTTTCTTCACCATGTTTAATTAATTGCAATTGTTACTTTTAATAGAAAAAATGAAAAAAAGCCTCACAGAGTCTGCCAAAGAATATGAATCAAAACAAGTTAAGAGAAAATTCGATGAAGTAGCAGTTATAACAGGTGAAGAAGAAGAATCTAATGTGTTGCAGGTCATTATTTTTTAACAATCAAGTTTGTTTTACTAATGATAAGTAATATGTGCAGTCGGTAACAAGTCTCTGAACACTAGCAAAAATTCCGATATTTAAAAAGTACACTTAATACAGTTTTGTTAAATAAATCCTTGTTGAATCATGTTTTTAGACTAAGAACAGGATTTGACAAGGATTTACTTAACAAAACTGTATTAAGTGTACTTTTTTTATATAGGAATTTTTGCTAGTGTTCGGAGACTTTTGTTACCGACTGTAGTTCATCTGAGTAATTATAATACTTAGTAAATATTTTGAAGCACAAATATGATATGTAAGCAGAGTGCTTCCTTAACCTAGTTGCCATAGTAATACATTCTTGCAACCCATAATATTAAAAATGAAATTTATGGCAATTTATGCAAGTCTTTATTATTTTTACAGGTAAATTTTATGTTGGGATCAAGATTATTAATACCCAACTTAAAATTTACCTACAAAACCAAAAATAATAGTAAAATTAATTATCTGGATGTAAATATAAAGCGATTAAAGGATAATAAAATACAAACTACTGTCTACCGTAAACCAACTTATAGTAACGAAATCTTAGATAATTGCGGTAAAAACCCCATGTAATTACAAAATCAATACCATTTGTGCATGCATTAATCATACTTATTTGTTCCAACCCCATACTCTTAAATAAAGTATTAAAATTCATTAATAAACTGACAACGCCAGATATTTTAGAAAGATAGTTTACAAGCTTTACCGCAAAAGGGTAAAAACTCTTAATCAAATATCAAGCCACCAAAAAGCCCCCCTTAAGTTCACTAATGCCATTCTTTTCAATCGCAGAGCTTCCCTCAAAATCAAAAACGAAGCAGCAAAATTTAACCTCAGTATATCTATCAAACCTGGTATTAGAAATAATAATTTTGAAACTAGACATCAAAATGGCGTCTTAATTAAATTTTTTGTGTCAAAATGAAAAATCTAGGTGCCATCCATAATTAAATATGTATATTAAAAAAATAATAATAAAGCATCAACTTGTAAATAATATATGCAAGATATGTGTAATAATATATGTAAATAATATATGCTTCTCAATTGGTGATTTTGAGGCATTGCTCGTATTGTTGGTAACAAAATATGAGGATATTTTGGACGCATCATAATATTTTTTTTCAATGATATGAACTCAGAATTGCTATTTTTTACTTGTGTCATTTTTCTTGCCATGGTGTCATATGTTTATTCCTTCACCATATGTGCAAAAGGCAGTGAAGTAATCACAGAATCTAAGTTAGTTTTCTTCATTCAGAATATGTATAAATCAATTCAACAGCGTAATTGTAATATTCATATAAGGGAAAAATTTGTCTCTTTTCTCTCTTTTTCAAGACTATTTTACCACTCCTAGGCCGGATAAAACTCATTGATTATATGAGAGAAGACTCATTTAAAGATATAATAAGATAATCTGAGGGAAAAGTATACATATATTAGAATAAATAAATCATCAGAAAATCTACAACTTGATGCGTTTATTAAATGGCATTATTTTCATGTTTGTTTTTCAGTTTTAACGTGTAGCATTTCTAAAATATCTTTTTAAAATAAACTATTATTAGGTAAAGTATTTTCTTCTTTCAAGGACAGTGATTAGAGAGGGGAAGAGATCAATAAAGAAAAAGATTTAAAATCTGATAATGTTAAAAGCTGCATGTAATAGCTATGCACATTTTATACTATTTGATGTTGGTTCCAGATATTCTTTATTAGATTTTTGAATTTATCATTACTAAATGTATTTCCTGTTAGTAAGCTATATAAAAGAAATATAAGGGCTATTACATAATTATTTATAAGACAAAAATTCATAATCATGTAATTGGTATATTTTATTTAAAAAATAAAAATAAAGTATTAATATGTATATTTTAAAAAGAGATTATTCTTTTTAGATCAATTGTAAGTTATTTGCTTTCGACAAGACAAATATGAACTGGCAAGAAAGAGGGAGAGGGACATTACGCTTAAATGACAGAGATCACAATGGTACTCTCCACTCAAGATTAGGTAAATCCTTTTACTTTTGTCAATAGTTTAGAATTTTAGCTGTGCATTGATTGATATTTGTTTAGTAGAATATTTTTGTATTATTTATATGTATAATTATCTATACAGTTGAACTCAATTGCAAATTGAAGTTACTTTTTTAACCACTTCACCGACCACTGTAGTGTGTGAAAGGCTACATTTCCTTAGAGTTATTTCGGGATGGCCGGGGAAGTGGTTAAAGTACTGGATGTTGAACAAAACAAAACATACATTTTGTTTATCATATGTTTTGATACTATTAAACGTCATGTCTCATCTGAATTACTTTAAATGAAAAAGATTCTTTCTGTGGAACAATGGTAAGAGTGTTTTAATAGTATTTTATCATTATGTTTTCACTTTCATTGTTAAATCAGTTACATAAAGTGATTTCACTTGCTTTTAAATCAAACTCTGTTATTATATCCCTCAGCTATAGTGTAAAAAATGTATTCTTGAATATGTTATAACTGAGTTTGACTGCATTTAATTTAATTCCATGTCATACTTACTTCATTGTATAATTAATGTTCTTAACAGAGCTGTATAATTACTTTTTCCTTTCTTCTATATACATTGGATTTGTGAAAATTTTTTACTTGGAGTTTTCAATGGATTTACATTTTTTGAGATATCCTGAGAATGGTTTGATCATTTTTACCAAATGTCCGTGTGATTACCAAAATATTGTGAATGCTCTAACCCAATGAACATAATTTAACCAAACTTGATATTTAGTTAGATCTTGACTTAAATTGGTGCTGATTTTTTTTTTTTTTTTTTTTTTTTGGTGGTTGATATATTACTCAATAGATGGTGCTGCCTCTCCCATAATTTTTAATAAGACAAAATAATAATAACAAAAAAAATCAACCATTGAAAAGGGTTTTATTCATGAAGATATTAAATTTCTGACAGTTTTAAAATCTCCTCTTTTTAAGTTTTATATATATACAGACATGCCAAGTCTCCTGCTTTTTGCTTGTTTTTCTATGCTCCTGATTTTCCACTCATTTCTCCTGCTTTTCTGATGTAATTTTTGTCCATCCCTCTTAGCGTAATTTATGCTTAAAACTTGTGGGATTGGGTAAAAAATTTTGAAAGAAAATTAAAATTTATCTTGCCTTGCAATTTATCAAGTTCAGTTTGAATGTGAATTACTATACAATGCTTTGAAACTAATTTTTTCTAAGATTAAATTTTTAACTTTCATTTTTGCATAATGAAAAATGTCTCATTATCAAAAAATCTTTTTTATTTTTTTTTATTTTTTTTTTTTTAATACCATAACTATTGAAAACTTGAAGGATTCAAATTTCATTAGAATATAGCTGATATTTTCATTTCTTTATTAACTTTTCTTTTACAAAGACAATTAAGATTCTTATTGTTTTATATTAGGAGCAAAATGATCAAATCTGTCTATTTTGACTTAAATTTTAAACAACTGTATGTCTGAGGTTTTTTTTTTTTTTTTTTTTTTTTTTTTTGATAGTTTGTTTTACTGTAAGAAACATATAATATTCATTTAATTTTAATACTGATGCTTTGTAAATACCTCCTAAACTTATAAAACTTTACTTAAAATTAAATTTGCATTATTTTACTCATTTTTCTTATAAGCTTTCTTGTTGGAAAAAGTCTCGTGATTTCTGTTAAATCTCCTGCTTTTTTGTCATTGGAAGTTGGCATCTATGTATATATATATACACATTTGCCCTTTCGGTTTGGTTTCTTCTGTATTTTGCTTAGGGTGAAGGTTGAAGATCCTTAACCATCTGATCTATCGCCACTGACAGATATATTCATAGCTTGAGCTGTCATTTTTTTTTTTTTCACAATGCGCTTATAATATTAAATAATTAGGGATATTTAGTTTGTTTTTAAAGTATGAAAGTTATAATTAATAGTCATAAAAGTTATCTAGAGTGCATAGTTATATTTTTAATCTCGAGTTTAATTAGATATTAATTTAGTAGATTGTAAAAACTGTACAGTGAAAACATTACAATTTTGAATTTTTCTAAGGCAGTCTGTGGGTTAAAAATGTTGTCCCCTTCCAGTGATGTCTTTAGACCGTAGAATCCTGTTATACTCTGCTTTATGTTAACTATTTTTAGTGGTTAATAATTCATAAATTTATTGCATTCTTTTTACTGCTGTTGTATCAGGATTTGTTAGATTTTTGACTCATTAATAAAAGAGTCCAAAATTGTTTTAAATCAGTGGTGGTGAACCTATGACATGCGGGTCAGTCATTGACCTCCCAAAGGTTTTTAAATGATCCACATGCAATTCTAAAAAACTTATTTTTAATATCATTTTTTAGAAAAGAAAAGAACTGACATTGGAAAATGTTATTGAAAAAAAAAAAAAAAAAAATACAGTATTCATACTAAAAATCGAATTTATAAAAAGAAAAAAATTCTAATTGGACATGGTTAACCAATTTTCTATCACATCATTGCACTTAGTTTAACTCTTGACAGTTATAAACTTAGTGTGCATATTCTCTTGTATGTAACAACTCAAAGAGAATATAGTGATAGACTTGTCAAGATCTATTTGAAGTTTTCTAATTATTGTGAAGGATCCATTTTGTTATCATCAATTTCTTTTAGAAACGCCTGTTTGCAGACTTGTATTTGTTCTAGGTTTTCTGACAATGTCTTTTTTTTTTTTTTTTTTTTTTTTTTTTGTAGTCGTAAAATATGCACTTTTTTGTAACCCATTGGCTAATAAGTCTGAATGCAAAAATGTGGAACTGTTTTGAAAGTGATTAACCAAATTACGTTTAATTGCAGGTAATGCCAGAAATAGATAATACTTCTTTCCGACAAATACTGAAATATACAATTATTTCACAGCCAATTATCAAAATTTTTTTTTTTTTTTTTTGGGGGGGGGGGGGGGGGGCTAATTTCCAAAATATGTAATCAACATATTGTGGATATATTTTGTCCAACAAATACAAAATTCTCGCTTCATTATCATTTCAGATTACTGAAAAAGTATGTCTTTTGGTTGCCTATTTCTAAAATGTGTGATTCATTTGTTGTTGTTTTGATTAATTTTCATTTAATGATAACTAATTCCAGAAGTGCACAATCATTTTATGGCTGAGATTTATAATGCTTGCTTTTCAAAACATATTAATACATGTTTATTTCAACATAAATTTACAAAATTGCTGTGTGTTTAATATCCGAAATAAGCCATATTTTTTATGAATGATTTCCAAAATGTAAGATCATTTTGCTGTTATTTGACACTTATGTTTAATTGTAACAGTACAATTTTTATGAGACCAGTTCATGCTTAAGAAGTTTGAGAAAGGGAAAAAAAAACATGGCTATTTGATACTTTTGGTCATTTTATGACCTAAAAATTGTTTGTGTGTTTAAAAATTTAATTTTAATACATACACAAAAATTTATATTTATATTTTTAATAATATATATATAAAATGTGTACACTTAAGTGTATCTTAACAAAAAAATTATAAAATAATGAAACACAATAAAAAAGGTAGTGTTTGGGTGGGCAGATGTTTGATTACGGAGGATGGGTGGTGTTGTTTGGCTGGATGGTTGGGTGGGATTGTGGGGAAAAAAAAAAAAAAGAAGGCTTGTTGCATTTACTTTGTATAAATATGCAATCCTTCTTTTTCCATTAAATTTCAGTTTCTTCATTGTTGAGTTGTCAACTATTCTTAAAATTCTAATCATACTATTAAACACACAGTAATCAATAAATTTCATTGTTGTTTCAGTTTCATTATTCTTTATCTGCTAAAAAATTTTACTTTTTTAATCCATATGACTTCTATTCTGGTCTTGGCAGGCTGGGGGAGTGTTGCTGGCGTGAAGCTAGTTTAACCCCACAGGCAAGTCACAAGTCTTGCCGCCTGCCTCCTTCCTTCCTATCTTAAGTTTCTTAAATTATTTTTTCATAAATTTCGTTTCAGTTTAAGTTTTTCTGTTAAGATTTTGTTGTGTTAGTTTATTTTTTCGTTTGTTTTGTAGGCTGTTAATTAATAAATTTGGTTTCTTTCAAAATGTGTATTTCATCCCCTGATGAAATTTTTTTAAAACCTTTCTGAGCTTCTCCTACCTAATTTTTTTTTTTTCCCCTTCTTATTGGTCTTTGTGGTTTCAGTGTGATAAAATATTAAAAAGATTAAAAAAAGATGTAACTAACTTTATGATATGATAAAATATTAGAAATATATATTAATTAGATATCAATTTATTTGTTTGGAATGGATGAGCGAAGCAAGCAGGGCCATGTGTGCTGATATAAAAGGGAGGGAGAAGCGTTATCGTATAGTGGTGGCTCGAGGCCAAAAGAATGATTCAGAGATCAAGACAGCATTGTGTTTGTTTATTTAACAGCGGACATAAAAATTGCGGCGATTTTTCTTAGTGCCGTTTATCGGCAAATAACTGGGAATATACTCTCTTGCTGATTAATGATCTAAAAAAAAGCATGGTCATCAAAAAAATATAAAAGACAAATATTGAAAGAGCTTACCTTCAACTCTGAAATATAAATAAGAAATGAACACTTAAACAAAGTTAAAATAAAATTAAAGAGCACCATTAAATCACTTAAATTGACTCTATTTATTTATTTAATTATAAGAATAAATATATTAGGGCCGGCACCCAATATCACATTGATAAGTAATAAGAATTACAACAAATTAACATTTTCACTATTTTACTTAAATTATTTCTTTGGCATCAATATTCTCATTATTTAACTGAAGTTTACTAAAAAAAAAAATTCTTATTTTATTTGTTATTTCACTTATTTTACTAACGTTCCTCAGTTCTGAATTATTATTAAAACGTTCACAGTTTATTATTTACGATAGCATGAAATCGTTTATTTTTATACACTTGGCGCATTGCCTTTTCATAAATAAGAGAATTGATTGAAGCACATGTTGATGTAATTCAATTTATGATGAATAATGAATGATGTTGGCAGACGATGCCGATAATCACTTGTAAATGCATTATAGCATGAATTATTACGATAAATTATTCGATGACATTTATTCTGTTGGGTTTGGAATGATCTTGAATAACTATGGAAGTTTGATTATATTATCGTTGATCTATCATGATGCACATATTGCAGCGTCATCGTAAAGAGCAGCTC
This sequence comes from Salticus scenicus, assembly GCA_963930645.1. NCBI lineage: Eukaryota > Metazoa > Arthropoda > Arachnida > Araneae > Salticidae > Salticus > Salticus scenicus. The sequence continues at coordinate 15,224,280 of OZ005654.1, read as the reverse complement.
CCACCAATATGAAACTTCTGGATAAGCAACACTTGTTGCAATTAAAAATTTATTTCTCCTGAGAATCAGCTACTGGGAACGACACACATAGACGATTAAGAAGCAATTCGAGCGACATCGTTGATGGTTTCAAACTTCAGATGGATCCGGTAATTGATGTGTAGAACTGTACGTGGTGAAAATATTTTGCTTATTAATATTCTAAACAATAATGAGAAAATACATCACTTAAAAATTATAGGAAGGGACGCTACGATTCGGGCCAAACCCGGCGACCATATCTAACGGCAGAGCCGCTAGGCCGACCTCGAACCGCACGTCCTTACAGTATGCTGTTCTCCGTCAGAATGTCACGGCGTTCCTTCCCAAATCTCCCGCCTAGAAGTGTTGATTTACTGGCGAATTAGTACGCGCTCAAATAGCTCACTCAATTATTTTTAATTGGAGTTTATTTTATAAATAAAAGTTAATTAAGGTTAATGAAAGTGAATTATCTTTATTCACCATTTATTTATTTTTGATTTATTGAAAGAATAATTCATTTTTTCTATTTTTTGTTGAAAGTTTTGTAATGACGCTATCTTTTGAAAATGCGTAGGAGTACATCCGGAGTGCATTGAACTTAAGCAAAAATTCTTGGAATGAGTCAGCTCATAACGTGGGCTTTGAGGGAGGAAACGATGTCACCATTACTGCTTTAAATTATCCAAAACTATATTTTGCAGTCAAATTGTATTTTGATACGACAATATTTAAGTTAGTAACAATAGTTATTATTTTTTAAATCTGTATACTGTGACATAACATGTCATCTACCTGAGTCCTGAAATTTCTGTCAACCCTTTTCTTCCCATATTTTAAGGAAACTTTTCCAGCTGTTAGAGTGAAGGAGAAAGAATACACACACACATATATATATATATATATATATATATATATTGGGTGTGTGAATAGGACTCCATTCTTTTTTATTAAAATTAAACACAATTATTAGGTAATAAAATGAAAAATTTATTTATTCAAAGTAGTTCCCATCTGCAGCTACAACTTTCATCCATCTTTCAAGTAATTTACTGTTTCCCTTTTCTGAAGAAATCAAGGTCTTTGGAGGTGATCCTATCAATAAGTCAATTTTTAATTTCTGGAAGAGAACTAAACCGCTGTTCAGAAAGAGATGACTGCATCGATCGGAAAAGGTAAAAATCTGAAGGAGCTATGCCTGGTGAATACGGCAGGTGGGGTAAAACTTCCCAGTGCTGTTCTTTTAAGTAAATTTTTGCAATGTTTGCAACATGTGGTATTGCATTGTCTTGCTGAAAAATTAATTTATTGTGCCTATTTACCCATTCTGGTCATTTTTCCGTATAGCTCATTTCAAACGTATAAGTTGCCGTCGATAAACATTGCCATTGATGGTTTCATCAGTTTCTAACAATTCATAATATATTATTCCATTTTGATCCCGCCAGATACAAAAGCATGACTTTTTTGCAGTGGTTGTGTTGCATTTTGGTTGTGATGGATTAGGTTCACCAGGCTTCACCCAAGCTGTTTTGCAGTTAGGATTTTCATAATAAATCTACTTTTCATCTCCAGTAACAATTTGATACAAAAAAACTTTTTTATTGTTATTTTTGAAGTAGCGTTTCACAAATTGTTTTTCGACGTTCAATGTCTCTGTCTTTTAATTTATGTGGGACCCAGTTATTAGCTTTTTGAACCATTCCTAGTCCTTTCAAATGTTTTGCAACAGTTGATCGATCAACATTTAATACTTCAGTTAATTCTGACTGTGTTTGACAACAATCTTCAGCCAGTAATGTTTCCAATTCATCATCTTCAAATGTTTTAGGTGGTTTTCCATGCTCTTTATTGTCAGTACTAAAATTTTAAACAATCGAAACCATTTTTTGCAAATAGAACTTCATGGAGTTTGTACATCGTAAATGTCTACAAGCAAATGATAAGTTTCTGCTGCACTTTTCTTGGCATTAAAATAATGTAAAATAACTTCCCACAAATGATGTTTATTCAGAATAAAATTCGCCATTTACATCCTGCCTTTGACAGCTGATATGAAGTACTATCGAATATAACTAATGAAATTTTAAAGGACACATGATCAATTTTAAAAGCAACTTATTTTGATATAGGGCGGAGTCATATTCAGACATCTAAAATATATATTTATATTTTCCTTTGCAGCATAATTATCCTTTATCACAAATATTTATTATATGTTTTGAACAACTTTTAGGTAATTGAATTATATATTGTATTAATCTTTTTGATTTTGATGTTATCGAAATGTACATATGTAATCAAAAAATTTTACTTTCTGTGATCATATTTTATGTATCAGTAGTAAAAAATAAATAAATAAACAATTTCATTTTAATTCTTAATGTTCTTATTTTCAGTGATGAGAGTTCAAGGAAGTTTGCGAGTAGTCCTCAATACAAAAGTGTGGGCAGGAATGTCTGTTGAGCATCCAAGTGAGAAATCTGTACGGCTGACTGCATTTGATCCTCAAGGAGTTAAAGTTTTTCTCGTTATGGTAATCAAACATATTTGTAACTTAGAATAATTAAATTATGTTGTTTATTTTGTAAATTAATTGCATTGCTTGGATAAATTTCTGTATGTATTAATATAATTTAAAACATAAATTACTAAGAAATGTTTTAATTTTCCTATCATTTAATCTTTTAAATAATAAGAACAAGACAAATAAGTTTTAATCTTAGGAAAGAAGTAAGTATTGTGTTTGTAAATTTTATATAGACTTTTATACTTTTTTAAATTTATAATTTTTATGTATTCTTTATATATATGGATACCCAGTGGCAGAAACACTGCAACATGGCGACAAATTTCTGTATCAAAACTAAAACTAATACTTTTATTATTTATAATTGTTTATATCGTGTTGTGCCAAGCATTGCTATAAAATATTTAATGGGCTCTTCCCACCTGACGTCAGGGGTCACATGATAGATGAAAAACAAATAGCAGACGAAATCTTGTTTATCTAGAGCGATTGCTAAAATAACATATTTTCTATTCTTATTTTTGATCGATCGTATTTAATCTGTGTTATTTTTTATACATCATCATTTTTAATCCATTTTATATCATTATTCATCATCTTTCGTTTACTGTATACATTTACAATCATCATTTAGTTTATACCTGTTATTGATGTTCATGAAGACCATGTTTAAATACTCTGATTTTTGGTACTTAAATCAGTGACAGTGCAATATCGTACTACGTACATCCATTTAGACCAGTAACTAAGTTAATTAACTTGTTGTAACACCTTTATGCAATTCAATTAAATGAAAACATTTTATAATTCGTAAACATTCCACAAGAAGCACAAGAACAAGCTATTATTTATTGCTAGATCAGTTAATGTTACAGTTACACTACAATATACAAAAATCGATTCTTATATGTAAAAATAAATAAACACATAGAATGTTTTTTAAAAATTATTAAATTTACAAATACAATTATTCTACTGTTTACAAATGCACAATATTACTTTTATTTTATTTTATATTAAATATTAAAATTTTTGTTCTTAAGAACAATATTTAATTGAATTCGATTCTCAGAATTCGTTTATTCGTTTTCCTCTATCACGTGATTGAGCAGACGATGCTGGGAAGAGCCCATTGAATGAATACACACGGTTGTTTATACTAAATTGTTCTTCAGTAAAATAACCCCCCCCCCCCCCCCAATCCAGTCAGCTTTCAGGTTTTTTGAGTGTAAGCCATTTTCACTCCTGATTACACACAAATTTTGCAGACAGATTATGAAATTTTAAAAGCCTGCCGCAGACAGCTACAAAACTTTCTGCCATTGGGTATGGATCTAAGTAAAATACTTTAATTAGCATAAAGGATGGCACAAGACAAATCCAAACTGATTTGTTAATATATATCTATATAAATTAATTAAAATCTATAGTGATAGAAATTTGAAGGAATTATCTGACTAATTTTTATTTTATTTTTTCTTCAAAAAGATTACAATTACCGGTTGCACCAAGGTAAGATACTGCTAAAAGCATAGACTTGAACATCAGTTTGACACTAGAATCAAGATTTTTTTGCTTGATTTCAATAGTTTTTTTTTTCCTTAAAGTTTATTTATTTTAGATTTATTATGAGTTTAAAAAATATATATATGTTAAGTGATTCGTTTAAATATAGTCACCAGCAAAGTGGGCAAAGCCTGCAAGTATGCCTTTAAAATGTGAATAGTATGCGCAGATAGAAATGGACATCTGATTGGAACCCATTAACATATCTTATTAATAAACTAGCCGCCTTCGGCGACCAGCTGGTTCGCGATCCCTGAAAAATCTGACTTTACGAAACTCCCGCTCGGTGGCGCCTGCAGCGCCTTTTTCCTGTTTCAGGTCTAATAACAGCTTATTGATATATCGTGAAAATAGCTTATTGAAATCGCAGTAAATTCCCGTGAGGTAGCGCCTTCGGTGCCCTCTTCCCTTTTCAATATCTGAAACAGCCTGTTCTCTCACCATGTTATGATATTTCAAATTTCTGACTTTAGCTAAATCCTGCTCGGTGGCACCTGAGGCGCCTTATCCCCGTTTTAGAACTTACAACACCTTCCTCGCTCATTAGAATTTGAAATATTGAAATTTTAAAATATTACAGTGCCATCTGGCGGTAGAAATTTCTGTAATATATTGTTCAATTCCAAATCAACAAAGCTTTCAAATGATGTATTACTTATGAAATTATTTTAATTAGTAGCTGAGATACAAAAGAAAACCTAATCAGGACACCTTAAAACGTGTAAATCAGGTGAAATCTCGAATTCGACTAATATAAAAATGAAATTATACTAATTAGAAGCTGAAATACAAAGATAATACAAACATTTTTTAAAAAGATTTGTGTCTGACTTATCTGTGGTTTTCTCCAAAACTTGCTTAATTCTGGGCTATATACATACCATTAAAAATTATTATAGTACGAAATGTGAGTGAAAATCTGAATTTGAAACTCTGTAAAATAAAAAAGAATAAAAATTTTCTGGGTTTTCCGTAGTTTTCTCCGAAAGTTTCGTACAGAATTTGAACTGCTTATATCATTTTAATAGCCTGCAATAAAAATACTTTAAAATATCTTTTGAATGATATATTAGGTATTACAATAATGAATATCTTTGATATATTTTTAACTCAAAATGGCTAATCTATCAAGGGCGATTAACGATTTCTATTGAAATCCGTCTAAAATTTAAGAATTCCAAAACTGCTTTTTTACAACCAAATTCATAAAAAAAAAAAAAAAAAAAAATCAATATTATTCTGTTAAAAGTAACTTTTGGTGTCATTAACAGATGAAATAAAAATGAATTTAAATAAATATGATATGTCTATTTATTTTATTTTTAAAGCTATACTTAAGATTTTTTAACTGCGTACAGGTGAGCCATAATGACGGGCGATTTCGAAGTTCTGCTTTTGATCGATTTTAAATTGAAAAAAATTCAAAAACTGCTTTTTTTATTTCCAGTACTCTGTCACATGCTCCAAAAACGAAAAGCAAGTTTCCCGACTGGAAGAATATTTAGCCAGCATGTCTAGCACCTGGCACTGAAGAATCTTTGATAAATGAAATAACTGCCTGTTGCCAACTAAATTTCATACTTTAGTTAATTTTAAAAAATCTAATTGCTGTAGAGATAAGCCACTTGCACTCTTAGATTCGGAAAAAAATCCCCTTTCATTTGGTACCAAATTCGTAACGATCGGACTAATATTTCTAATTTATTTTCCATTTATTTTCTGCTTTTAACGTTAAAATATATATATTTATGCAATCGCGGTGAATTCTGAGTAATTGAGATCACTTTTTGATTAGACATGGATCTATATTTTATTAATATCTCCGCAACTAATTAAAATTTTTAAATTCTGTTTTCACTATGCATTCGGATTTTTATTGACTAAATTCTCCGATGCCTTGAAATTCTTTCCTCCATTTACTTGCATGATGGTAATTACGTTTAATGTGCTCATCCTTTGAAATTGACGGAATTCGACAATTGTATGTTATCAGATATGTTTTGTGATACAAAATTACTCACAGATTGTTTCAGCATCCTGCTATAATTTCATGCTACACATTCACAGTCTTTCGACAATTTTTCACTCTACACATTCAGAAGAGGTTTATCAAGTAATATAATTTAATTTTGTAAGACCTTCCACCGATTAACTTTCCATCTAGAACTTATATTGCATCTTTCAACTTATGGAAATCTTTTAGTGGTTAAAGAGTTCAACTGCTTAAACTGTATCAAAAAAAAAAAAAAAAGATTTTATTTCTGTGCCATTTATATCATTTTATTAAGTTTTGAGATTGGCCATCTTATTAATGTTAGTTATGATTTTAAGTAGACTATGCAAATAAAAATTATTTTGTGCACAAAGAAATCAGTATCATATCATCATTTCAAGTTGGTGAATGAATTTTTTTATCTGTTTTATCTTTGTTTAGCTCAAGTCTGGATATATATCTACATATATTTTGTCACTTGGATCATCATCATCTACTTTAAAATAGTGCAATGCATGATCTCTTTTAAAATCAAAACTTCCAAATTTTCCAATTTTACATTATTTGTAAACTATAACGAATTTTCTGAATTCAAAATTATTTTTTATAATTTAATGAGAATTTATTAATTTTTATTATAACATTCTGGTTTTACTTTAATTTCGGCATTGTTATTATTATTTATTTTTAAACATATTTTTCATTTAATATAATTTCACTTCTTTGTATGAGTTCTTTGTCACTCCGATATATATCTTTAAAATTATAAGTCAAAATTTATATCAGTTGATAATTATTTTTTAATATTGTAAGTTTCTAAAAGTTTAGCCTATTGTAACATACTAAAACTTGTCGATTCGTTGAATGTCTGCGCTGTTTTAGTTTTAACTTTTTCAATATACTTGCAGGCTCAACCGAAAGATGCTGACCAATTGTATAATGCATTAAATTGCCGTGTTGCTACTCTTCGCACTGATAACCTCAAGAATAACGATAACTTACTTACTGTGGAAGAAGCTACAAGCTCTTCTACTTTGCCTGATGAATCAGACTCTTCCTCCTGCAAACACATTCGCCTACCCGACAATTGTAGTGCTGACAGTAGTACTGAAGTTAGTTTTACACCACAGGACACTTCTTCCGAAAGTGGCACTGCAGATTCTACTGATGTACAGTCATGAATAGGACTCTCAAAGACTTATTTAACTAAATTTCTCGAGATAAGTGAAAATCATATAGGTAATCAATGCTGCATCGTTGGTCACAGCCAGACTTGCAATGATATAACTTTCGCCCTTTTTTTTTTTTTAATATGTATGGGGTAGAAAGTTATTCATATTCATTCGCATAAACTTTCATTATCCAAAAAAAAGATTTTGTTTTAGGTATTGTGATTTATGATTAATGAACATATTTTTATATATATAAAAAAAGCTAAATTCTTTAATATATGTTTTTTGAAGTTACAAGTAATTAGGCTTCTTGTGAAAATTGTCACTAATACTACAAATTTATGTAATTTAAACTAACTTTCGTATTTTTTAATATGCTATGTAACTGTTACTTTTATACCATTAAATTGGAAATGCTAAATTTTATGTGTGCTGTTTTACAATTAATTTCTTAGTATAACATCCTTTTGAAGCAGTTTAAAATATTCCATTGAAGATCAGAAATTTTTAATTAAGTTGCTTTTTCATCTTAAAGTAGGTTTATCGCTGTCAGTTTTTTTTTTTTTTTTTTTTTTTTTTTTTTAATCAGAAACATTAGTTCTCTTTTAATGCCTCTTCTAGACATTTCATTATCTTAAAAAAGAAGGGAGAGGTAGCTTTTCATCAGAATTAATATAGCTGTTTGTATGTTATGGATCAGAAAAGACTTTTTAAATGATTTTCTGCATTTAAAAAAAAATATGTAATTGTTGTTGCATTTCAAATATGTAAACCTCAATTGTGTACATTTGCTTTTAAATAAGAATTAAGGGATGTACCAATAGCCTTAAAAAAAAAAAAAAAAAGAGTTAAGAGGATTATTTCTTTCAATTAGACAAAAGATATATGTATATGTTTTGACAAAATATTTTGCAGATGAATAATTTATTCTGTGAAAATACATTGTTGCAAACTATTTCATTGTAAAATCGAACTTTTATGAAATTCATTGTCTGTATGGCAGTTATTGTTATTGTTTTTTCTTTTCACCCCCGTAATTTCTTATTAGCTGAATCTTTCCATCAAAAATTTTTTATGCATATTTTCTTACATAACACATAATTGTAGATGATTTCACAGGGCTCAGAAACAATATACCCCATGTATTAGTTCTTGCATATGAATTTATTAATAATATTCTAGTATTTATATTTCTTTTGTTCTGTAAATATGTTAAGATTCTTGGAGTTAATTTTTATAGCCATAAAAAGCTGTCTGGATAAATATATATGATATCATTGAATCACCGCCATATTCTTAGTTCTGTAACAGTAGCCTTTCTTTAAATATTAGTATTTTGTAGAGATTTTTTTTTCTTTAATATCTAGAATTATTGTGTAAAAATAAAATAAGAGTTTGTTAAATTTGGGTAAATCAGATATTGATAAATTGCATAAATTATTCATTCTAGGGTTTTTTTTTTTTGGGGGGGGGGGGATTATATATAATTAAATCATTATCAGTGATCACTATTAGTGATCAGTGAATCATTATCAGAATTATTATTCAGTGCAGGCAGCAAAACTCAGCACTGCTTACTATGATGAACTGAACTGTGGCCAACTGTGTCAAATTGATTGTCTGTAGACTTTGAGACATGTGTCTTTAATTTTTGCCATATTTTTATGGTTACTTTTATACTACGAAAAGATTCCTGATTATGTGAATAGAATTTCAAACTACTACAACATTATCTTTTTATGCATTTCACCTTTCAAAATTAAAGCTAGTCTTCTGAAACTAATTCACTCGATACCTCATTTAAGTTCTAAATGTAACATTTTTTTTTTTTTTTTTTTTGCATTGTTATAAATATTTATGTTGTTTTATTGTATGAATTTTCTGTTGAAATATTTTGATGTTTACAGTTAGTTTTTGCCAATTTTATTTTTCAGTATTTTTAAATAGAAATAAAAAGTTCAAAGGTTAGTAATATTATGACATAAGACATTACAAGTAAAGTTCCATTTGTATTGTTTTATTATTATCAAGCATTTTGTGTTTTTCTTATAATTGCAGTTTGTTATTAAAAGCTAATAAAATTAAAATAATTTGAAAAAGAAACTTGTTGTACACTTTAATCGAGTTGATACACTCTTAACATATGCAACATATTTAATTTGTTAATTATGAATTTCTATGTGTGAAAGTAAGATCTTTTGGAAAAAATCTTTTATTTTATTTAAATTGGAGTGTGAGGTTGATTTTTATACCATCTATGTGAAAAATGCTACAGCTGGGAATTGAACCTGAGCATTCTGCTTACCATGCAGATGTTCTACCACTGAGCCACCCTGGCTGATTTTATGTGAGAAATGCCGAGCTGGTTATCAGCCAGGGTGGCTCAGTGGTAAAGCATCTGTGCAATAAGTGGAGTGCCTTAGTTTTATTCCCATCTCTGATATCTTTCACATAGTCTGTTAGCGCCTCAGTGGCGTGAGCGTAAAACGCTGGTCTTTCACATAGTCTGTATAAAAATCAACCTTACATTCCAAATTATTTAAAATGAATATTCATGGTTGATGAAGTAATGGCCATATCACAGGAGAGACTTTCATTCAGCATTTTACTAAACACAGCATTATACCCAACATACTCAGCCTGATTTTGTTCAAGGACAGCAAGTTTTTGGATGATCAACTTTTACGAAACCATTTAGAAAAAGCTGGGTATGTTGAGCGTGCTAATCAAAATTGACCAATAGGAGGAATAAACAGGATTTTTTCCTGGAATACCTTTAGAGAAGGGAATACATCACGCTATCAATTCGGGGGAACCCTACGTACAGCTGACCGGTTTCTTGTTCGTTCAGCATAGTGAACATGTTGCGTATAATGTGTTGAGTATATATGCTCCCGTGTGATATGGCCATAAGGAATAAAATTTTTAAGTAGAAATCATTTATTTTAGTGATTGGTACATAGGCCTATCCAACTCAAAATACTTGGTGTACTGAATTGAAAATCTATTTTATTCAGGCAGGTCACTCTGTATGTATATACATACAGTATTGTGCAAATTAATGTGAACACAAGTGATTAATTAGAAAAAAATAATTCATGTTCTTTATTGAAGAAAAAAACAGAGAAACAGTTAGAATTAATTTTTTTTTTTTTTTTTTTTTTTTTTTTAGTACAATATGTGTGCTCTTGTAACTTTTATAACTTCTTGTACACAATTTGGCATAGAATCAACAAGTTTTTTTTTTCACAATTTTCTGATATTTGCGAGTCTCTAAACCATATCTGAATTATTGTCTCAATCAACTTTGTTTTTGTTGTGCAATCAATTTTCCTAAGTCTTGCTTTAACTGTAGACCAGAGATTTTCCATGGGATTGAGATCCGGAAAGTTACCTGGCCATTCAAGGCTTGAAAATTTTTTTTTTTTTTTTTTAATATGTTTGATCGAAATGTTGTGTTCTAAGTTTTTCATTGTCGCTATTTCTAACGAAACGATATTGCTGTCCTTGTACCAAAAAATGGCTCTCATCTGAGAACAGCACCTTTCTCCAATCTTCAACAGTCCAACCTACATATTTTTTTGCCCAGTTATATCTCTTTTTCATCATAACATCCGTCAATAACTGCTTTTTTTTAGGTCGGATTGTTTTTCTTTCACTTTCAATAAGGCGTTTTCGTACAGTGGAGTCAGGAACAACAACTCCAGCATGCGATAAGAAGTCTTGCTGAAGTTCTTAGCTGGTTTTTATAGGGTTTAATTTATTTGCCTTATGAGTAAAACTTCATCTCTCGCTGTTGTCTTTCTTTTCCTTCCACATTTCCCTTTTCTGTTCCATAGATATAGTAATAAGACATGGATTGATCAGCAAGAAAGAAAAAGTGAGGCCTTTTTTTTTTCGGGAAAAGTCACTCTAATGGCTGCCTTTCCCCGAGTAAATCACACACAGGAATACACACGGATAATTTAGTAAATAAAATTTATGAATAATGTATTTACTAAAGGTGAATGAAAAACTCCAGATACAGTTTCAAATTCATTTTTCTTTTTATTCTTTTTTTCAATACTCTCTAATGGCTGATTTTAGAACTTTTTTCGGCATCAAAATTTTTTGCTCGATAACATGGGGATGATAGATCTATATATATTACTATATCTATGTTCTGTTCACCTCAATTTTCCCAGTTTCCCTTTTTTGCTTCAAAATCTTGTTAACAGCTCCCAAACTCACACCACACTCCTTGACTATATCTCTTTGAGTCATTGATGCGTGTTCATTCAAAGTAACAATCTTAGTGCATTTTTTCGGAGAAATATCCATCTGCAAAAATAAGAAACAAAAAACCTTTAGTTAAGTTTACTTCTGCAAAAAAAATGTAGTTCTGAAAAATAGCAAAACTTAATGCGTCTGAAGCTTTGTTGTGTCTCGTAACTCACTGACTGACAGAACACGGACACAAAATGGCTGCTATTTTGACAAAAACAAAATTGCCAACTGCAAAAAACAAGTGTAATTGTGCTAATTATCACGTGTTCACATGAATTCGCACATTACTGTATGTGTATATATTTTTGTGGGTGTATGAGTCATGTATGTATACAGGGAAACCTCCTGTAAGGGACGCCTCTATTTAAGGCACAATTTCTCTGGTTCCAGTCCCTTTGAATAGGGACCTTAATGCATTTACCTCTGGTTAAGGGACACTCAAAAATTACAAAATGAATTTTTTGAGACTTTAGCGACAATTTTTGGGCAAGTGAAAGAAGGTTTCATGATAAAGAAAAGATAAAAATGAAGAAAATTTTATTATGCCTTCTATTTTGAAGAATAGTTTTCAGTGTAGAAAACAGAAGATACAGCCAAATCATTATCTCAAACTTTACAATGACGATCCTCTGAGAAACACATGTGCTACGAGCTCAAAGGTATTTCTCTTTGCCGAATGGTAACATTTTGAAAGAGTGGGTTTTCAAACTCCAATTTTAACTATGTTTGTTGCTTGATAAAGGCATTGAGGAAAAAGAAATGTCTGAACTTGCCTAAATAAGTTGCCCAAATGTTAAAGTAAAGGAATATCTGTCCATTGATGAAATTTGTCCACTAATGAGATATATGAGAATATCAGATTTTTGTTGTCATCTCTAGATCATGAAACATTGGAGAAAAATACTTAGAGGATACCGAAAGCAGTAAAAAAGAGAATATAGAGAAGGAAAAGTATGATATCAAATGCTAATAAGATGCCTTAAAATACACTTCACAGTTAAAATATTCATCGTAAATAATGGTGATTAGGAAAGTCTAATAAGTGTGTTTAATATCCATTTCAAAAAAAAAAAAAGAGAGAAAAGAAATTTTTCTAAACAAACCCACGTAATGTGTTATTTAAAATAAATTTTTGAAAGTGCAAAAAGCATTTTCTTCGTTTCTTTCCTAATTTTAACAATTTTGTTAATTGAAAGATTTATTTATTATAAATGAAAGTTTTAAAGACTCTTAATAAAACGGGTACTATGTTACATGCATTCTGAGTCATTAAAGTTTGGTATTACCAGTATTTCTATTTAAATTTCTTAAGGACAGTTTGACTTATATACCATATATAATAAATCCTACCTCTGAAGAAGGGACATCTCTATTTAAGGGACAAAATGTCTGGTCCCTTGGGTGTCCCTTATTCAGAGGTATTACTATTTTTTTTTTTTTTTTATTTATTTATTTTTTTTTTTTGAGGGAGTGCATAATGAAGATTTGGAGCTGAATACATTTAATTCAAATTATTTTTATTCATAAATTAACAGTAGAATCTTGAAAATTTTATGACTATACATTAATAACTACAATGAAAAGAATAAATCATGGATTTAATAATATTTCATTGCAACAGTGTGATTATTTTTGCAGGCATGAGAATTTTCCGCGGATCCGCGATTTTCCACTTTTTTGTGATTTTCGTTAATTTTGCGATTTTTTATTTTGTTAAAATCAAACTCCAATAATGATCAGTGTTCAAACGCTCCACGAAAAACTTTAGATTCTCAAACTTTTTCGATCCAAAATATAAATGTCAATATTCATTTTAAATGTGCTTTATCATATTCTATAACATATAAAAGAACAGAGTTATTCAATATTTCTCACTCATGTAATTTTTTTTGTCCTCCCTCCTCCCCCCCCCCCTTTCTTTTTCATCTCTAACCATCGCCAATCAACATTCTGCGAGAAGCCTTTTTCTTTTTTAATATTTATCCAACCACAACAAAAATGTCAACATTAATTTTAAACTTACTTTATGATATTCTAGAACCCATAAAGAAGAATTGTGTTTGATATTTCTCACTCATGAACTACTTTTTAACCCCCCCCTCCCCTTTCCCATTTTCCACCACCAGCCAATGTTATTAAATGTTGATTCCTAGCTAATTTTTTTTTTTTTTTTTTTTTTTTTTTTTAACATGTTCTGTTGTGCTGATGTGTTATTCTTTTAGTTTAATTTGTCACTTTTAAAATCTTTTGTATAGTTTTTTTCCTGTGAGCATTATTTTTTCATTTGAAATAAATTTTATGAATGTACATTTGTATAGTTTTCCCCGCATGTGTTATTTTTCATTTGAATTTAATTTTATGAACATGCATGTTTCCTCTTTTTTAAATTTTCTGCACTTTCATGCCTGTTTTTGGCTACCATAATCATTGAAAAGTATTTTCACTTCGAAAGTTAGAATGGATGGATTAATTTTTAATCTGTTAATCGAAATTGTCAAGCTTTAAATATTGTTAGTCTCCTCGCGGGCCGCAGAAAACTACATGTTGGACTGCTTTTTTACATATATAAACAATAGAATATTAATGTAATTCAAAGTAAAAAGTAATATATGGCTTAAAAAAATCCCCTTATGAAAAATATTACTTTATGTATAAAATATTATTGTAATAAAATAATATATAATATAATATAATATTATAATATATTTTATTATATAATAAAATATTACCTTATGAATGTGAAATAAATGGTAGTTAATATTTTGTAGCATCCCCTTTAGCTTTAATAACAGAATACAATTGATCTTGCATACTATATGCTACAAGGTGTTTATAAACATTTCTATCAATATTACCCCAAATAGACTTTATACGTGCCACTAACTCAGTTTTACATGAAGGAGGATTTTCTTGGAGTTTTTTCTTCATTGTACCCTGTAATTTTTCGATAGGATTAATATCTGGTGAGTTTGGTGGCCAAGGAAGTACCTTAATGTTGTGTTGGTGGAACCAATTCTTAGTTGACATCCAGGTATGCGGTGACGCTAAATCTTGTTGAAAGATGAAATCATCTTCAAACAAATCTTCTGATGATAGAATCATGTAATGTTCCAAAATTTCTTGATATATCTGAGAGTTAACCTTTTGTAGACGATGCATAACTTTCCAGGTCCTATGCTCATGCAACCCCAAACCATAACATTAGCAGCAAATTTTACCGAACATTTAAGGCATTCTTTATCAAATGCTTCTTGCTTCATTCTCCTAACTCGAATACCTTGATTACCATATGGAACACAAAACATACTTTCATTACTAAATAATATTTTTTTCCAATCTTCTTTGTTTCATAAAATCTTGATTTACACCAATTCCATTTTATGCGCTTTTGTTTTGCAGTCGAGAGGTTTTTTTTTTTCGGTACACGAGATTCAAACTTAAAGAGACGTCTTAATGTTGTCAATGTAAAAACTTCAACTCCTCCTTCTTTTTATTTTCGATGCAAGATTCACACACTTTTAAAACGGTTTTTCTTAACTATACTCTTCAATTTCCTGTCATTTCTAGCAGATATTTTTGGTTTTTGGTCACCATTTTGACGATTATTATGAAATTTTCCATTTTTTGAATATTGTGTTAGTATTTTACTAACGCTTGATTGCGAACAATGTAAATAATTCGCTATATAACATTGATTTTTACCATGCCGATAAAAATCAACCATACGAAGTTTAACAGATTCAGGAATATCACTCACACAACTCATTTTAAGACGAGAAAGCAAACAAACTGCAAAAAGAATAGGGTCAGGTGGGGTAATATGGGTATAAAAACACTGTTTTTGAAAGTCAGTAGAACAAAATTAATATAAAATTTCAAAAAATTAGATAACTTTTTGTTGCATATATACATTACAAGTGTTGAGAACACATAGCGCTTGAATTTTTGACTCAATACTTAAAAAAATAATAATAATAACGATTTAAAATGGACTAAGTTTTATATCTACATTACCCCATGGCCTTTGGTAAAAGGAGCAAAATTGCAGGTAAATCTTTTTTTAAACTTTCCGACAAAGTTGAAAAGTGTTTTTAACACTTTCCAACAAAGTTGAAAAGAGTTTATGACTTCGGTTTGTCTGTCTATCTGTCTGCCTGCCCGCTCTCTAACTCTCTTAAATATTTATGGAATTCCTGGAAATTGATATATTTTATTCATGTTCAGCATAGGATGTTTCCTATTGAAAATGAAGGAAGTACAACTGCTGGTTTGTATACAGGAACACCCGAAATAATTCCAAAGCATTGTGTTCTATGAGAGGTATTTCCATAAATTTTCATGTTTTAATACTTAGTATAATATTTTGCCCAAATCACAATGATATTGTCATTAGTTATGAAAAAAAAAATGTGGTAAAAAGTAGTGTATTCTAATAAAATATCATCCTTTGCCATACTATCACTTTTCAGTATTCCAAATTAATTTATTAATTTAAATATTGTAAAATATGTGCAGTGTTAGAATTACAAATTCTAACACTTTTGAATTTAGTTATTTTTTTTATCAAATCCTCCGGAAAATATTTTCGTTACTTTCATTTTATTTATTTTCTCCATTTAAAATTTTAAAATTTGCAATTTTCAATAAATAGAAAAATTTAAGAATCTACAGTGAAGCGTTTTGTTTGTAAACAAAACGATCGATGTTTTTGGATTGTAAACAAACGCCTTAGCCAATAAGAAAGTTCAATTTTATTCACTTTTCAAATCATTTCAAAATCTTTTTAGATCGTCTGCAAATAATTTAAAACTAATTTTAATAATTTTCCTAACGTTCATTTTTCATTAATTAAAATCAGTGACGTCACTTCCATTTACGATTTTCAAATTCTCCTTCTAGAACAGTCTATGCAGTCCGCAGCGAATATATCGCTACGCCGATTCAAAGAGTGGCGTTCCTCTAAGAAAATGTGTGTTTTTTTTTAATATTTATATTTAATCCATAAAATAGCCCGATATAAAATATTCCTTTCGCAAAATTAAATGTATTAATTCCCGTTTTATTATTTTTTATTCAGCAGACGATCCAGATAAAATAAGTTATTTTTGAACTATTTACCGCGCGCATCAATTTAAATGTGCATGGTCTCGTGGTGCGGGAAATTGAAAGAGCGTCCTCTCTCTCTCTTGGATGTAAGCGGCCAGCGGAGTTACATGTCCTTTTCGCCGGTCCGCGGCATCTATCCGATGTCGCGGATAGGCTTATTTTAAAACTACTTCAAATGATGTTCTATGTGTAAATGTTTAAAATCCCATGAAAAAAAAATAACTTATGATGTCTCCATGGAATGCAACTTCGTGAAGGATGATCTTAGTAGCCGATACTACTCCATGGACATATATTAGTTCGTGCGTTTGGCAATGTCCAATTTATTTTATTAATTTGTCACTATATTGTTCACTTATCATTTTGCGAATTTGGCTTTGTTATTGATGGTAGATGTCATAACATTGTTTTAAATAGTGCCTTTTGGATATCATGTTTTTACTTTTCAGCTACCTTTCTTCTGTTTGGGGTGAGTTAATAATTATTTTCATTTTCCTATTTTACTTTGTTTTAATGGAAATTATCTTTTATTTAAATTTTAATAATATCAATTATTTTGGCATATTTTTAAGATAATGAATGAGCGGCGGCCTAACGGTTAATGATACAACCACTATACGATTTGTTTTTTCACTAAAGCTTATATTATCAACGATCAATTTATTTATATACTTAATTTATTTTACTTATTCAAAATTCAAAAAACCAAACCCCCTAATTTTTTCTATCCTAACATGCAGAATCTATATTTTTCTAATGTAGCTATTACATATAACTGTTTAAAAAAATTTCAAAGCTTTTCATTTCTTTCAATTTTCTCATAATGACAGTTTTCAAGAGAATGACCTATATAATAATTTAGCCATATAATTAAGCCTAATGCTATACCCAATTTACCCCACTTGATCAAATATTCCATAGAATACAAAATACAATTAATTTAATTTACCTTCAAGTGAATAAATGTTCTCTGATACTTTGTTGTTATTCTTTTGTAAAATATTTATAATTTTCCTATAAAAATGAGGGGGAGGGGGGGGGGGGGAGAGTTTGGAACAGTAATAGCTGAAATATGTTGCAAGAAGAACAATAATTTAAATCAAAAATGATAATTCTTAAGTTGCCCCTATTTTTTCTGTAGCAGAAAAACTGTGTAGCCATCTAATAAATACAAAACAAAAATTAAAAATATTGTATTATTTTAAATATGTAGCAGTTTTTTTTTTAAGTATACCCACTTTACCCCGCCTGACCCTACTGATTTTAAATAAAATCATCTGAATTTAATCAATGATGCCACCGGTTATGAATTGGTGATAATTAAAGGAGAATTAATGTGAAATATTCTAATATTTTGAACCACTTGAATAAATATTCTATTATTTTGACTTTTCAAATTTTTTTTTTTTTTTTTCAATTAATCCTTTCAAAAATGATATTAATTTTAAAATAATAAATAAGTTTAATCAACCATAAGTTCTTAATAAAAATATCGTTGGCATATTTGCATTGAAAGACATTAAATTACCAAACGATATTTTCAATTTGTAAAAAAATGTAATTATTCTAATATTTTGAATATGAGCTGTACATATAAATTTATATGTAATTATGAGCAGTACAGGGTTGCCACAGGCTACTAAAAGGCGACTATTTTCAGCCTGAGAAGACTATGGCAACTTTTTTGACCCAAAAAGCTTGAAAAAGCAACTATTTTCACAAAAAGGCAACTATTGGGAGACTATTTTTCACCTTTTGCAAAATTCTTCCAGAAATTCTTTCAGAAAGAAATATTTTCTATGTATTTTATAAACAATCCCATATCTTAATCTTTTCACTTTTTTTTTTTTTTTTTTTTACCATCTTAAATTATGGTATATCCCTGATGCTGACCTTGAAACAGGTAGAACATCCAATGAGAATGTAGAAATAGCACCAGATATGACATATGTACCTATTAAGCTGGCCAATTTGCTTATTGCAAATGATTTCTAGTACACTCCTGTGACCTGTTATGTCCTTCCTCACCCTGATTTCATGTAAGAAAAAATAACAATATTATAAAAGAAAGCTCTTTTAGTAAATCAGAAAGGGAAGAATACAGAAAAAAAAAAAAAAGAAAATTATATGTATATAAGCTCTTAAGAGCAGACAATACTTAATCTTTTCAACAACCAAATCCCATGTTATTCTATGGGAAAATTTGTTTCCACAATGACTCATTGCCTAACTTTTTTTTTTTTTTTGAAATTCAGTTTTCACATTCAGAAGTTTTTTTTTTTTTTTTTTTTTTTTTTTTAAGTTATTATTGGTATATTTATATTGAATAGTAAGAAAATGTGTATGGTTTTTATCCTTTAATGATAGTTAGTATGTGATATTTAAGCTAGTATTTTGGTCACTAGGCTACTATTTAGGCAACTATTTTAATGTTTGTAGGCTACTAAAGCAACTATTTTCGTTATATATATATATATATATTTTTTGGCAACCCTGGCAGTAGGTTCTGAGATACACTTGGAACAAATTTTTGTCACAGTCACACACAGACGAACATTTTCTAAAGATAGTCAATTCGTGTTCTGGACTTCTCAAAACTTGTAAATTCATCGAAAACCAGAAGTTTTTTACGAATCTAATGCTGCCTTCTATTGAATATAAAAGAAAGTAAAAATCATAAAAAATCTGTTTAGTTTGCATAAATGACATTTTTGATGCTGAAGAGATTTTTTTTGTTCATCTTGAGTTTAACTGGCGATACGGATTTTATTAAGTGGCGGTTTTAAAATTAGTTTGTATTGTTTTGGTTCCAGTCCTGGCAATTGGATCAGATTAAGCAGCTGATTTTATTAGCCAGTGAATTTATTAAGCAGCAGTTACCGTATTCCTTTTTATTGATTTTGTTGGTTCTATTTTAATTCATCTTTGACGTGAGTGAGTTTCATTATTGCATGAGTATTATGGTATAATTCATCTTTAATTTACTATTCATGGCTGGATTTATATGAGGTTTTGGATGAAATTGGCATTAATAATACGTCTTTTGTATGCTAAATTTTATGTTTTATATTAAAATTTTTATACATATATTATTTCTTTTGTGCATAATTATTAAACAAATGTATTGAACGTGAAAATTGGATGATATGCTTTTTATCACATCATTGTTCGATTTCTGTAATATATTGTAAATTAATATTAATTTAATTGTTCTCAAAAGTACATTTCTGATGAAAGGAAAATTTTAAATGAATTTAGAAAAGTAAAGTAAATATAAGATGTCAAAGGTTATTGTTGATAGCGACAGAGATGGATATACTTAAATATATATAGATATGTTTGTATTTCCCTTAATTTTCTTTTCTTTTTCATGTAAAGTACAAACACTGAAGTTCGGATATGTTGTTCATTACAATAATATCTATACAGTGGGTATTCAGATTATTAGATTTTTTTTTTTTTTTTTTTGAGGTTTTTTCGATTTTCTAAAAACCTACTAGATGAATTAGCCTGAAATTTTATACATGAAAAAAACATTTAGAAACTCATATTTTCCACTATCAATTTAGTCCAGAGTGCAGTTAGGGGACCAATCACATATTGAAGAAGAGCAAAAATATTAAAAACCAAAAACTATTTTATTTACGTGACAAAACTTAAGTTAAAATACATTTTAAAACAAAATATAGGGTAGGTGCTCCAGTGATTGGCATGCTCCAGTAATTGACATCTATCCCGAAATAATTAATAAATAAGAAAAATAATAATATTTACATATAAGAATTTTAACATTTTATGTCGAACACTGGAGCATAGAGTGCTAATAACTGGTAAAATGAATAACTAGCAGTATCAAACACTGGGACACAGGGGGCCAGTTACTGATAAAATGAAAAACTGGCAGTGTCAATTACTGGAACATTGAGTGGGTGGCAAATAAAAATTCATTAAAAAAAATAATTATTATCAAATGTATATATTTTAACATATATGTGGTTCTGAATGTCTTTCATACCATATGTACTAACTTAAGATTTCTAAAAATATTTTCTCATGACTAGAACATTAAAAACATCAGAGATTGCTCTAAAAGTGTCAATCACTGGTGCACTTACCCTACATATAAAAATAATTAAAATCTAGATGTTTCGAAACCCATCTGGGTTTCATCATCAGTATCAATTACAACATAATATGCAAGCATTACATGAATATCCAAGGAATTTATAGAAGTACAGAATATTGAGGAGCCAGTGTACATGCTTCATTGTTAGTGTGAAGATGGCTGGCAGTGTGCCAGCTCTCAAGGAAAATACGTGATTTATAATTATCAAAACCAGAATTTAGAACTTTTATATTATCGAAGTCAGTTCTGTCTCATAAATAAAATAGTTTTTGTTTTTAATATATATAATTGAGACGGTTTGATGTTTGTGTACGTTAAAGAGCAAAAATACTTTGGATCACCCTGCATCACAAAAAGCTACAAATGACTTGTAGCTTTTAATACATTGTTGTGCAATTATTTAGGCAGATATAATTTTGTTTTTCAAAAATTACTAAGTTTTTTGACAAGATTTTTGCTTATAACTAGAACGTATTTCCATAAAATTTTACAAAAGTTGTTGAAAAATTGACAAAACATTAGAGAAATGTTATTCTGAAACGTAAAATTCACACATGTAATATTTGTTGAGATATGAACATTTTTAGTAAATATTATTTTTCTGTGCATACATGAAAGATAGAAAAAATTTTATTGCATAGGTTGAAAGCTAAAGATATTGATCAACTTTTGTCAAAAGTTCATTTGAACAGAATAAAAATTAAGCAAATTGTCAGCAAAAGAACAACCTAGATTTTAAGTATTTTCCAGAGTTGAAAATCTATAAGGGGTTTTATACATGCTGCATATTTAATTTGAAGATCTAATTATTTCAGTCATGTTGCAAAAGTTCTTTTTTGTTAGAAACCCCTTACAAACTCACAAATCTTAGCAAATAAACAAAAATATGTTAAAGTTACGAGCCTATAAGCGGTTTCTAAGTGACAGTAAAATGTCATTTTGTGTATTCTGTCCCTTTATATATTTCTTTTTCTGTTGAATGTTCTGTATTATTATTAAGAGTTTTCTTCAAAATTATGCTTTCAAGCAAACGCACATACCAGGCAACTGAATTGTCAAGTAAGCATACCAAGCTTCTATTATTTAAATTTTCAAGACTATTTTATTTCCAACTTAAATAGATGATTTAGGGTTATTCATCATTTTAAATTTTTTCCTATTTTATATTTGGTGACTACAAATATGTTCAATATGTTTGTATGATTCTCTGTAATGTCAGTTGTGATATGAAAAAAAAGTCTTCACACAGATTTTTTTTTTTTTCCAAATTTTATTCAGAAAGACTAAAGTTTACAACTTTGTGAGAACAAATTAGCAAATATAGTTAGCACTCAACGCTGGATATATAGAGCACTTTTCATTTTACAACCGTTGAAAAATGAAGAGAAAAAAAAAGATGTCTAAAACTAGTTTTGCATATCTACAAATCTCGGAAAGAGGAAAGGCTTTTTTAAGTGGGATATGAAATCCTTTGCCAGAATATTAGCATTAATTTAACATTTTTGTTTATGTTCATACATAGATTCTGAACTAATTCTTCTAGGCAAAGAACATTTTTGTGCTTCACTAAGGCAGGGAAAGCAAATTCTGAGTTCTAAAACTAAACTAATTAGGTTCTTTGTAAATTATTAATTTCATTTGGCTCAATTTTTGTTTTCCGTTTTGTAGAAAATTGAAGTAAAAAAAACTAGTTTTTGTTGGAGACTATAATGTCTAATAGTATTTCACGTAAGAAAAGCTCTCCCATAATGTTTTTTTTTTTCTTTTTGTCCCTTTTTCTGTGGATGATCCCGCTTGTTTAAGAGGGTGATTTTATGTGTATAACAAAGAGGAAAAAAATCTTTCAATATAACTGCTTCACCATTAACATTGTCACTGTACACCATGTTACATTTAATGCAATCGAATATAGGGGCTTTCAGAATCTGCTCTGATGGTTTTTTGTTCATAGTAGCACCTGTGTGAATTAAATAGAATAAAACTGGTGCATTTATCAAAAACATAGAAATTATTATTTATTTATTTATTTTAATAGCTATTCTATCTGATAATATTTCGTTGATATTGATGGCATCAAAGCCTGCATAATCCAGATTGCTCAAGAGGTTAATAAATTAATAACTGATCTTTTTAGAAATTTGCATAAATTCTTAAATTGTTATCTAAATAAATAATTTTTAATAACATTTAATTTCTTTAAAATAAACTAAAATGTGCTACTTCTTACAATGTTGATTATTACGTAATAATCATTTCTTGAAACAAAATGGATAAAGCTGCCTAGTTTTCCACTTTTTTAACACTATTTCTTCAAAAAAAATTTTTGGTTAATTTAAAGACATAATTTCTACAATTAAATAATACTTAGTTAACGATTATACAAAAGTAGACTTCAAAAAATGGAAAAGTTGGCAGCTATGATTGGTATTGAAAAAAACAGATAAAAATCTTGAATTTAATGGAAAATTTAAAAAAGAATTTTTAACATTCATTTTAGTTATTTAGGTAGAAATTCGGCTTTGAATGATCGAGTTTCCATTGTTTACTTTTTTTTATGTAAATCGTTGTATTTTGTTTTTTTTTTATTTTTTAGAATGAAAGGGAGAAAAAAACTAATATTTTAAAATTTCCGATTAAGATGTTTTCTATCATATTGAGATAGTCCATAAGTGGAAGATTTTCATCATGAAAAAGAATAAAATAAATAAATAAATAGATAAATTGCATACTTTTTTGTTTAACGGCCCTCTTCACTTACCGTCGCCAGAAGCCCGAGCCAATGTTATTCTATGGAGAAATTTTCTTTACAAATAACTTATTAACTAATACATATTTTTAAATTCTGTTTTCACATTCAGAAAATTCACACATTGAAAATTCGTATTTTGCAGCTTCAAAATAAAATATAAAAAAATAATAAAATAATTTTTTAAAAAAGATCCGTCCATTTAACAGCTGGGAATTTTCAGAATGTGAAAGCAGAATATAAAAATATGTATTAGTTAATAAGTTATTTGTGAAGAAAAATTTCCCATAGAATAACATTAGCTTCGGCTTCTGATGGCGGTGAGTGAAGCGGGCCCTTAAGATCTTTCATTAGGAATTTAAATTTGAATATTTTTATGGTGGTGTTTGTGTTTATAATTTTCAACCTCTTTATATTTACTGTATTTTCAAACTTTAGCTATTGTTTGTGTACATTTATATTTTATGCTATGGCATTTTATCGTCTTGAAGAAACTTATCTAGAAGCAGATGCGTTTTGCATTGTGATAGGATGTTGAGATTCCCCATGCTGCTAGAACCAGTTTTCATTATATTATAACAAAAGAAAAAAAAATAAAAAAGTGTTTTGTAGAAGGTTTTGTTAATTAAGGGAACACTTCATTCACTAAAAGTATGTTAAAAAGTAACTATTATACAACAGGTATATATATATACTTTTATGCATTTTATCTCTTTTTCCTCTCAAAACTGGCAGGTAATGACTATCATTTTTTTTTTCTTTCATCGATTACAGCACCAAATAAAACACCATCAAAGTATATCAGTATTAAGGCACTGATTTTCAAGTCCAAGTACATACAACAATAACTTTGGAAAATATAAATAAACAACATTGTTTGTTCAACGAAATTGGACAGAAAATATAGGATCACTGTTAGTAAATTAAATCTTTAAAGAATCTTATTGCAAGTTTAGAATTCCAGGATGTCAAAGTTTACGAATCGAACATTAGAGAACAGTGTCAATACAGTTATGTTATATTTCAATATATTATAAATATGTATGCATTTTACAAATTACAACAAAGAACTAATTGTAACAGATTTGTGTCAAATGATGATTTTGGTCTATACCTAAGTGATAAGAGAGGGAGACTTTTTAATAAGATAAGAAAAAGAGCATATATCATTGTTATCTAACTTTTGAATGTGAAAATGAAAAATCTCTGGTGTTTTAAGAGATTATAAAGCAGTTTCAAAGCAAAATGCGATTTTTTTTTTTTTTCAGTATTTTGCTAAAGTATTTATTTATTATAATTATTTTTAAACTTCCAATTTGTAAAGAATAACGTAAACCAGATTAATTAAATTAACAATCAATTTTTTCACATTCAAAAATTTTACAAATTAGCTATGATATACTTCATGTTATATATTAACTTATTTTCAAAAAAGGATTAAATTACATTTACTTTAAAAATATATAACTAAATAATATCCTTTTCCTACCTAAATAATATCCTCTACCACCCATAAAACTAACCCAATTAATCTTAATACTGTTAATACCCGAAAAATAGCCCCCTATAATAACCACCATTTTGCTCTCAAAAGAGAAGCCATTGAAATAGTAACTAACAATCTGTCTATCAACGATCGTGAGCATAGCGTAATACCATCTGTATGGCAACAACTAATTAAAAGAAAAAGACCATTCCAAGTGAAGAGAATTGAAGATCAAGAGGAGGAAGCAAACCAAAACAGAAGGAGTGTCACAGTAATGCACTGATGATGGACACGATGGTTGTCCGAAATATATTTGTTCTAAAAGCCGTAAGTGTATACTTTTTAAAAGGATATTATTTAGGTATATATTTTTTAAGTAAATGTATTTCATGTTATTTATATTGTTGGCATGCACATTAATTTACATGTGAATCACATGTCTAAAGTACATCAAATAAATTTCTGAATAAAATAAAATTACAAAAATTATTTGATTACTACTCATTGGGTTATTTCATAAAATGTGTTATATATATATATTAATGAAGTTCTTTGGTTGGTTTTTAGAACAATTTATAATCTTTTTTTTTTTTTTTTTTTTTCTAGTAGATATGTTTGCAAATGATCCGCAAACTTTTATCCTGAAAAGAGCACCGTTAGAACAAAAGGCAACTACTGTCATACTAGTTTAGAATTTTTTTTTTTTTTAGTATTTTCTTCTATAAAGAAGTAAATTCTTAATATTTCTGAGTGAGACATTCGTTGATAAACACTTCTTAAAGAGTAATAGTAAAAGAAAATAATAACCAAATTAATAATTTAATCAAAAGGCTTCGAAAAATCATATAAATGTATCTTTTTTTGTTTACGTAAATATTTCAAAAAAAAAAAAAAAAGACTTTTCCCCCCTTAATAAACATGTATATAACTTTATTAATAAAAGCATCAATTTTCGTAATATAGAAAAATTGTACCAAAAAATATAATTATAGAATGTATACTAAACAATGTATCATTTTTAATGCAACCAATTCAAGTATTTCACCATATAACTGCTAAAAAAAGCCTTTATCAAGTATAAAAAAATCTATAAAAACATTCTCTTATTTATATAGGCATAAAAAAACTATAATAACATTCTCTATAGCATAAAATAACCTATAATAATATTCTCTTATATATATAACAAAACATTCGAATTGTCTCTCATGGATTTTAAATTAATGGATTTATTTCTTGTTGAATATGTATCTCTAAACTTATATATATTTTAATGGAATTTATATTATAACATAACTTTGATGAAGACTCAACAAGATGAGTCAAATGCTAAGGAGGAATAAATAACAAATTGGAATGTTTTGCTGTATATATAAGAGAATGTTTTTACAGATCTTTTTTATACTTGATAAAGGCTTTTTATAGCAGTTATACTGTGAAATATTTCAATTGTTTGCATTAAAAATGATACATTGTTTAGTATACATACTATAATTAAAATTAATTTATACAATACTAGAATTATTGTTTAAAATTATAGTTAGAATTATAATTATAGTTTAAAATTTTGCTCTTGATTTTAACCATTAAAATTATAGCTTTCTACTAATCATGTTTTATTTTTATTTGATAAATTTTACCATTTTCTACTAGCACAGAACTAAATAACAATATAATTGCTAAAATGTATGTTAGTGCATCAAATTTAGTTACTTCCCATCTAAAATGTTACAAAACTTAAAAAAAAAAAAAACTATTATTTAATATGTAGTCTTGTCATTGCTAAAAGATAAAGAAGAAGCTTCTTCCACTACCCAAAGGTAAGGAAACTATTCAAAAGAATTTCATAAATTTTTTTCAAAAACAATTGCGTTGATCTTCTTACAAGCCATTGCAATGACATTGAGGAGGAGGAGTAAGGTTTAAGATTAGAACATTATTTGCAGAATTTTCATATTTAAAAAAAAAATAATAAATAAATAAATTTATTTACATTTGATGCCACAGGCGCTGACGTCAGTTGAGTTTCAGAAATTGCCTCATAATTAATTGTTGTCTGTGTGCTAATGCTGTATTATATAGACCTGAAGTCAAACTTGTTTGAAGCAACCAAACTATTCATTGAAGCAAGCAAAAAAATTTTTACAAGAAAATGCATTTTCATGTCTCCCCTGTTCATTTTTTTTTTTTTTTTTTTTCTGCATTACAGGGATTTCTCATTATTTCTTTAATATTGATTGAATTTATTCTAAGAATTAATAGAGTAGCCAGATTACACTGATCTACAGTGGTTCAGTAACAACGGTCAAATTATTATTTTTATTAATAATTTCAATTTTTATTTAAATATCTGCAAGCAAAAAAGTCCCACCACGTCACATTTTTCTGTTAGAGTATCAGAAAAAGGCAATTTTCATGAATTTTTATCATTTTCACAGTATCACGGGTTGTAACCCTTCCTGCTGGCAACCCAGAGTCCTGGCAAATCAGAGTCCTAGCAACCATGTTTGTTCCATTTTTTTGTTTAATTATCAGAAAATGGCAAATTTCATTATTTTTTTTATTATTTTTACAATACAGTCGACAGCAAAAGTATCCGAGCACTAGCAAATAATTCTGATATTAAAAAAGTACATTTAATACTATTTTGTTAAATAAATCCTTTTTGAATCATTTTCTTAGACTAACTAAGAACATGACTTGGCAAGGATTTATTTAACAAAGCAGTATTAAGTGTACTTTTTTTAGACAAGGATTATTGCTTCCAGTACAGATTAAATAATCGTAACAAAAAATCTGTATGTGTTACAGATTTTTCGCTATTATTTTTTAATTCTGCACTACAAAATTAGTTGAAAATAGCTAATTTCATTTTTGTTACCCTCTAGAATTTTTTTTTGTCGACTAGTGTTATTATACTAATTTCCATTCTTAGCAACAATATTATCACTTATTTCTGTGCTAATACAAAAATTCCTAACTGTTTTTTCTCACTCTCTTATATTATCTATTTATCAATATAAAAATATTCCAGCATTTCAGTTTTCTTTAAGGGGAAAAAAGGAAAAAAAAAAAAAAAAAATTCATTCTCTCTAAGAAGTCAAAAATATTATCTCACTCATCATAATGAAAGTCATAAACCTGCTGAGTCCACTCGCGCTGATTTTACACAGCAAAAGATAAAATAGAATCGTAAACTTCTTCAGTTTCAATAACAACAATTGTCCTGTTTCGCCTACTGCTAGTTATTCTATATATCTGACGATGAGGGCTCTATCTTAATAGAATTTCTGATACACTCAAATAAAACAGTATATGGGCCTAGGCACTAATATAGAGGCAGAGGAAACTGATATTATTCTGAAAGTTGCTCACTAAAATGAAGAGTGGAATGATATGCAACACTAGGACCCTTCATCCCAAAAAGGGAAAAATCTCATCCTGTATCGATTCAGATATGACTGAAAAACAGTAATTATTATTTTTAAATCTCATTGCATATTTTGCTAGTCAACATATAAAATATAGCTTAACAATTTATTTTTTTTTTTTAAATACTTGTTAAAAAGCAATGATTTCTTAAAGAAATTCATACGTACAAAGCAAATAGTTACAGTTTTTCTACACACTGATGTTATAATCAGTAACTTGTTCCAATATGGATTTGTTGCAGTTTTCATATTTCTAGTATTTAATTGAGTGAGATGAATCCAGTCATTTCAAACAAGTTTATGTCGTTGCTTACTATGTTAGACAGAAAATTATTTATTTTTGAAATGATCTATCATCAAGTTGATAAATCAACTTATTCATCATCTCTAGAAATAAGATGTTTATAATAAACTCTTATGAAAACTGTATATCAAAGAATTTAGCTGGTCTTCCCAAGCATACTGTTATTATTAAATGAATATTTGTTCTGTTTTGTCTGAAGAACTATCTAAAAGAAAATAGCTGCCTTTTTTTTTTTTTTTTTTTTTTCTTAAAGGGTTTTCAAAATTTATTCCAAATGTCAATCATCTGATTTCTTCCCCTGCTTAAAAAATCAAGATTTTATTATTTTCTTTTTTTCTTTAAAAATTCTCAATTATTTAATATATTTTATTTAGCAATTTAATCCATTTTTAATTAATAAGGTCAAACCATTTTTAGAATTTTGACATGTTTTAGATTGATAACGTTAAATAAAACCCTGAGAAACTAGTTATGAGTTGATAATCATTATACATATATCAATAGAAAAGCATTTTATTATTATTATTATTTATCTGATAAAGAGCAGTCCAAGCCTCTTGGATGCCTGTTGGCCCCTGTAAGATAAGACACCTAACTCCAAGCCCCCAATCCCTATAAGTCGATGTAAATAGTAGCTTCTGACGTAGCCGTCAACCTTAAACTGAACATTAATTCGTAGATTATAAATTGTGAATTATTCATAAAAAGCTGTACAAAAAATGCATGTATTTACAGTGTATGTACACCGCTTGCAATAATACATTTTCAGAATATTGTTTCCAACAGAACACTTACTAAATGGATTCCTTTAATTTTCAAGTGCATTAATAGACTTCTGTCTAATAACATTTTTACCAGTGAGTAATATTTATTTCCAAGTATTTCACTGATTAATAAGAATGTTTTTCCTTCCGATGTGTGCAAAATTAAAATATTCTTTTCTTTCAAAATACACATTTTTTTTTATTAAAAGAACTTTAATTAGATTAAAAGAACTTTTTGTTTTCCCAATATGCGTGAGATATAAAAAATATTTCAATGACTCGTTTGTAAATAATTCGACAATTTTTGAAGTACTTTTCTCTGAATTGAAATATAATTGATCTTATGTTTCGATTTATATATTTTTTCTTTTGACTAAGATAAGCCAGTTTCCATTTTAACTGTGTCTGGACAGATAAAGTTAATAACGCATAAAATATCTGATGTTACCTTTTTTTTTTTTTTTTTTTTTGGATAGATGGATGAAATTTGATTATGATGTGCATTTTTAAAATGAGTTGAAGAAAATGATTTTGGAGAAAGGAAGCATTTTTCTGTTTTTTAAGATAAACTTGGCAAATACAATGTAAAATAATTATGCAAAAATTCACATCGAAATATTCTGACTGTTATGAAATGATTTTATCATGACGTTTTTGAGATTGCTGATTATAGTAATCCTTTTAACTGAGTACTATAATAATGACAATGTATTCTTTGCTGTCTCTCTCTCCTGAAATCGATGATCTGGCAAACTATAAGATCGTCCATGTTAGTTTATTAAAATGACCTTCAATTAAATATCTGTTTTTCTCTTTTTATACCTTAACTGGTTATTTCACATTGAATATTTGAATCAGTTTCACCTATTTAAAAAGTGTCTTTAAATTAATAAAATGAGTTTTAATTTTGCTTTAAAAAATAAAATATTTGCTTAATCATTTATAACAGTGAATATTTCGATTGTTTATGTTTTAAATTGTGACGTCTACAATCACATATTATAAACATTATTATTATTACTGTAAACAGATTGAAAATATTTTCTTAACAGTTAAAAATTTCAAAGACAACATGTTATGAAGAAAATTATGTATGAAAAAGCAAAGAGCTAAATATATGCATGTGTATATAGATATAGATATATTTTTTATATTTGGTCGTGGCTTTTTGTGCTCGAACCATTTTCATATATAACTCTATAGAAAAATAATAAAATTTCAAAGTTTTAAACCATTATTTGAATCTGATGTGCTTGACATATTCATTGTCCACATAAGGCCGGCCTAACATTTCCCCCCTCACTTCAAATTCAGCTTTCGAAATAAGTACTGTCGGTGGTAAAAAGGAAGGAAGATGCATATTTCAGATCTCTCCTTTTGCTGCTCCTATTTTGGAAAGAGAAT
This sequence comes from Salticus scenicus, assembly GCA_963930645.1. Taxonomy (NCBI): domain Eukaryota; kingdom Metazoa; phylum Arthropoda; class Arachnida; order Araneae; family Salticidae; genus Salticus; species Salticus scenicus. The sequence goes on along the minus strand of OZ005654.1, from coordinate 15,193,365 downwards.
GAGAAGAATATAAAAATATGTCCATCTCAGGCTCTGTAACATCTTTTACTATAAATCTGGAGTGGAGATGATAATTTTCGTGCATTAAACGTCAGTTTTAGAGAAACTCTGAAGAAAAATAAGGCTTTGTGTTTTTTAAAAGAAATTTCTGGCAGATATTAAAAGAATGTAAAAAAAAAAAAAAAAAGTAAAATCTTATAAACATTTTGCATTAAATCTTGGCAATTTTTTATATTTTTGTACCTGTTACTGAATATAAGTTTAATTATTCATAAGTTATGATATATTTTGAGTTATTTCCAAAAACTTTTGTTGTTGCTCAAGATGTTGCTTTTGTAAATAACCTTGCCAAAGACTTCGCTAATCGTTAAGCATACTTAAATATCTTGTTCTATGTGTGATGAAAATGTTCAATTCTTCTTACAACAATAAACAATACTCTCGTACATTTCCTTCCACTAAAATAATACCACCTAATTCTCAAAAATCAAATTAAAAAAGACGGTGTAAAATACACTTCTCCAGATAGTATATCCTCGAAGGGGAACTGGAATTCTGCTTCTGAAACTTAAAAAATATTTCCTTGGCCATAGAACTGAAGGCATGACAGGCCAGCCTTGTATTATCTTTTCGGGGAACGTCCATCACTGTCACGACACTCTGAGCTCACATGAGGTCACACTTTCCTTTGAGCTTCTCTTTGCGCAGCTGTGACTTTTTCTTGCTGCTTGTATCAGGGTTGAGGCTGACATTTCGTCTTTTTTCCATGTTCAACAGCTCCTGGAACATTTCCTTGACATTTTCGTTTGTTTTGGCTGATGTCTCCATAAATCCACAGCCCCATTTCTTGGCTTGTTGTTGGCCTTGTTCTGTTGTGACTTGCCGGTCAGCCGCGGGTTCGTCACATTTATTTCCAACAAGCATAAGTGGTGCAGCCTCTAGGTCGCTTCCTTTCACTTCTCTGATGACATCAAAGATCGAAGCGAGTTCTGCTAGTGACTGAGAGGATGTTACCGAATAGACTAGGATAAAGGCATGGCCCTTGCTGATGTTGAGCCTCTGCATTGCCGGGAATTGGTGACTACCGGTCGTGTCTGTGATCTGCAACGTACAGATGTTTTTGTTGCAGCTTATGACCTGTAAACAAAAGAAATACAAATGTTAAACAAACCCAAACATGTTAAATTTTAAAATAATTTGTCACAGTAAAAAATGCAGTGATTTCTTTTTAATTTCCAAACATTCAGTAGTTACAAAGCATTTAAACAAATTTTAGTCAGTGTATAAACAAACGTGAAAAATATAATATTCTGCTTCAGTATTTCTCCCCAAGTTCTTTTGTTTTTACAATAGTCAGTAATGTATCCAAATTCTTTTAACCATCCTTAAAAAAAAGAAAACTATAAATGGTGAGCGTGTGATTTCTAGCGATGACTGTAAAACTTGAAAACCTACATTAGTTTTATTCTCTTTTGAATAATTTGGTACATTTTTTCTACACATTAGGTCCAATAAGTCTATGTAAGTGGACCAAGCTCACCATTTTCTGTACCTTATAAAAGAAATATAACAAATGTCAGTTTTGTTTTTCTTATAATTTAACAGTACTAAAACACATTTCAAGTAATTTGAGCCCGTAGGTTGGAATGAATAAAAATTCTTTCTTACATCCCTGTAAAAGAACTAGACGTGTACTTGAGCTCCGTATCCGTATCTGTGGATATCTGCGAGAAAAAAAAAAAACATTCATATCCGGATTTTTTTTTTTTTCTTCAGCGGATCTAATATGGATCTTTTGTTGTAATGTTATGAAAATAAAAAAGAAAGTATTATAATAGTAATTTTTTTTTTAATATGTATTACAGTAACAAGACTATTATATCGTAATAATTATAAAACTTTGGATAAACACCATAAATTGCAATAAACTCGCAATAATTGTTTCGGGTCAAAAGAACACATTGCTTATAAAATCGGTTTGTATTACATTTAGAACATAAAAGAGATTCAGAAAAAGTTTTTAGCAGCATAATTTATTTAACTACAGTGCAGCAACTATTAAACAAAGCAGATTTAAATGACAGAAAATTTGAAAAAATCCCATTCTTAGTGAAGAGAATTAGGAAAGCAAGACATCAGAGGGCTAAAAAAATTAAAAAATGATTAGACAATTATTGAGCTGCACTGGTTCTCTCTGATGAGTCTGATGAATAAGTTTAACTTATTTCAAGCTAAAGAAAACAAGCAGATCTGACAACGAAAATATGACCGATTTAATGAAAATCGCACTTTTAAAACATTGACACTTTCTCCATACATTATGGTATGGAGGTGCATAACTTTTCAAGCAGTCGGGCAAATTTTTATTCTCAAGGGATCAATTAACTCGAAATAAAACACAGACTTTATAAAAGTGCTACCTGACCGTCTATTTTGGGGGTATCTGGGACATTTCCTCAAACAGCATTTCAAGATGACAATGCACCTTACTACACGGCGTCTGTGGTAAGTTTATTCACTTCAAATTGTCAAAATTTCTTATCCATTCCCATGAAAACCTATAATTCTGTAAGTAATCATATCTTTTTTCACTTTAAGTTAACTCGCACAAAGGATATAGTAGAATTTCTTCTTTACCAGACATGGAAATAGTCCTAATCGTGATCCGCTCGAAAATGTTTCGTCTATAAAAAGGCGGGAGAAAGGGGTGAAGATTCGAAATTTGCAGCCTATAACTTTGCCAGAACTAGAAAAAATTATTTGTGATATTTGGCACATTGAAATTTCTGATATTTATATTAAAACACTGTATAATACTATGTCATTGCACATCAAAGCAGTAATTGCATATAAAGGTGGAATTAACCCAATGCCGAATACATATTTTTAATAAAAAATTGCTTAGATCTAACAAATAAATAGTTTTATTCATATATTAAAATATAACTTGTTTATTTCATGAAATAATTCATAACAGAATACAAACCATTACTTTTAAAGTTATTACAAATTTAAATGGTATAAGTCATTTTTTCTGCAATGCTGTTTTTTTTTTTTTTTTTTTTTCGCTTAGTGTATATATATATATATATATATATATATATTCGAGTCGTTTTTAATATACGGATTTGTCTCTTCCAGTTTTCCATGTCTCACTTCCACTTTTTGAATTTTATCCAAAAATTGACGAAATCATCTATATACCAGACCTGTCTTAAATGTGAAGTTTCGTCGTTCTGTCTTTTCTTATTCTGGAGATTTAAGATTCATCCTACAGACACATACACATTAAATAATTTCTAAACACTAGATCATTTCACTAAGGAGACCTTAAAACATGTAAATCAGGTGAAAACTCAATATTGACATTTTTGATCGAATAAAATACTTCCACTATTTACGGTGTAGACGGGTAATGGAAATAAAAATTGTTACATACTTAACTGTTATGCATTTTTTGAAAGATCCATACACACACAACAAAATTCGTGAATGCTGCTCCTATAGATTATATAAATTGTTTTAAACTGTTTTGGAAAAAAATCAAATGAATAATTTTCTATGAATAAATCTCACACATTCTTTACATTCTACGTGAATAATTAATCTTCCTTATTTAGTTAGAAAAAAGTTATCTGAAGTGTTCCAGTACTCTTTGTGGTGTTTCATTCAAATAAATAAATAATAAAAATGAAGTACATTCTAAGAAATTTCAGTAAAATTCGGAGCGTTGACTGTTCAACTACACGGCCAGATCCCTTCGTCGACAAAAAAAAAAAAGCCCAGTTCCAGTACCTGTTTGACTAGTAATGTCAAGGTTGCCAGTACCCGTATTTGTAACATATTGCTTCAAAATCCAGAATGTTGACCGTTTATTAAAAAGTCTCTTCTCTTCTATGAGGAGATAGTCTATGACTTTAATGGAAATAACTTTTACTGGAGCCCATTTTGCCGGTCACTAAACATAATCCAGTGCGTGCAAATTTAGATGACATTTTATAGATGTTTCCTTTTAAATTTTCCGGAACCTTGTCACTGTAATTGTGATAGCTGAACTGTTAATTGAGAGCACAGATAGAATTAAATGATATTTTTCACATTGTTTTATTGTGATCCATGAGAGAAATTTTTAAAATATATTTTAATATCTTTCTGCTGCACAAATACACTAACGATTAAACAAAAGCAATCTATTATATAAGTTCTCTTCTTTAACGATTAAGAGGTCAATACCATTTTTGTAAGATTTCTTAACAATGAAATACAGAACATAATATATTTTAATTAATAATATATTGTGTTATATAGTACTTTTATAATAATTGAAAAAATAATATACATGGATAGATAGATATGTATGCATCAAGGTCACGGAAGATCCACTGAAGGATAATCGATGTAAGCTTAAAGTTAAAAAATGTTTTATAATCTATGCAAACTTATTCATCTTCATCTTCATTTTCATCATCTTCTTCTGTTCTTTCTTTTTCTTTCTTTCTTTCTTTCTTTTTTTTTTTTTTTTTCCAAATCTTGCCGTTAACGATTCTAGCTCTCTTCCCAATATAGCATTGTTTTGTTATTTTTCCATTTTCAGTTTCTATCTCAAAGGTTTTTGGTCCATAAGTATTAAATTTATCATATATATATATACAGGGATAGCAAGAAATAAGTTGCCCACTTCAGAGGGCTCTAGCATCCGTCCTATTGGTCCAAATGACATAAAATTTTAACTACAGATAATTCAAATGTTGCGCTTGACATTTGTTAAATTAAAAAAATTAGTACAAAATTTCGCCGGTAGGTGGCGCTGTAATACCCATAGCCATATTTAATATGCTTTAAAAATATGCGTGAAAAATAAAGTAACATTAATAAACCTGCTTAATAGGATACCCTTCATGTTCAACAATGTGCTGTAATCGCATAATCATATTTTCAACAGCTGACCGGAGTAATTCTGCCGGAATATCTAAAACATGGTGCCGAATGCTGTCCTTCAGATCAGGCAGAATTGATGGCCTTTGACGGTAGATATTGTCCTTTATCCAAAGAATAATGCTAATAGGCATGCGCTGAAACACAAATGCTGTTTCTGATTTTGAATATATGCAAATTAATACCATTTGTGTTATACCGACATCTATCGACGAAATTTTGCATTAATTTTTTTTTATTTAATAAATGTCAAGCGTATCATTTGAATTATCTGTAGTTAAAATTTTACTTCATTTGAACCAATAGGACGGATTCTAGAGCCCTCTGAAGTGGGCAACTTATTTCTTGCTAACCCTGTATATATATTACATATAACAATTTTCTCTTTACCTTAAAAACAGATTCCATAAAAACAAAATGCAATTTAAACTTTCATTATGATGATTTCTATTTTGAAATATCATGAAAAAAAATTCTTATATATTCAAAATATGATTCATTCAAGGCAAAATGCCCTAATAATTCAAGTAACATTTTAGTAGCGTTTCTATTATCTAGAGCAAATTTTTGTATAATACTTTACAATTTACTTATAAGAATATGTTTTTTTTTTAAATTTTTTTTCCTGTAATATCTTCCAATCATTTGTCAAATTCAAACGACATTTGTAAGATAAAATTTTTGATGCTTTTTTGTTAAAAAAAAAAAAAAAAAAAAAAAAAAAAAACAGAAAGAAATGTAGCTCGATCATTCTTATCGAGATTTCAACTTTTGATAGTTTCAAAAAATGGATTTTAAAATCGTTTCTGTAAAATTCAGGTGATCTTCTATAATATGTTTGAGATATCTTTTATCTGCACTTTTATTAGTTTATTTTCAGTAACTATTGTGTCATAAGAGAATCAACAATAAATACATATAGGCACAGAATTTTACATTTTAATATTTGTTGTGGAAAGTAAAACATAATCATTTGGGTACTTTGAAGAATTAATAGAATACGAAATTATATAATGTAAAGCAGAGAAGGAATATTATTGAAGCAGAGAGGAATGTTATTCTTCATTTCCGAACATCACCTTTGCCCTATCTCAGACATAATTAAAAAAATAAATCGTTTCAAAAAACTTTTTTTTTTCTTCTGTTTGACATTCGATCCAATGCAGCGAGTAAAAACGATTAAAGAATTTCTTATGCAGATATCACATGATTTCCTTGTACATCTATTAAACTGCACATATTTTTTTATAACAAGACAACAAAATATTATTTTTTAACTTTAAAACGAGAAGTCGTATAGTAACCAGAAAGAGAGGTGCACAATTACAAGATATGTCTTAGATACTCTATTCTAAGGCTTGAGTGGCCTAGGAAGTTATGAGCAAAATTGTAACTGATGTCAGTATTAAACTGTGTTGCATTTTTAAACTTTAACGGTTTTTTTTTTTTTTTTTTTTTTTTTTTTTGTCAAAAGAACTGTATTTTGCCCCCATCCGGAATGTATCATATCGGGAAATTAACTTATTGACCTTTTTCTGATCGTAAAATATTTGAATAAATCTATTTCATAAAATGAAGTAAGGGTTTTGAGATATTTCAAAATTTATTATTTTTTAAATTATGTAAAACATAAAAATTTCTAAAATTTCAAACGTTTTTGAAAAAAGAATATATTTGACTAAATAAGTTAATCTTTTTAAATATTAATTCGTTTTTTAGATATCCTTTAAATGAATATGTGCGCAAAACTTTATAGTAAAAGGATTTTTTTTTTCTTTTTTTTAAATCTTGCATTTGGTGGCAGAAATAAAAAAGACCTTTCAGAAAAGAAGTGTTAAAGTTTAGAAATGTAGAGAAATTTAATACTGACATCAGTTACAATTTTGTTCATAACTTTTAAACCAAAGTACGTTCTAGAATAATAAATGAAGTATCAAATGTCCAAAGTTTTTCATATTTATCTTTTTTTTTTTTTTTTTTTTTTTTTTCTTTAAGTCGATTTTTTTTAATTCCCTAGACCTCTTAAACTTTTTTGGGTTATGTGAGATATATATGCTTCGTTGATCATGATCCCAATACTTCCTTTACTTCGTATAAGGAAAGGAAAATGACCTTTTTTTCCCCGTGAGATATAATATTTTATAATATTATATCTCATAAAAAAATAATATATAAAAATAAAAAAGTAAAATATTTTACTTTTAGGAGTAAAATATTTTATTGCCATGAAAATAAATTCTCATTATCATTTCAATCTGAGAATATTTTTATCAATGAAAGTAGTAGTATGTCTTTTTGAAACTTCAAGTGAGCTTTAATGTGCAGAAAATGACCGCAGAGTGACACCCCAAACTCAAACCTTTTTTAAAACTATAGGTCTGAGATCTATAACAGCTTCAGAATTCAGTTAAAGTCTTATTCACATGACTATATAAAGAAAGACACGGAGCACAATATTTAGTTTCTGGAATATTAATGGAAGACTTGGTGTGGGATCATAAAAACAAGGCAAACAACAACGTCTAGAACGCCAAAAAGAAATAATAGAAAAACAGACAGTTATTTCGGTAGCATTTAGCGTACCGTCTTCAGTGCATAATCATCATCATCATCACGTGAAGTTCAGGAGTACCTGCGGTGATCGAGATACCCCCCCCCCGCGCTTACCTCCACCTGAATTTGAAAAAAGCTTGATATGGTGGTGTAGAATCAACCAATTTCGGTTTCCTTGAAAGAAGGGATTCAGCGCATAAAGAACTGAAACTCAGGGCCCGACTTAGCCTAATTGGGGCCCGGGACAAAAACGTCTTTGGGGTCCCCCTCTGCTTCAATACTTGGGCAAAAGCTTCTTTTCCTCCCCCTCTGCTTCACTACTTCAGTAATGAAGAACTGAATTTTGTGGAGGCATTTAAATTTTTCACCTCATTATAGATATATAACAAGAAAAATGACTAGAACCTAAAATAGCTATAAATCCCCCCCCCCCCCCCCCTGCAATGGTCAGACGAAATATCGTTCTGTCCATTTTATTTCTGATTGTTAACTTTTTCATCTAGCTTCGAAAAATTCATATCCTTGCTGACATTAGTTCAGAATTCAGCTAAATTTTCGTAATTACGATGGCTCAATTAAGCCGGATTTTACACTATACTGATATTTTGTTTTAAAAAACTTCATTAAAGAAGGAAACGTAAAATAAACTTTCTATTCGATTTGAGGCCCCCTCTGAACAGAGGGTCCGGGACAACTGCTCCGTGTGCCCCTGCCTTAATCAGGCCCTTCTGGAACTGGAACTGATATGTACGTTCTGGAGTATCTAGAAAACACTTTCTTTACCTCCGGTCTTTATTATATTGTCTTTAATTAGATTCCAGCGAAAATAAAGTGTTAGTAAGCAGTAAGATTGCATTTAAAGATGTATAGAGAAAGGTCTAATTAATAAAAGAAATACAGATAGTTCACAGAACCATGAAAAAAAAAAAAAAGTCATGGAAAAGTCAGTCAAGTAAGGAAATTCTGTCCAATTAAAAAAAAAAGGACGCTTAACAGCGACCATACATAAATCTAATAGATAATAAAAATAATATATATATTTTTATATATATATGTATATTAGTTTTTTTTTTTTTTTTTTTTTTTAAGAGAGACTAAAATATAATAAATAAAAACTACAGTTTTAAAAAAAAAAGTAAAAGTATTAAGCTACAGTGAAGAGAAAAAAAAAAGGGAATCAGATTTCTTCAATTTTTGGTGTTGCCATCTGTTGACAGAAAGTAGAAAGAATTGAGAAAAGCTAAATAATTTTGAGAAAACGGCTAAGGTAAGATAAAACTTATTAGATGAAAGTGATGGGATTTCCTCAGAAAATTCTTCGAATTCGCTGATGATAACACAAATTTTATCGAGAAGGTCAAATTAAGATTTATAAGTTTTTGGGCTATTTTTTTTTAACAAAATTTAAGAATTTAGCTATCTGAAAAATTTCTTTTAGGTCTTTGAATGTATTAAAGATTTCTCCTAATTCGTTAACTACAGGAATTGGAGAATGGTCAGTATTGCTTGAAATATCAGAATTTGGAAATTTGGAAGGGTAGGGAATTGTTTAACGCAATGAACGTTTCCGTTAGTCTTTTCACTGGAGTTATTTTCGGTTTTATTATTATCGTTCGTAGAAGGCGGGGCTGATTTAGAATTTTTAGAGGGAGCTTTTTTACGCGTGTAATTAAATCCAGAAAGGATTTCAGAAAATTGCTGACTTTCTCTTTTCAATTTAGTTCGATTATTAGATTTATCATTGTTAGTTTTTTTTTTTTTTAAATTAAGTGGGTACTTGGGGCACCCACGGTATGAAGCAGGGTGGTTATCACCACAATTAACGCATTTAGGAGTAAATTTCCCTTTTTTAGGGCAATCGGATGTTAAGTGCTCATTGGCACATTTAACACATTTAGGAGTAAGTCCGCAGGTATCACTGGAATGCCCAAAAAGTTGGCAGCATCTGCATTGCTTAACGGGATCCGATCTGAAACGCTCAATAGAAACAGATACAGGCAATGTTAGTAATTTCGTAAATTTTTTCGAAGTCTTTGCGGAAGTATGTTAACCATGTATAATGGCATAGGCTGGCCAGTGCGTCTATTTTGGAGCATGGTCGCACGTGTGGCAGTGAAACCATGTTCATCGAAGCTATTTATTATTGTTTGTTGGTCATTATAGCAGGGCATACCTTTGAGGCATTTTTCTTCGGTCGCTTTATCAACGGGATATAACGTAGTAAATTTTAGATTATTTTCTGGAGGTATTTTTGAGTAATTCTGAAATCTTCAGAGTTTTTGGAGGTAACTTTTATAAGTCTGCCATTTAATTTAATAAGAGGTTTGACTTGGCAAATTTCAGAGATTGATTTAGCTATGTCATTCCATTTTTCCGAACATTCAATAAAGAATGGGGTAGGTTTCTCATTTTTGGTCTTAGCCGATTCCTCAGCATTATCTGCAATATTTTCAGTCGTATTATCATTATTTTCAGAAATATTTTCTGTATCTGACATATCGGAATCATTTAAATTTTCCAGAGAGAAAAAGGTGTTTTTAGTAGGTATACAAAGGCTGACAGGGGTGTCAGGATTTTTACGTTTACGTAAAATATTTTTAGAGTCTTTTTGAGATGATTTGATTAAGTTTTCGAAAATACTAGGTTTATGCTGCATGGAAACTTGCATGAGAGTTTGATTAAATTTATCCTTACAAAAATCTTTAAAAGTTAGAATGTTAGCAATAGGAAGATTGTAGGGATCTGGTAGGAACGTAAGACATTCATCAGAAATATAACTCACCGCTTCTTGAAGGGTGATATCTTGGGATTCGCTGAATTTCTGGGTGAGACTAAAATTACTTTCATCTACGTATCCAGAAAAAAGGTCTAATCGTTCGTTAAACTTAGGATCTTGACTGGTGTCAGCTTTACTGTAAAAGAGTTCACGGAATTTTGGCTTGATGCTACTTGTAGCGATTCCAGCTGCAAGTGTAGGTTGATCAATAGGTAGGCCATTAAAATTGAAGGTCGGCATTATCCACCGGGCAGTGTGAAAAGTGCATAAAGAAATGAGAGAGAAGTCCTCTTATATGTCGGAAAGGGGTCGGATTCAGCTCAGGATGATCAGCCAATAGTATTACGCGGAATGTGGGTGATTGGACAATAGGAAATTACGAAACACTAGTCGTGAAAAATATGGGAAAAATTAAGAAAATGTGGACTGAATGTAAAATTTCCAACAATCAGAAATGGGGTACAATGAAATCACAATTAACAATTTTTTAAAGATTTTTATAAATATAAAAAGCTTCAAAGAAATCGTGAGCTGTTTTTATGTTAATCGTGAGACTTGTTTCTATTTAGTTTCTGTTCAATAATTTTTATATTCTTTTATTTATATACTAGCAAACCCGTGCGAAATAGTCGCCCTTTATTTCTTTTCTTATTTACCTTTAAAATTTGAAACTCATAGATGTTATACCAATTTCACTACCTAATTAAAATTTTAATTTACCAGAAGCCAAATTATTATTAAAACCAAATTAATATTGAACAATATTGAAAGCAAAATCATTCAAAGAAAGGTTTCCAAATAAAATTCATGGTTCACGACCCAATTTTCATACTTCCACAGGCAGTACAGTTTTAATATAGGACTCCCACGACGCCTTTTAAATTTTTGTCGCCATTTTGGCGATGGCATTTATTAATTTTGGCATATTCTTTTTGTTAAAAATAAAATAAAATAATATATATATATGTATGTATATATATATATATAAAATAAATAAATAAAATAAAATAATTCTTATTTTTATTATATTTTTTATGATTGTGTTTTTTAGTCAATTTATGACACAAAAGTTTATATTCGGTATATATCTTTAAAATATTGCTAGGTTTAAAATGACGCTTGCAAAGATTCTGAAGAAACAACTGTAAAAAATACATTTTATCGTAAAGTAATCTCATCCGACAAATGCCGTCATTTTTTCTTAGTAGTCCATTGAGCTAAGTCCGCGGGCTTAAATATTGTCCATGCATAAATATTATTTTTTTATCCTCGCGTATCGTATCGTTTCGATAAAAAATAATTGAAACTGGTCCACGTTAGAGAAATATTATATAGATGGTAGAGAAAGTATTGTTTTGGGTTCAAATTTTTGAAATAAATTTTTTGGCATATTTACATGTTTTGCGGCCCCAGAATCCGACAATCAAATTTTTGATTGATGGTGTGCGTGCGTGTGTGTGTCAGTCTGTCTGTGAGTCTATTATCAGCATAATTCAAGAAAAAATATTATCGAGAAGTTCAAACTTGGTATTCTTTATCTGTGTCATACAGGGATGTTATTTGAAAGTTTTTGTTAAAATCGAACAAATAGTACGTGTACAGGGACATCCAAGAGAATTCACATGCATTACGTCTATGGGAAAGATTTCTGGTGGGTATAATTTAACATCTTCCGATTATCTGTATATATATAAATGAATGTTTGTCTGTATGTCCTTTATAAAATCATAAACGGCTTGACCGATTTCGATCATTCTTTTTTGTTTTTTTCCTTATAGGTCAGGGATGGTTTAGGAAAAAAAAAATTGAAAAAATTCGCCCCCCAAGGGGGGGGGAGGGGGGGAAAACATGAATTCAAAAAATCCTTCATATCTCAAACAAAAAAACAGATATCCGTAAAATTTTTCCTTTAAAATATAGCTAATATAAATGTCTAAAAACCAATTTCTGGAATTTTCGAAATTCGATCCCCAAAAGGGGCCGGGGGGGGGGGGGGGGGGGCAAAACGGGATTTCACATGCGTAAAACGCGATTTCGCATAATCCATATATCTAAAAAAAAAAAAAAAAAAAAAAAAAAAAAAAAACAGATATACGTGAAATTTTTGCTATAAAATATAGCTAATGCAAATGTATAAAAAACAAATTTCTGGAATTTTAAAAATTCAGCCCCCAGGTGGGGCAGCAGGGGCAAAAACAATTAGAAATACAGTTAGGCCTTTCAAAATTGGTACAGATAGGTTTCAATATCTTGCAAGTCGAATGGGGATATTTTCGAAAGTGTAAAGTTATTAGGCGGGGAGAGAAGGGGGAGGGCAAAAAAATAAAAATAAAAATAGAGTTAGATCGTTCAAATTTGGTATATAGAGGTTTTCGGTACTTACAAATCAATTGCGGATATTTTCGAATTTGTAAAATTATTAGGAGGTGTGGGAAGGGGGTGGAGCGGTAAGGGGGGGGCTATGGGCAAAAACAAATAGAAATACAGTTAGGGCATTCAAAATTTGTACAGATAGGTTTTAAAGGCCTGCAAGTCGAATGGGGATATTTTCGAAAGTGTAAAGTTATTAGGAGGGGCAAGATGGGGGGAGGGGATGGGGGGGGGGGGCAAAAACATAAAAATAGAGTTGGATCGTTCAAAATTGGTACACAAATGGTTTTCGATACTTAAAATCGATTGCGGATATTTTTGAATTTGTAAAATTATTAGGAGGGGCGGTAAGGGGGCGCTATGGGCAAAAACAAATAGAAATGTGCAGTTAAGCCGTTCAAAATTGGTACAGATTGGTTTTAGAGGCCTGCAAGTCGAATGGGGATATTTTCGAAAGTGTAACGTAATAAGGAGGGACGGGAGGGGGGGGGGCGGAGGGGCAAAAAAATAAAATAGAGTTAGATCATTCAAAATTGGTACATAGAGGTTTTCGATACTTACAAATCGATTGCGGATATTTTCGAATTTTTTAAATTATTGGGAAGGGGGGGGGGAGAGAGTGGTGGGGCAAAAAAAATAAAAATAGAGATAGATCGTTCAAAACTGGTGCATAGAGGTTTTTGATATTTACAAATCGATTGCGGATATTTTCGAATTTGTAAAATTATTAGGATAGACGAGAGGGGGGGGCGAAGGGGGAAAATAACAGAAATAGGAGTTAGAGCATTTTGGGAATTTTTTCCGAAGGCAGTGAGAACCCGGTGCGACATTTTTCCTAATCAGATTTTGTTTCGCTTTTTTTTTTTTTTTTTTTCCCACGTGATAAAAATTAATGCAATTTTGAGAATTCAGTAATTATAGTGATTCATTTAAGAATAGGGTCCAGCGAAGCCTGCTAGTACTCAATAAAATGAAATGAAGATCTATTTTTTCCATTCATAAAATCATGTTTCGTATATGATATGAAAATCTTTCATTATTCGTTTATAGGGCTACATAAAACAGTTTGAATATATTAAAGCTATATTTGGAAATTGCTGGAAGTACATTTCAAGTTGTGCAATGTGTTTTTAATGCTGTGTTAAATTTAAGTATACTGTGTCTGCGTGGTGTGTATACATAGACAATACAATATATAGCTATCCAAAATGAAGCGTAATCATTCTTTACTATTGGATGTAATTAATAGAAGTGTTTTGCTAAATTTTTTGAATCCAGGAAAACTGCTTGGGAATGATAACTACTTTCTCATACTCTTGTAAAAAAATCTGATGTGGGCACCACATGACTTCCTTATACACTTTCAGAAATATACATAATGTTAAAAAACATTGACATTGGACCCGAAACAGTTGGCTAAAAATATTAAAAAAAAAATGAATTATCACCGTGTTCTGAGCTTTTCTGAAAGTTAGCTAAAAACCGATTGCAAGATTTGTACTGGTAACGCTGACGAAGGCAGCAGGGACCCGAAAAAATTGGCTAAAAGTATTAAAAAAAGGAATTTTACCATGTTCTGAACTATTCTGAAAGTTTCAAATGTCTACCTAGTCGGGAAGTTAGTTAAATAATTTTTTTGTTGGACCATATAAACGCTGCCGAAGGCAGCAGGGACCTGAAACAGTTGGCTAAAAGTATTAAAAAGATGCATATTCACCGTGTTCTGAACTATTCTGAATGTTTCAAATGTCTAGCTAGTCGGGAAGTTAGTTAAATAAATTTTCTGTTGAACCATGTAAACGCTGCCGAAGGCAGCAGTGATCCGAAACAATTGGCCAAAAATATTTTAAAAATGCATTGTCACCGTATTTTGAGCTTTTCCGGAAGTTTTAAATGTCTAGCTAGTCGGGAAGTTAGTTACAAATCGATTCCAAGATTTGAACTGGTAACGCTGCCGAAGGCAGCAGGGACCCTATACAGTTGGCTAAAAGTATTTAAAAAATGCATTTTCACCGTGTTCTGATCTAATCTGAAAGTTTCAAATGTCTAGCTAGTCGGGAAGTTAGTTAAATAAATTTTCTGTTGAATCGCATAAACGCTGCTGAAGGCAGCAGGTATCGGAAACAGTTGGCTAAAAATATTAAAAAAATGCATTGTCAACGTGTTCTGAGCTTTTCTGAAAGTTTCAAATGTCTAGCTAATCGGAAAGTCAGTTAAATTGCTAGATTTGTCTAAACCGTTTTTGAGTTATTACCGTTTTTTGATACATTATGGCCAAATTTTTGTCATTATGAACCTAATTTTCCTAAATATCTCCAAAACGGAAAATCATAGAAAGTCCAAAAAGGGAGGTGCACAACTAGATGTTATAACAAACCTATGTACCAATTCGCAACTTTCTACGTCCAACCGTTTTTGAGTTATGCGACATACCCACACACAGACACACACACACACATACAGACGTCACGAAAAATCGTGTAAAATCCCTTATATCTCTAAAACGAGAGCTCGTGTTAAGATGACACTTGCAGGTGTGCAACTAGACATCATGAAAGTCACACGTATAAATTAGCAACATTTAGCGATCATTCGTTTTCGAGCAATGTGAAATACAAAATCCATTTCGCAAATCGGGATTACTATACTTCCTTATACTTTGTATAAGGAAGTAAAAAGTACTGCTTAAAATCAATTTTCAACCCCCCTTTTTGTTTTGTTGTTGTTATTGTTATTGTTGTAATTACACGATTTGAGGTTCTTTGTATACGAAAATGAAGTTTTAGTATTTAGTATGTGCGTATGCCTGTTATCAGCATAACTTAAAAAGAAATAGTAAATAAATTTAAATTTGGTATATTTAAAAGCTTGTGAGGGTGCTTTTGAAAAATTTGACTAAGATTGGTAAATTTTGAAGAGTAGTGTGTATGAATAGTTTGGAACAAATTTTTAAAACTGATAATAGTCTTAAATGTTTTTAAATATATGTATTATTAGTCGAGGTTTGAAGGGCACAAGCTCCCCTTCCCACAGATATATGTGTTTAGTAAAACTATTCCTAAAACTATTTTCAGCTGTTTTTAAAGTATATTTATATACAGCACTTATCTTATCCCTTAATCTATAATCTGCCTTAATATATTGAAATGCAAGGTAAGGGAAAGTTGTGTGGATGCTACGTCAAATTGTTTTCAATAAATAAAGAAAATGATTCATTAAAAGTAAATATATAAAATAAGCAAACAAACAAATAAATAAATAACACAATTTAATTAGGAAGAACTTTGTTATAAATTAATGTTTTTATTATTACTACTATTCTCAGCCCCCAAAAGTATTATAGTGATTACAATTCAATTTTATATTTTACTTTTTTTTCTCCACATTAAAAAAGCTAGACAGGAAAAATATCTGTTTTTTCTGGGTTCATAAAACCAAAGATGCTGAGGATGCCAAGATTTTTGTTAGTACATCCATCCTAAACAATAACGTGTACATCATGGCTTCAATCCAACCTCCATTGATCGCTTGTTTGTCTGCATTTCGTTAGGTATGCGAAAAATCTTCAAATATATGTCCTTCCATCTGTATACTCTGCTGCAAAGTGCAGCAGTCATTTTAGTTCCCCATCATACTATAGGTATGGGGAACTTAGGTAATCGTGAAAATTTTCGACCTCGGTTTTTTGACTTTTCTACACGTTTTCAGATGTGAGGAATCCGAAAATGACAAAATTTGTATGGTGTCTGTCTGTAGGGTGTCTGTTAGTCCGTTAGTCCGTTAGTTCGTTAGTTTGTTAGTCTGTGTACACGATATCTCAAGAACAAATTGTCGCAGAGAGGTCAGATCAGTTTTAAAATATTACTTTCGACACTGGCAAGAACCCTATTCATTTGCAACATTCGATTTTAAAAACTTCGTAAGTTATTAGAAATTTACGATTTTCTTAACATGGGAGAATAGGACAAAAATTCACTTAAACGTGCATTAAATGGAAACTTTTTACTGTAAAAATGTCAAACCAGTTTTAAAATATCGTTTTGATGCCGGAATGAACATCAGTAACTATAAATATGCTACTTTGAAATTTTCGCAAGTTATTGGATATTTACGAATTTCTTAACATGGCAGTATAGGGGAAATTTTCACATAAACGTCCATTTTGAGCGATATTTTCATCGTAAAGATGTCAGACTACTTTTGAAATATTATTTAGGACACTGGCATGAATATTAATAACTATGAATTTTCAAATCTAAAAATTTCGTAAGTTATTGGAAATTTACGAATTTCTTAACATGGGAGAATAGGACAAAAATTCATTTAAACGTACATTAAATGGAAACTGTTTACTGTAAAAATGTCAGACCAGTTTTAAAATATCATTTTTGATGCCGGAATGAACATCAGTAACTATAAATAGGCTACTTTGAAAATTTCGCAAGTTATTGGAAATTTACGAATTTCTTAACATGGCAGTATAGGGAAAAATTTCACATAAACGTCCATTTTGAGAGATATTTTCATCGTAAAGATGTCAGACTACTTTTGAAATATTATTTAGGACACTGGAATGAATATTAATGACTAAGAATTTTCCAATATAAAAATTTCGTAAGTTATTGGAAATTTACGAATTTCTTAACATGGCAAAACAGAGCAAAATTTCACATAAACGTCAATCTTGAGGGATATTTTCACCGTAAAGACGTGAAACCAATTTCGAAATATTATTTAGGATACTTGCATGAATATCATAGACTATGATTTTTCCAGTGTAAAAAATTCGTAAGTTATTTGGAATTTACGATTTACTTAACATGTCAGAATAAGGCAAAATTGAGCATAAACTTCCATTTTGAGGATCGTAAATACATTAGACAACTTCAAAATTACATTTATGATATTTGTTTGAACATGATTGAATACAAATATTCTAATAGGAGAATTTCGTAAATTATTCGTAATTTACGATTTTATCAACATAGCGAAATTGTAAATTTTTCATATAAATATGAATTTTGAGGTTTATTGCATTGGAAATAGTAACATGAAAACTAAACAACAGAATTGACCCTGATAAAATAAATTAATAGATTAGAATAAGACAATTATATCCAAGTGAACGGTTGATAGCCTATTAGGCGGGGATTTCATTCTGTCACTGTATCAAGCTTTGGTCCAATTCATTTCTTTTAACATGATTATAATATGTCTCGCACTAGAAATGTATGAGAACATAAATATGATGGGGAACTGAGCAGAGTCCACCTATGCCAACTAGTTTAATTCTTTATCTGCTGCATTTCGTTAGGTATGCGAAAAATCTTCAAATATACGTCCTTCCATCTGTGTACTCTGCTGCAAAGTGCAGCAGTCATTTTGAATTCTTTATCTGCTGCATTACGAAACAGACAATTTTTTTATTTTTTTATTTTTTTTACTTCCATTATCCTACTACCATAGGTAATGAAAGTATTGTATTCGATCCAAAAATTTGATATCGAGTTTTCACCTGATTTACATGTTTTAAGGTACCCTGAGTCCAAAAAAGTGGATTCGGCAACTGATCAGTGTGTATGTGTATATATGCATGTGCGGAAACTTCTGACTAATCATATCTCAGAAACTAATAAAGATAGAATGATAAAACTTCAGAATGGACACAAGTCTGGTGTACAGAGGAATTTTCCAAATTTTGGTGAAAATTGGAAACTGGAAGTGGGACCGTATCTTTAAAACAGCTCTAACGATTTTCTTCAAAATTGCTATATAAACACTCTGTTAGATGTCCTTTCGAATGATATAGTTGGTTAGTTCAGGAAAATGGATAGGTGTCCTGTATAAATATCTCAATTTCAGGTCTCACAAGTGCATTCCATTAACCCTTTACGGCGCAGGGCAATTTGAAACATTTAAATTATACTGCCACCGGAATTCATGAACTAAATTAAACTAAAAGAAATTTTAAGGTTTAAAAAACCGGCTTTTTCTGATATGTTATAAACGTGAATTTTTACTAAAAAATTTCAGGGATGAATTTTTGCAGCTGGATCTTAAATTTTGCGTCCTCGCAGCGAGGACAGCGCGCGTTAAGGGGTTAAAAACGGCAGCACGGATTTTTTTTCAAACTCGGCATAATAACTCTTTTTTAGGTATCCTTTCATATGTAATTGTTGTTTTCCGGTCAACAATTAAGTCTGTCAAGTTTTGGTGAAAGCCTGTATCTCAAAAACGGCTCTAACGATTTTCTTGAAAATTTTTACATAAATCCATTTTAGATATCCTTTCTTATGTAATACACGGTTATTACAGTAGAATTAACAGTCATCCAGCTTAGGTAGGTTAATTTTAGATCTCGGAAATTGGTTTTTCAAAAGATAACTCAACCATTTTTTCTGTTATTTTGTAACTTGCCATGTAAATTTTGTTTTATATGTTTATATAAAGTTTAGGTTTCTACTTCGTTAGATCAATTGTATGTCTTCTGATCATATTATCTCCCCCCCTCTCCCCCCCCCAAGAAAAAAAAAAAAAACCAAAACGCATATAATACGTGTAATAGTGGGTAATGGAAGTCGCGTGGTTGTTTCACACCAGATTTTTTTTAGTTATTTAAGCGTATTTTTTAAAGATATGTGCAATAAAAATGATGCCTATCACCTTATCATAGTAATTAATGAGGATTTCGTGAAGTGGTTCTTTAGTTTACCACTGGCACATTAAGGTAGAAAAACATATTTGGACCTTTAAAAAGTGTAAAAAGTATTTATTTTTTGTGTTCCTTATATTTTTTCTATGATGGGAAATTATTAAGGTAATATAGGAATAAATTGTAACATTTGTGAAAATCCTGAAAAATGGCTAGTAAAAACAGCGACAGCACTCTATAAAATCCTTTCTGGAACAAAAATGGCTACCTGTAGCGTCTAGTGCCTTGCAGTGAGATTAAAGTGAGGTGTATACGTTCTGTTTTTATAAATACTTTTGAGATTTCTCCCATAAATTCCATTTTATACGCTTTTAAAATAATGCTACTTTAAAATACCGTCAAAGGGATAAACATACAATTAGACTTAAGTATAGTAGCTGAAAGTAGAAGTTAGCAGACGTGGGTCTCAGATGTTTTATTTAGTACGCAGATTGATTTCACAACGTAAACCTAAGTCGGTCCATTTCTCGAATCTTGACCTTTAAATGTCTGATTATTTTAAAATCAATTTAAAAATGTTTTATTTCTTACCTCTATTAAATAAATCACGGGAAAAGTACTTTAAATAATCTGGTGTGTCGCTCACACGACTTTCTCTTACCCTGAAATTTAATACTATAAATACAGGTTGCAGATTAAGAGGTAAGATAACGAGTACTATTATGTAAACCTGTGTTAAACAATTCAAATTAGGCTTAGGAAGAGTTTTATATGATAATTAGTTCTGTGTGACGGGGGCTACAGCCCCCCTCAACCCCCCATTTCATTAATGCACCTACATTTATATAGAATTCAATTCGGTTATTAAAAAATAATTCTGTTTTTAAAAAATAATTTATTAAAATTATTATTCAAAAAAAAATATCTTTTATGATAATACAGACGATTTCCATATTAGAGAAGTAGTATAACACTAAATATAAAGAAAAAGTTGAATTTATTCTCAATATTACATTTAAAAAAAAAAAAAAAAAAAATTGGTGAAAAATGAAAAGAATCGATAACTTTATTTTATATTATCGCAGATCGATGGTTCAACCATTCGTTTTAAAGGTATCGGCGAGCTCTTTTGAAAGATACCCATCATGATACCCGTCATGATGATACCCATCATGAGTAGTTGAAAATTTTACCCATCATGAAAGGTGCCCATCATGAGAACCCATCATGACTTCCCCTGGGGGGGAAGTCCCCCCCCCAGGGGGGAGGCGAGGCTCCTACATTCACAAATTTTTTTTTTCCCAGTTGACTATCTCTATTACAAAAAATATATATTCGTTTCATTTGGTTTAGTGCAGTCTATAGATGTTAAACTTTACTTACCTGCAATTTGCCCCATAGATGTAATGTATTTGAATACTTTTGAGTGTCCCTGTACAACGAACCATTTGCTTCATCTCAACGAAAAGCTTACTGTAGCATCCCTATAGGATACACATTTAGAATACCGAGTTTGGAATTTCTGCTACTATTTGTTCTTGAGATATGATGATAACAGACAGACAGACAGACACACAGACCATTCGCTAAAAACATGATTTTCGTATTCAGGCGACCTCAGAACATGTAAATATAACGTTCGAAAATTTGACCCTAAAACAATACTTTCTCGATCCTATGGGTAAGAGAAAGTAAAAATCCTACTTTATTTTAACTATGGTTCACAGTTAAAAAGCAATTTGTTGCCAGTCGACAAACATGAGGCATCAATATTATTCTAATAATACTTTAGAAGACAAAATTGGGTATGTTGCTGAAAGGCAATACTCGGCATTTAAGGGTTAAAAAGTAGTTTAAAAGATTTTTCGCAATTAGTTTGCATTTATAAGATGTCTATACAAATTTTCAAAAATTCAAAGTATTTTTGAAAAATAGCTCTTAAAAATAGCAAAATTAGATATCTATCTGTGTTGAAATTATCTTTGAACATATGTATAGAAGTTTACAGTATTCAAATTGAGAAGTTTCTTTTTAAATGAAATATTATAGAAAGTGCATCGTGTAATACTTTGATCTGACTTTGTAAAATTTCATTTAAGAGGACTCTCTACTTATTGTCTCAGAAAACCGAAAGCAATGTTATTCTATGGGGAATTTTGCCCTATTATAACTCATTAGCTAATGCACATTTTTAAATTCCGTTTTCACATTCAGAAAATTTACAATTGCTAAAAATTTTATCGCTTTCTAAAAATTGACTTTTTTAATTTTTAAAATTTTATTTTTAAGCTCAAAAATGCAAAATTTAACATTGCGAAAATTTGCATTTTATGACCTCAAAATAAAATATTAAAAATTTAAAAGATGAAATTTTAGAAAGCGATAAACTGCTTAACAGTTGTGAATTTTCTGAATGTGAAAATAAAATTTAAAAATATGCATTAGTTAATGAGTTATGAGGGAGCAAAATTCTCCATAGAATAACATTGGCTTTGGCTTCTGAAAACGATAAGTAGAGAATCCTCTTAAGATAATACTATGGAACTAAAATCTGTAAGCGCTGCATAAGT
The DNA here is from genome assembly GCA_963930645.1 of Salticus scenicus. Taxonomy (NCBI): domain Eukaryota; kingdom Metazoa; phylum Arthropoda; class Arachnida; order Araneae; family Salticidae; genus Salticus; species Salticus scenicus. The sequence goes on along the minus strand of OZ005654.1, from coordinate 15,171,509 downwards.
TCGTTCCTTGAGGTAAAGGTGTGATGATGAATTTAGATAATTATGTTTAGATGAAAAAAAAAAAAAAAAAAATTAATTTGTGTAACCAGTAGTTATGGAACACTTCCAGTTGTAGCGATTTTTTTCGACTTTGATGTATTGTTGGCTTGCAAAGAAAAACACTTTTGAACTCACATCTTAAAGTGAAGGTTTCAGTAACATGTACTTTTAAAAGATTGATAACAAATTTAAAAAAAAGCAAAAGTATTTGCAGCCACATCTTATACAAATAAATAAAAGAGGCTGTAATTTTGACGCATGATTTTACCGACTCTGTACAACGTTTGAGCGCATTTTTGTGAGATTTAGATTCGCGAAAATCTAATTACTTTTTATACTTCCCCATCCTAACTAGGTATGGGGAAAGTTAGGCAATCGTCAAAATTTTCGGCCACTTTTTTATATACTTTTTATTTTTATGTTTTTACACGTTTTGAAGTGTGAGGAATCCGAAAATCATAAAATCAGTATGACGTTTTCGTCGGTACGGTGTCAGTATATTCGTTTGTTAGTCTGTGTACAGGATATCTCAAGAGCAAATGATCGCAGAGAAGTCAGACCTGGTTTAAACTATCACTTAAGATACCAGCAAGAACCCTATTTGATTTGCAGCTTTCTAATTTTGAAACTTATGTAAGTTATTCGAAATTTACGATTTTCTTAACATGAAAGAACAGGGTAGAATTTCGCTAAAACGTGCATTACAAAGAATATTTTTTATCGTAAAGACCTAAGGCTCCTATATATATGAGCTGGCGCATCAGGCATTTTGTTGCCTTAGGGTTGCAACATGTACCCAGTGTTTTCCGTAGATAAACAAACGACAGCCATTATTTCTATCGTTTCGTATTACTTTGGAGTCACTTTTTTAATCATTTTCATAATTTTAGCTCGTTAAATTATCATATGGGAGATTGTTTAGTGATAAATTGATAATCATTCAAGAAAAGAACATAAAATGTTGAGATTTCCATAAGATAATTTAGGAAGAATAAAATAATATAACTTTTATTTACTTTTCTCTGTGTTTTTCACATGTTCAAACGTAAAAATACAAAGAATGTGCTATTTTAATCATAATATCTATGTTAATAACCATAAATTAATTGAAGAAGACCTTTTATTACTGTGCGTTTGAGTTTGGTGACATTTTCTGGGGTCACCAAAGTTGTTTCCTTTTCGTGTCGTAATTACAATTTATTTTAAGTTTCGTTTAAATGTATAGTATGTAGAAATAGAATATGCTAGAATTGCTAGTAGAATATATGCTAGTAGAATAGTATATGCTAGAAATAGCAGAAAAAGTAAGTAAATAAATAAAGATTTTCCACTTTTAAACAGTAAGTTTTTTTTTTTTTTTTTTTTTTTTTTTTTTTTAAGTTATGATTTGTATTTGAAACAGACAGAAATAGTCCTAACACCACATCTTATCCCCAGTACATCCACACAATATCCTGAGGATGAAAAAACATACCAAGAATAAGAATGTACTGTATATAAATGTGTTGTTAGGATTATTACTTGTTTATTGCTCTTGACCGATCGTAGCTTCAGATCAAGATTTCTTAAAACCGCTAGTTAAGCGATAAGGACGCCAAGCGGGAATTCTGCCCTCATCGGAGGAAAAAAAAAATGGCGGCGATGCGTCGGCCTATATATTTTATTTAAGGGGCTCTATAAAGACTAGCTTTTAAATATCAGTTATGATGCTGGCATAAGCATCATCAACTATGGAAATTCTTATTTGAAAATTTCGTAAGTTATTCGGAATTTAAGAATTTATTAATATTGTAAAATGGGGCAAAACTTTGCATAACTATCCATTTTGAGAGGTATTTGTACAGAGATTCTCCCTTCGTGAAGCTTCCAAGTAGACTGAAGTTAATGTAGATAGTACACTTATAATACATATACTCAACACTAGCAAGATGACAACACTGTAGTTTCAAGGTGGCAAGAAATAGAAATTGTGTGCCAAGGCCAATAGCCCCTTATGCCAACTAACCCCAGTCTCCTTCTAATAAAAACAAAATGAGTGTATTTTGAATGGTAATATTTTGTCATAAATAGCAGATTTTTCTTTTACAGGTTCGGTGGGTTCAAAGTTTGTAATCATTCGGAATCCATTTTAATCAGTAGGTCCCATCGCCACCAGCCCTTGTGGGCGAAAAATGGTTACAGAATGACAAACCGGACCAAGCTCGACAGGGTTAACATTTTTGTACGCGCATGTAATTTAAATATGAATCATGAAAGAAGATTAAAACCCGAATAAACTACTACTTTAGAAACGTCAAAGAAAAATATTTGAGATGCATACAGCTGTTTCGGTAGCCTTATGCGTACCGTCTTCAGTGCAAAAGAATTCTTTTTTGCACTGAAGACGGTACGCTTAAGGCTACCGAAACAGCTGTAAGCATCTCAAATATTTTTCTTTGGCGTTTCTGACGTAGTAGTTTATTCGGGTTTTAATATTCCAACGCCAAGTCTCTTGTTATTACATGAAAGAAGACTTGTGCTAAAATAATTTGTAAGGCTTTGAGTAGGCAGAATGCAAAGGACTGAACTTACCTGTCTGTAGGTGTCTTCTATGGTGGGTATGTAGGACTCTCTGAAGGTTCCCTTTACGAAGCGGAGGACGAGGGAGGATTTGCCCACACCGCCCGCTCCGAACACCACCACCCGGTAGTCGTTGCTCTGCTCCGGCATCAGCCGGCCGACGCTGTGCAGGTAGAAAAAAAAAAAAAGATATCAGAAAAAAAAAATACTCAAATCTTTATAACTGAATTATTAATAATACTAATCTAATGCTAATTATTAGAATGCATTTTATTTACAAATGAATTTTCATTGTAGTTCCCAAGAATACTTTTGCACAATATGTATATATATTAAATGCATTTCCGAAATTCATGTTTCTTGTGAAAATTGCAAATATTTCTAAGAAGATAGAATTTCTGTAGCATCACAAGAAATTGTATTTCAGACTAAAGTGTATAAGTTGAAGAAATAGTTTTTCATTTAAAATTAATTCCATTTTACTAAACAAAAATTTTGCGTTTAGCAGTATTATATTTGGAATATTTGCATGGGAAATGTAGTCTGAAAAAAACTGATTCACTTTTAAAGTTAAAATTGACAAGTAGAGGAAGGCTAAAAATTTTGAGAGAATATTCTTCTGAATCTATGACAAATCGATCAGAAAAAAAAAATTTCAGCTCATTCAGCGAGCTTGATTAATTAATAATAATAATAATAAAAGCTGGTATTATTACTATTATTATAATTATAAATATTATTGTTAATATTTTTTAATTTCGTTATGTGTAGTAATCAAGAAATATCAGATTGAGCCTACGTATTGTTAACATTTAGTCTACTAGCTTTTACAAAACTTGATTCACAGATCTCTCAAAAAGTTTTAATATTAAAGTAAACAAGTGGTGCCATGGTAACATATTTTACTTATTTATTATTGTTTTCGATACCAATATCATTCTTTCACATTAAAGACATGTATGTATATTGGTAGCATTTATACGACCTGAATTTCCAATTTCACAGTCTGCTTTATAAAATTAATTCAAAAGTTCTTAAAAATGTCCATGAATATTAATTTCTTTTGTGTATTATCTTATTTAGAAAGTAATGATTTTTTTTCTCCCTTTTTAATTTTTTTTCTACTTTTTATTTTCTCTGCTCATATATATGATTGAAAAAATACTGTTTTTCGGTCAAATTTTCGAAATTGAGTTTTTGTTATATTTACGTGTTTTGAGGTCCCCTGAATCCGAAAGTCATGCTTTTAGCGGTTGGTCTCTGTGTGTGTGTCTGTTATCAGCATATCTCAAGAACAAATAATAACAGAAAAACCAAGCTCAGTATTCTAAATGTGTATCATATAAGGGTGCTACACTTAACTTTTCGTTGAGAACAAGAAAATGAGTCGTGTACAGGGACATCCAAGAGAATTTAAATATATTACGTGAATGGGGAAAATTATAGTAAGTACAGTGTAGCATCTAAAATCTGCCTTAAACAAAATGGAATGAACATATTTATTATATGCATAAAAGCATGGTTTGTGTAGACTGTGGAACGGAAATTATTCATTATTCGTTTACAGGGCTACCCAAAGTATTTGGTTGTATTGGGGCTATACTTGGAAATTCCTAAAATTGTAATTTTAGATGTTTTTCATATAAGACTAAATTTAAGTACACAATGTGACGTGCATATAGTTTACAGACAATATACAGGGCTACCCAAAGTCAAACATAACATTCTTTTCCATTGAATGCAATTGATGGAAGTGCTTTGCGGCATTTGACTATGTCGATGAACACTGCTCAGGAAGAAAAATTCATTTTTCATACAAGTATAGAGTATTTTTTGAAGTTCTATTTTCAACTCTAGTTTATTGTATAATGTCACGTTCTGAAGTGACTTGATTGTGAAAATCCAATTTTTAGCGGTTGATCTGTATGTCTATCTATTAGCAGCATAACTTAAAAAAAAAAAAAAAAAAAAAAAAAAAAACTGTAGTTAATTTAAATTTGGTATTTTGAAATTCGTATTAGGTTGCCACTTAAAAAAATGATGAATATTGGCAAGTTTGAAGGTAAATTAATAACAGCTTTGATTATTATTATTATTATTATTATTTTTCAATAAATTCAATTCAATAAAATGTTCAATAAATTCAATTCAATAAATAATTTTTTTTTTCACTGTTATTGAACGGGGCTTGCAGGGGAGCGATAGCTCCCTCACACAGAATTACATGTCAAATAAAACGTTCCTACACCTATTTTAGATTATTTTAAAGGCACATTGAAATTGATTATCTTAACTTAATGATCTGAAGACTTAATATGCAGTCTGTCTGTATTGAAAGTGTATTGAAATGCACGGTAAGAGAAAGTCGTGTGAGTCCTACACCAGATTATTTCCATATGTACATAAAAAAGAAATATTGTATTTATCAAAACTTTCGAATTCTGGATTTATAATATATTTATAGATTTTAAAATGTGAGGTTTTTTTTTTTTTTTTTATGTCTGCCTATTTGTTAATTAATTATATTAGAAACACTTTAAATACACTCCTTCTCATATTTATAAGGACACTTTATATTTTGAAATAACTAACGTAAAAATAATTGTAAACAAGATTATACTAAGTGCACTTAACATATCTAGTATTCTAAAAACCAAAACTGTTATAATTTTTTAATATAAAACAAAATTAATAAAAAATAATGCAAAATGTGTTTTTCTCCATGTTTTTAGATGTTCATAATTATAGGGACAATCCAGATTTTTTCGTTTTATTTAACTTACTAGCGGATAAATTACAGTTGACATGCGAATTTGTTAACTACTGGGCTAGATTAATTCATATATAAGCCTTCATTTTTTCTTGGACGGACATTACTGATAATTCCTAGAAAAAAAGAGCATTCAAGTAGTTAATTATGATAAATGTGTTTTTTGAGTGGAAGGATAATTTCAATCCGCTGAATTTCTAATGAAATTCGAAGACCTAAAATTGCTGAAGGAAATGTGATCAAACATTGAACTGCTGGTACGATAGGAGAGAGATCTGATGCAAAGTCAGAGTTGTTTTACAGAGATCGCAGACTCATAATTCCTCTTACTGTTCTACTCATAATGACTGCTGCCGAATTTGCTCGTAATTTTTAACGAAAGGTTAGGGTCTACATTTTTGCATGTTTAAAATAATTAATAATATGTTAAAATGAATAAAAAACCTGTAATAATCAATCAGCATTTAATGGGGGAAAGAACGTCTGTGTTAAAGTTGAATAAAGACAGTATTAAATGGTAAAATGTTGCATTTTCGGATGAAAAACATTTTATTCTTGATTAACCAAATGGTTTTAGCAGTTACTGGCACGATCTGAAGATAGCGAAAGACAGAGCAGATTTTTTAATGGTAGATATGAATCGGGCATTTTAAAGGTGGATCTATGGTGCTCTGGGGAGCTGCTTCTACTGAAGGCAGAATGAATTTAGTATTTTTTTCTATTATTATGAACATCAAGAGAACATCCGCAAATTTTAAACGTGTAATTATCAGATTTTTGTTAGATTTTGGGGGGTAATAATATTTTTTTCAACAAGACTTACATTTTTGCTCTAATTTTAGAGCAATAGGAAATAGTTTGAAGAAAGAAACTTCTGTATTGTTGCCTTTCCCATGGCCTAAAAGTAAAAAAACCTTAACTTATGATATTAAAAAAGTGCATGCAAGTTGAAAGTAATTTTAAATAGTTTAAATGTATTAAGAATATTATATATGCTATATGAAATGGTATTGAAACTGAATATTAAAAACAAACGTATATATATATATATATATATATATATATATATATATATATATATATATATACCAGAGAGAATGTCTGACTGTTTAACCCTAAAAAGAGATCCCATAAAATATTAATTTAAAGAATAACTGAAAGAAATTACTAAAATTCGAGCTGTCCTTATAATTGTGAACACCTGAAAAAACATCTTTTTACCATATTTAAAGTTTTTTAAGATAGAAAAACGATAAAACTTTTTAAATATAGTCTATTAATGAAATTCAAATTAATTAAAAATATATTTGTTTAAATAATAGTGTTCAGTGTTTAGTTAATATAGAAAAACGGGTGTCCTTATAATTATGAGAAGGAGTGTATACGTAAAATTAAATTTTATTTAAAAGATGTTAAAAAAAATTATCCGAAGCTTTTCGCTTTCATTGTAAAGCATCATCAGGGATTTTTAATTATTCGTTTCCAATGAGCAGTTTTAAAATATTTTTTTCTTTTCACAGTCAACAGTTAAGTCTTTTAATAACGTGAATATCAGCAAAGTCAATTTGAAGTCCGGTAAAGGTTGGATCAAGGAGCTAAGAAAAATAAGAGAAGCTGGAACTATTGAAATATCACACGAGGTTATTGTAGGAGAAAAACGATCATGAATTAACAGAAATAAACTATTATTTTAATCAGTCAGTCTGTCTCTGTGTTTGAAACAAACTTTGAGAACGTTGTAAGTAAAGAACTAACGCATGGTAAAAACGAAGTTTTGTAAGTAATGAACTAAATTTATAATTAGTTGTACCATAAAAATAATCTGGTATGGCACTCACATAACTTTCTCTTACCTTGTATTTAAATAATGTGCATGAATATATTTTAAAAACAGTTGAAAATAGTTTTGAAACTTTTTTTTTACATACATTTGGGCGTGAGGGGCGATACCGCACCTTCAACTACCTGTTTGAAAATAGTACCTACATTCATAAAAAGTTTAAGATTGTTATTAAGTTTAAAAGTTTATTCCAAATTATTCAGAAAATTTTCGTATGCAGCGCTCTTTGAAACTTAACAATTTTGGCCAAACATCATAAGTGGCAGCTTCATTTAATATTCAAAATAACCAATTTCAATTTCCTGCAATTATTTGTTTTTAAATTATGCCGATAAATGATATACACACATATCATCCGCTTAAAACTTCTTTTTTGTATTCGGAGACCTCCAAACGTTTAATTATAGCAAAAAATGATCGTTAAAGATTGAATTTCAAACAACATTTTATCTATTATATAGGTATGAGAAAGTAAATATTATTCCTTAGCAAATTTAATGGATTTGGTGAATGTTAGTAAAGCACTTCCATCCACTACATTCAATAGAAAAAAAGTATTTTCTCTTAATTATAGTTACGTTGTATTTTGTCTATAAATTTTATACACACTACATAGTGTTTTTAAATTTAGAACAGTATGAAAAACACATAATACAGGGATGGAACAGGGGCGCAGAATTCATACCACTATCAATGTAAGAAAATTTTCTTCTTCTTAAATCAACGATATTATAAGTAGAGAAAATTCTTAGACGGATTCCGGTATGAGTTCTGCGCCCGTGTTCCATCCCTGCATAATATACAACTTGAAATACACCTCCAGCAATTTCGAAGTATAACCTCAATGTATCGTCATTCTTTTGATGTCCCTGTGTATGAATGATGAATGATTTCACTACCATATTCTATACAAAACATATATAGGGTAAGTGCACCTGTGATTGACACTTTTAGAGCAATCTCTGGTGTTTTTAATGTTCTAGTCATCAGAAAATATTTTTTGAAATCTTAAGTTAGTACATAGGGTATGAAAGACATTCAGAACAACATATATGTTAAAATATATACATTTGATAATAATTATTTTTTTTTAATGAATTTTTATTTGACACCCACTCAATGTTCCAGTAATCGACACTGCCAGTTTTTCATTTTATTGGTCATTGGCCCCCTATGTTCCAGTGTTTGGCACTGCTAGTTATTTATTTTACCAGTTATGAGCACCCTATGCTCCAGTGTTTGACATAAAATGTTAAAATTCTTATATGTAAAATATATTATTTTCTTATTTTTCTTATTTATTAATTATTTCGGGATAGATGTCAATTACTGGAGCATGCCAATCGCTGGAGCCCCTACCCTATATTTTTTAAATAATAATAATAATACAAAAATCGGTTTATTTTGTTTTGGGCAGTCTAAAGATGTCATACAAAGATTTCTTCAGGCCGGAGGTGAATGTTTTTTTTTTTTTGCTAGGTTTCTCTGGCAGATACGGGGTGCTGAGTTTCGGGGAGGTGGCAGACACATTTGTCGATTGATGGAAAAAGAGCCTGAATTTTACCGTAGCCTTTTGAAAAAATGAATTCACGGACCAGATGGTTAATATGTATTGTAACCTCACGCTGTAAAAAATAAACGAAGAAATATTTACCTAACGATCATTTGAATATATATATATATATATATATATATATATATATACCACCCTTTTTCATATGTTTTCCTCGAAAAGCATAAATGTTGCTCGTACACGGGAGTTACATAAAACAGGCCTGCGATGAATTTTTTTTCTTCAAGGTGACGTGTTTCTCTGGGGTATTTTTTGGATGCTGATTAAAGAAAAACTATTCAAACATTTCCCTCCCGTACAGTTTTGATAAAAAAAAAAAAAAGAATTATTTGTGCTTAAAGCTCCACTTTTGCAACACCCATGAAAGTTATTTTCCGTAAAATCTAGATGACGCGAATAAAGAAAAAGGAGAGTTATTTCATCAAGACATAAAAAAAAGTAGAGGAGATATCGGAGACGATGGAGCGTAAACATGTTAGCAGAGTATTGCCAGATGCTGCATGGAGAACCCCCCCCCCCCCCCCTCCTGAATGCTCCCAAGCCGTGCACAAGGAAAAAAAAAGCTTTAAATGGAGCTCCGATGTGAAGAAACACATTTAAGATGTAATGTGTAAATAACATCTTATTTTAATGTGTTTTATACATAAATAGTTTCGAATTTGTTGCAGCCTCTATGTCAATGCTTCCGATCATCGTCCTTACTTTGTGAAAAACCCTCACGTGATAGCAAGTGAAGACAAGCATTTCTGAATTCAGCGTATCAATACACACTAGCAGGCTTTGCCCGCTTCGCTGGTCACTAAATTTAAAGGAAACTCTTTTCTATATAGCTCTATAAAAATAAAATAAAATAAATTACTGAAATTGTTCAAAAGCTCTCTTCAGGTCCCCACTGCCTTCGGCAGCGATTTGGTCATCCACTGCAACTCGGGCGCTTGTCCCTATTGCCTGCGACAATGGTTTACCAATGAGCTTCCATTTAGGTGCTTATTATATAACAGTTTCGAAATAGATTGTATCGAAAAAATTGGAGTTTCCCTTTTTAATTTGAATCCCAGTTACATGTGAACAACACTATACGTGGTGCACATAATATTTGCTTTTACGTTATTTCCTATGTTTATTTTGTTTATCCAATCAACCATAAAATGACAGCAATTTCACGCCAAATATTACAATATGCTGTGACCGGCTACGTCTGTCGCATGAGACAATTAATTTTTTTCTGTTTATATATAATTCATGGTTTGTAAACCTGATGGTACAGCCTAAATATAGTTCTCTTTGGCGACTTTTGAATTTTTGTCACCATTTTAGACTTTTAATCCATTGTAACAATAAGACATAATTCCTTGTAACAATATGCTATGAGCGCTATTTCTGCCGTATTTTAGACAACTGATCTTTTTATTTTTATATTTATTTCCCATTAAACATATTTTTATTTTTATTTATTTATTTAAATATTAATTTGAATTATTCAAATATTTCTGTTCGACAGCGTGCAAGGGCAGTAACATACAGAGGCTCATTTGTTTGTATGATAAATTAGCATAGTGATTATTATATAAAAAAATAAATAAAAAGGTAAACATTATCGTGCTACACAACTTTATTATGTCGCTCCATTGGCGGCTTTTGAATTTTTGTCGCCATATTAGCGATGGATTTTTTTTTTTTTTTTTTTTTTTTTTTTTTGTATGAAAAGGGGAAGACTGTTTTGCCAATAATTTTATCAGACTCTTTTTTGTTTATACATAAGAATCCTTCATATTCTGCTTATATTTTTAATGGTTCTTAGGTTTAAAATAGTGCTTGTTGAAATAAATTTCCTATGTTTAAAACTGCATTTTTTCTGTAAATTTTGTGTAAAAATAAATCATTTATGTTTTTATATATTTGATGCGCTACTTAGATTAAAATGGCTGTTGCTATATTAAACTTCTTGTCGAAAAACGTTCGGTGTACTCCAACACCAAAATTTAAAAAATCGCCCAGCAGGATCTATTAATGAAACTGATAAAATAAAAATATGGTTCATAGAGTTTAAATAACCGATTTAAAAAAAACTTTTAAAACCCAAATTATTAATGTATCGTATCACATACATAGATATAGTAATAATATATAGATTGATCATTGGGGAGAAAAAAGGGATTCCTTTTCACTCGGGAAAAGGCGGCGATTTTACCAAAATATGGCAGTCTTTGCCCGAGTGAATACACACGGGAGTACACACGAATATTTTAGCAAATAAAATTCATGAATAATTTATTTACTAAAGGTGAATGAAAAATTCCAGATATAGTTTCAAATTCATTTTTCTTATTTTCCTTTTGTTTTTCAATACCACTTAATGGCTGATTCCAAAGCTTTTTTTTCGGCATCAAAAGTCTTTGCACGATAATATGGGGATGATAGATCTATATATATTATTATATCTATGATCACATAAATCTTTTCGAAGTTAGAATAAAACTTAATTTGAAAAAAAAAAAAAAAAAAAAAAAAAAAAAGATGTAACTTTTTTGTTTATTAACCAAAAAAATTGATGAAATTTGAAATGCAAGTTGGTCTTGTGGGGTACAGGCTGTATATTATATTTTTGTGTTCGTGAGAGAAAATTTAAAATAATTTGAAAACTGCAATTTTTAATCCCACTTCAAAAACATGTAACTTAATGTGAAGCAGATTTTTTATTTTTTTTTCTCCTAACGGTTTCCATACAATCTTCTGCTGTTGCCACCTAAAATTCATACTTTAGTTAATTTTAAAAAATCTAATTGTCCGATTGATAAGTTGTTTAATGCATCGGATTCACAAAAATTTCCCCTTTCATTTGGTATCTTATTTGTAACGATACGACTGATATTTCTAATTTATTTTCTAATCTTTCTGATTTATTTTCCTCATTTTAAATAAATGTACGTTTTTTTTAAATTGTTATTATTCTGTCGAAAAAAAAAAAAAAAAAAAAAAAAAAAAAAAAATTGGCAACAATTAAATTATGGATAAATTTAAATGTCTTATTTATCAGGAATTAGAAGATTATTATTTTCACATTTCAATTAATTAAGAAAAAACTAATCAAAAATTCGAAAATCTGACTTCGATGTGCACAATGACCCTTCGGGGGGCACCTTTGTATTAAATCTCGTGACTGTCCGAGCTACCGTTTTCGAGAACAGTGAAATATATATACAAATATTGCTCACTTAATAGTTATAAGATTACAGACACCCAAAGCAGTACAAAAAAAAAAAAAAAAAAAAAAAATGAAAAGTACGATTTTGCATGCGTAATTGTGTAATTTAAGTTATAGAGTATGGATTCTTTTCCTAATGATTGATAGCAGTGTTTCCTTCTTCATTTATCAAATATGCTATGCAACATTTCTATGGGAAGGTGAAGTCACGGGTTGGGACCAAAGGAATACATCAGAGGATATTTTGAAGTAATGCCAGTACAAGCTGCAATTTACCGGTTATATTGTTCCTAATGGAGACCAAAGGGATGCATCGTTAAATATCGCTTCTATTTTTATTCACGGTATTTAATTTGAAATGTCGGACTTTCTTGGACTGGGCAAACCTACCTACCTAGTACATAGCAGAAATTTCGACCATAGACGTAGTGTATTTGAATTCTCTTGGATGTTCTTCACAGGCAATAGTCAAGTTAACGTCTCAAAGCAAGTAGAAAGACACATTTCAGTAACTATTGTAGTAAACTTTACATGATTGAAATTACGATAATATATGATTTGAATTTTATTCCATTAAGCTATTTTCTGTTCAACACAGTTCATAAAAGAATTACTTACAAATAAATAAGTATATTGTCTAGTTTATTATTAATTAATTAATTTTATTATTATTATTTTACCAGTCATTTAAAGATCAGTGAAATGAAGTTTTACAAAAATGCCATTTCCACTGACTTAGAGTAGTTAATTAATAGAGTAGTAGAATATTTGAATATCGTTTAAGAGAAGATATTTTAATAAGAAAACAAGTACATTTTGCTATTTTCTTTCTTAAATGGTTTTATTCTATTTTATATAGACGATTTTAGCTGTAACACGATTCTCATAAATAAATTGTTTTGTTGTTTTATCATTTAAAAAAAATCTTTTTTTTTTTTATTAATATTATCTTACTTTTTATTGAAAAAAGAATTTCAGTGAAATCTCAAAACTGCAGCGGGATAAATTTATTCTATTTCTTCGTTCCTGGCTAGTTTTCCATATTTATCGCCATGCGAAAGTTTTTCTATTAATGTTATCATTTTATTAATCCCTTGAGAGAGATTTTACCCTTTTAAACTTCTCCGTTAAATCTGTCTAATCCGTTAAATAGGAAAGTTTAAATTGCAATTTAACCAGAAATTATTAAAAAAAAAAAAAAGAAACTAGGAAAATTCAGCTTTGATGTTGAACCGTTTTAATCACACCAATGGAATTTTTTTTTAAATTATAGTGGTGTTATATTTCGTTTTTCAATCTTTCTTAATAAAGGCAAAATGTAATAGGACTTGGAACTATTCATACAAAACTATTTTGAATCAAATGAGAGTGCTGCATAGGTTAAATTATATTCAAAAAGTCTAGTTGAAGTTATCAATCTGAAACATGATTTGAATTGATCAGATATTTCAAGTCTGGAATGATCATATGTCGTAAAATTTAGCTATCATTCAAACCGGAAGCAAAAATATAACAGGAGCGCTTCTAATACGCTAACATTAATACCAATGAACGTCCAACTAAATATAAAATTTCTTGAAATTCCGTGCATTCATTTTTGAGTTACAGTATCTTCAAAACTCCTTTTATATACTTGTACAGACAGACATTAGCTCTTAAATAGTGAAAAAATGTTTAGGGCGTCATGCAAACCGATCAGTTTCCAGAAGTTGGAAAATTGATGAATTCAATACTGTTTTCTTATAAATATAGAGAAGAGCAAAAATACAGAAAGAGAGACTGAATTCTTAGACAGAGTTTATTTAAAATTGTTGTATATATATATATATATATGTTGATTGTTACTAATATTTACTGATTTTTGCAAATTATGTCATCGTTAGGTTTATGTGTTATGTTAGTGTCATTTCTCTTCTGCGTAAGTACTTTAACATGTTTTTACTAATCATTGGTACTAAAATTAAATTATTACCGTGACAATTTTTATTCGAAATAAATCTCAATTAAAATTTAATTATATGTTGGTATCTTCATCTATCTTTTGTCTGCTGAGTGTTACAATGGTATTAAATTATTTAAATTATATATATATATATATATTAGAAATATTTTATATAAAACGAAAGACTTAATTCTCAAAGTCTTATAGACAGCCTTAAATTTGTATCCCACACAGAGAAGCTTTTTTTTTTTTCTTTTTTTTGAATAGAAAAATCATATTTAGAACTTCATGTAAACAGATCAACATCTGAAAGTTGGAAAATTAATGAATTCAACGCTGTTTCCTTATGACTTTAGAAGAAAGTAAAAATATAAAAAGAGAGACTTAATTCTTAAAGTCTCAGAGACAGTTTTTTTTTTTTTTTTTTTTTTTTGTAATAGGAAAACTATTTAGGACTTTGTGTATACCGACCAATATCCATAAGTTTGCAAAATTAATTTATTCAGTGTTGTTTTCTTTATGAATATAGATAAAAGTAAAAACATATATTAAATAATAATAATAATAATAATAATAATAATAAATAAGCTTAATTTGTAAAGTCTTAGAGGGACTATTAAAATTAATTTTTATTTAAAAAAATTAAAATGCTTTTATATAAAAAGAGAGATTTAGTTCTTAAAGTCTTAGAGAGAGTCTTAAGTTTGTCACACATAGACAGACTTTTTAAAAATAGGGATATCGACTTCATGTAAACCGACCAATATACAGAAGTTGGGAAATTAACTAATTCGTGGGAAGTTATTTCACCATAAAGTTTTGAATTATCTAGAGTTAGAGATGATTGAGTTGCTATGGTAACTCGCAATATTAACATCGTCATGGTCATCCTCTTCTTGAAGTAAAATAGTATATCCCTCGAAATAGAATATATTATTGCATTGATATAGACGTTAATACAAAGTAGTTTTCAAAAAGAGATCTGTTCTTTCATCCGAAATTAAGAACTGAATTTTTACACTTTAGTATCGTGTTTGTTATATTTCCGCTTCAATCTAATTCTGCTCTTGCGGATCGTTTTAACTTGGCCCTTTTCCCTGTAGAATATAAACTTTCTGATATAATTTTGTTTTCGCGGAATACATTGCAATAGTGTTTACATTGTATTCAGGGGGCGTACTCAGGGTATTTTTCTGGGAAATAGTACGCACAGACACAGGAATATATGTGTGCGTGTACATATGCACCATGCATACATACTTGAAGTTGTATGAGAGAGAATAACTGTAAAGTTACTCAAAATGTGATTAGCAAACAAAATAAAAAGTTTTTGTATTTCTCTATTGAATCAATTCAACAAAACACAATACCAATAAACAATGTTATAAGACGTGTAAAACCAATAATGAGCTGATTAATTTCTTTGAATTCATCTCAAAATTAATTCATGTTTTCTAGTTTTTATTCTGAAACAATTTTGACTTTTTATTTCCGGATTTTTTTTTTTTTTTCATTATTTTATTTAAAACCCTACTAGATGATTGTGTCTGTGTATTAATTAACACCAGAGATTTATTTATCTATTTATTTTATTTTATTTTATATTACATTTATTTATTTATCAGATCACTTATTATCAAAATGATAGTAGGAACTGAAACCTTTTATCCCCAGATACGCATACTCTTTCCTAGTCACTATGCATATGTAGAATGGGTACCCTGTATATTATTATGCAATTCAAAATTAAAATAGAATGATGTGCAGAGCACTCGTTTTGCTGTTTAATTTAATTTCTCTCTGTTTCTAACACTTTCAACAAATTTGGAATGGGTTCGTGGGAGTGTCGCTCTAGGGTCCTTTTTTGAACATCGAGTCTCATTAGACCAAGACCTATGGCATAGAGTGCATTCTACTAAACCACTACGAACGTGCATGTCTGAACAGGGATTCTAACCCGGTATCTGGAAACTGAAAGTCAGAGCGCCAACAGGATATATATATATATATTACATAATATATATATTACATAATTACACCACAACAATGCAGTATTTTACCATGTTTTCATTACCTTCGATTCTTGTTTGTTTGTTTGTCCAGTACAAATGTTGCAATCGATTTTTAACTAACTTCCCTACTAGCTAGACATTTGAAACTTTCAGAATAGCTCAGAACCCGATGACAACACAATACTTCGAAGCCTAATTTTCGAATTTTCGATTAGTTTTCTTTTAATTAATTAAGATATGAAAATAATAACCTCATAATAGCTTTAAAAATAGCCATTAAAATATTACTATAATTTAATTGTTGCCAAAAAAAAAAAAAATAAAAAATAAATAAATAAATAACAAGTTAATTTTCTTTCGACCTAAAAATAAATGCATTTAATTAAACGTGAAGGTTAAAAAATTATAAAAAGTTAAATTATATGCATATCACAAAAATAGGCTCATTATCACTTTAAAAATTTTATACACATTGATAAAGTGCTAATGGCGTTCTATAGCTATGATCCAACAGAAAATTTAAAAACATGGTATATAATTTTTTTTTTTTTGTCTTATAATTATCTTATATAACTGTGTTACTTAAGAGGATTTGGCACCTTTAACAGTAACCTTAAATCAGGTTTCATATAAAAGCTTATATTTCCATTTAATATTTATAAATTGAACTATATTAGGTGTTTGTTCAATAAAATAGGCAACAATTCTTATGGTTTTTGGTACATTTTTATAGATTTGAAATCTTTAAATCGAGTTTTCTCAGTTTGTATTTTTTCATGAATTCATGATCTTCAAAATGCAAAAACTTCTACGGGTTTAAGAAAAGACCTTAAAAAATTTTCGGATGTCCAATAAAACCTACTTAAAAGAATTAGGTTTGAACTTTGAAATTTATTAGATATTAGAGAAAAAAGAAGAAAAAAACATGTCTATGTAAAAATAAAAAATAAATAAATAAATAAACTCTTTTTTTAAATATCGGCAGAAGTTTTAGTACTTTGAAGATCATCTTTAATTTATGAAAAAATGGAAAATGAGAAAACGCAATTTCAAGACTTCAAATCTATAAAAAATGTATTAAAAACCACAAGAATTGTTGCCTATTTTATTGAACAAACCTAATATATTAAAAGCAAACACGTTTTATTTATGAGACAAAAAATTTTCAAGTTAAAATACATTTAAAAAACAAAAATTACATATAAAAACAATTAAAATCAGACGTTTCGAAACCCGTCCGGGTTTCCTCATCAGTAATACAACACAATATGCAAACAGGACATGAACACTCAAGGAATTTAAAGGAGTACAGAATATTGAGGAGCCAGTGCGCATGCTTCATTGATAGTGTGGAGATGCTTGGCAGTGTGCCAGCTCTCAAGGAAAATACGCGATTTATAATTATGAACACCAGAATTTAAAATCTTTATATTATCGAAGTCAGGAATATGATCGGTTTCTATTGAATGGATTACAATTTTAGAATTTTGGTTGCAATTTTTAAAAGATCGTCTGTGTTCTTGTAGTCTAATTTTTGCAGTACGGCCAGTTTCACCTATATAAACAGATTTGCAATTTTTACAAGGAATTAAATATATTACACCAGTTAATTCCAGAGAAGGGGTTATGGGTTTAAAGTTGAAAAGGACGTTTTTTAATTGTTTAATTGGCCGGAAAGCAGTATAAATATTATGTTGTTTAAGTAATTTAGAAATAAATTCTGAAGGAAAACCAAAATATGGCATAGAAATATAACTGTTTTTATTAATGAGTGAATTTTTCATTTTCATTTTCAAAATTCACTCATTAATAAAAACAGTTATATTTCTATGCCATATTTTGGTTTTCCTTCAGAATTTATTTCTAAATTACTTAAACAACATAATATTTATACTGCTTTCCGGCCAATTAAACAATTAAAAAACGTCCTTTTCAACTTTAAACCCATAACCCCTTCTCTGGAATTAACTGGTGTAATATATTTAATTCCTTGTAAAAATTGCAAATCTGTTTATATAGGTGAAACTGGCCGTACTGCAAAAATTAGACTACAAGAACACAGACGATCTTTTAAAAATTGCAACCAAAATTCTAAAATTGTAATCCATTCAATAGAAACCGATCATATTCCTGACTTCGATAATATAAAGATTTTAAATTCTGGTGTTCATAATTATAAATCGCGTATTTTCCTTGAGAGCTGGCACACTGCCAAGCATCTCCACACTATCAATGAAGCATGCGCACTGGCTCCTCAATATTCTGTACTCCTTTAAATTCCTTGAGTGTTCATGTCCTGTTTGCATATTGTGTTGTATTACTGATGAGGAAACCCGGACGGGTTTCGAAACGTCTGATTTTAATTGTTTTTATATGTAATTTTTGTTTTTTAAATGTATTTTAACTTGAAAATTTTTTGTCTCATAAATAAAACGTGTTTGCTTTTAATATATATAATTGAGACGGTTTGATGTTTGTGTATGTTAAACCTAATATAGTTCAATTTATGAATATTAAATGGAAATGTAAGTTTTCATGTAAAACCTTTAATAGTGTCAAGTCCTCTTACCATGAGAAAATTACTCAAAGTGCATTTTCAGTTGCTTTGTGAGATTTTTTTTTTTTTCTATACTAAATTTTTAGTACATTAACGCCATTTTTAGACTATATACAGGGGTAGACAAAAGAAACTTCAAAGTAATACCTTTAAAAGTAAAGTTATAATGTTTTTGTAAGATTTCTTCCTTGCTTATTAAAAAGAAAATATATTTTAAAATATCATCATGGTGGATAATTCTGCACATTGAAAGTAAAACAATACAACGGGTAAGTATACAGATGAAAAGTTTTTATAGTAGATGCGAACTGTAGAATTTTTCTTTTTAGTTCCCCCATCATACTAAAGGTAGGGGAGACTGGGGCACAGTGGACCACCCCTGTTAAAATCTCTTAATATTTAACTCTTATAGTTTATATTGAGATTCATAGATGGAAGCATAGTACTATGGTAAATGCTAAGGTAGCCATTTTATACAATTTTTATGTTTTGAGCTGCGCAAAGCAATTTTCAAGTTTGAACTTTTTTAAATTTTATCAGGACTGAACTATTGACTACAAGTATTGAATAGTTGTTAAGAAAAGGTAAGATATTGTTGTTTTTAAATTCATAAAAATTATTAGCATATTTATAATCTATATAAAATTTTAATATTATTATTTGTTTTGTTGGGACATGGGGCACAGTGGACCGCCTTCCAATGTGCCTAAAACTCCAAATTATATTTAATACCTTATTTATTTTAGCTAAATTTACATATACAAATATAATGTGACTCAAAATAATTAATAAAAAAATAATAATCTTAATGTTATAGTAAAATAAATTTCTGAAAAGGGAAAATAGTTGAATAGTAGCATAATAATTATGAATATCTAAATTTAATAACTATTTGAATTGCTTAATATTAAAAAAACAAATAAAATGATTATGTGATATAATAAATAGTAGGTTATATAAATTTATTGTTGTTGCTTTTAGAAATAACATGTAAAAGATAAAAGTAAAATAATTTTAGTTAAACTTATCTCACAAATATAATGTAAAGTATTAATATCTCAAAAATAAAAATATAATATCATAAAAATGTTTGAATAGTAACATAATGTTTAATTATATATTTCATAATTTTTATAACTATATAACATGAATAAACAAATTAAAAATATATCTTATTGTTTTTAGTGATGGCACGTAAAAGACAAAGGAAATCTGATATAGAATTCTTACTCTAATTTGATTTCTTATTTATTTTGATTTCCTTTAAATTTTGGTAATTTTATTTCATGAAAATGTTCGAATTATGTTATTTAGACTAAAATTGCATAAGAAACCAATTTTAGAAAAAAAAAGAGAGTAATTTATATTAATTAAACATGAACAACAGAGGTTGGTCTACTGTAACCCGGGTTGTGGACCACTGTGCCCCATCACCGGGGCACAGTGGTCCACTTTGTGAGAGAACACAATTTATTTTTTTATTCGTAATTTATTAGAAGTATTGTTATAAAAAAAATTAGGACATGTCGAGAAAGATTTAAAGAATGTTTGCTATTTTTTTCAAGTACCTTGCTTTTTATTTTTGGTGAAAAAAAATTAAAAGTGTAAAAATGGTCCACTGTGCCCCAGTCTCCCCTATAGAAGTGATTTAGGCATTCGTAGAAATTTCTGACATTTTTACACGCTTTTAAGTGTAAGGAATCCAAAAATTGCAAAACATGTTTTTATTTTAATTAATTAATTTATTTATGAAAAAAATTGTTATTTATTTTTTACGGAAGGATAAAATGAAAAGGTTATTGATCATTACGTTGAAGGAGTTTGATACATTCCAACAAAATTGGTTTGGGTTCGAGGGGTCAAAATTCATAGAAAATAGTATGGTATGAAAACGAAAATCTCAATCACAAGCGTGTGTGTGTGTGAGGCTAACATCAGAAGGAAAATAAAGGCAAAATAGACCAGCAAAAGTAACCGAAGCTGAGAGCCTTGGCTCCTGGGCTATCGTCGAGGGTTCAACTATACGTTAATCAGTTTGTTAGTCTATTCTGTTTGTTAGTTTGAGTAGACATCACGAACAGATAATAGAAAGGAGGTCGGACAGATTTTAAATTGTCACTTATGATACTGTAAGAACGTTATTAACTTTCATCATTCTAATTTGAAAACTTCGCAAGTTATTCGAAATTATCATTTCTCTTAACATGAGTGAATAGGGGTAAATTTTGCATTAACGTGTACTATGACTATGAGGATTATTTTTATTGAAAAGATGTCTGAACAATTTTACACTATCATTTATGATTCTGGCATGACCGCCATTCACTATGAATGTTTCAATTCGAAAACTTCGTATGTTATTCGAAATTTAAAATAGCATAAGGGAAAATTTCGTATAAACGAGCAATATAAAAATGACTATTATTGTAAATAAGTCGGATCGCTTTAAAATATAATTTATAATATTGCTATGAATATTAGAGAATATCAGTATTCTGTTTTAAAAAAAAATATAGACTATTCGAAATTAAAGATTTGGATAACATGGCAGAATAGGGCATTATTTTGCATAAATTTGCATTGTGAGGATTATTCCATTGAAAATAGTATAGAATCGTATAAAAACTAAAATACGAAACTTACCCTTACAAAATTAATCAACAAATTTGGATAGGATAAATTATCGAACCTGAGAGTGGATAGCCTAGTAGGTAGAGCATTTTAGTTTGCGACAGTGTCGGGTGATAGACTGAGTTCATCTCTGTTAGTATGAATATAGAGTGGATTATCTACAGTGGAAAATTATGAGAAGAAATGTATGTTGGGGAACTGATCAGAATCCACTTATGCCATCTGTTTTATTTTAAGTTTTGCTTTTTCGAAAAATGAGGTTCGTATTTATAATGACCTAAATCATTTTTACCAGTTTGTTTGTTTGTTCTTTGTTTACGTTAGATTTCTATTCCAATTATACATCTAACAAACAGCACTACCATGGTTCCTACCCCGCAAAGAGTTGCGTTCTAAGTTGTCACGCACTCCAGTTATGCGAAGCAATGTTTTGATCGGAAAAGAGTTTTCCATCTCACTAGAGAAAGATCCTCATCAATGGCCGACTCTCGCAATGAATGCGATTGACGTCACAGTACAACGCCGACAGCCATTCTAGACGGACACGAGGATGGAGAGCGCACGCGTCAACAAATCGATCGAACGAGAGGAATCTTATCGAAGAGAGTAGATGAGAGAAGAGAGAGAGAGAGAGAGAGAGAGAAACAAGATTACAACAAAGAGCAAACAAACAACATCTTCTAGTTTCACTGCAAGGTTATCTTTTCGCAGCCGAATGCAATGATTTGAATTAAAACATCAATTTTTTTCAAAGATTAAAAGGAAAAAAATAAATAATAAAGGCCGAGCGTCATCATGTTGCATAAATGGGAAATTCCCAGCTACAAATATAAAGGACAGTTTTAGGAATAAAAAAAATCTAACATATTTTTAATTTCTCAATTTAATTTAATACTCGGTTATAATCATGTATATTTTTATTAACAAAAGTATAATTCGAAGCTACATTCGTATTTTTTTATATTTTTATAAGAAGACCATGCTTTTAATATTAGAGCTCTCTCAATTCTTCAGAAATAAATTGCTAGTAAAAATCTAACTTTTAACGAGTGGAAAAAACATTACTATATATATATATATATATATATATATATATATATATATATATATATATATATATATATTTTAAGTATATAGTGCATGTATAAGCACTTTGATGCATGTTAACGAAAATTTATAAAAGATACATCATAGATAAATATAATTAGCGCTATGTTTATCGTTTTATATTATGATAATTAACCTTTTAATAATCATACAAAAGAATAAGAAGTCTATTATAAAATGCAACAGCCTCATAAATATATATATATATATATATATGTGTGTGTGTGTGTGTGTGTGTGTGTGTGTGTGTGTGTTAACATATGTTTTCAGTCATTGGAGCTTACCAGAAGTTATTTCTAGAAAGAAACCCCGTGCATGAAACATATATTATGAAACGTTTTTCAATATTAAAATTAAAATGCAACGGTATTTTTTTCAAGGTCGACTATTATAGCGACCATTTTGCGTCATATTTATTACTCAAAAAGTATCATACAAAATTATTTTCACAGCAACAGAAGTTTGTGTGCGTGGAAACCACTTTTGACATTTGAAAAACATAATAAAAACTTGTGTGAGATTAAAAACACATAAGTTCAGGAAAAAGGATTCAAATTAGTGAAAACTATTCCAGTTATTTCATATGATTTTGTTGTTTTATACATGAATAATAGATGACGCATATTACTGTGCAATAGTTTAAAATTTAAGATGTGTTCAAAAAATGCTTAATTTTTAATTAATAATTTAATGTTTAAAAATGCATGATATTGTAGAAATATATGTATGTAGGGTAGGTGTTCCAGTGATTGGCATGCTCCAGTAATTGACATCTATCCCGAAATAATTAATAAATAAGAAGAGTAATAAAATCATATATTTTACATATAAGAATTTTCAATTTTTTTTATGTCAAACACTGGAGCATAGGGTACTAATAACTGGTAAAATGATAGCAGTGTCAAACACTGGAACATAGGGTACCAATTACTAATAAAGTGAAAAACTGGCTGTGTCAATTACTGTAACATTGAGTGGGTGCCAAATAAAAATTCATAAAAAAGGATAATAATTATTATTATCAAATGTATATATTTTAACTTATATGTGGTTCTGAATGTCTTTCGTACCATATGTACTAACTTAAGATTTCTAAAAATATTTTCTGATTACTAGAACATTAAAAACATCAGAGATTGCTCTAAAAGTGTCAATCACTGGTGCACTTACCCTTTGTATAGTTATTGAGCACTTCCAGGGGCTTATATGTTTTGTTTTAAGACTCTTTTTCAGTGTAAAGAACAAATTGAATTGTTCATAACTCTGTAAATATCGAAAAATTGAATTGTTACTGTATCATTTAATTCTGCTTTAAAAATTTACTTCTAATGTGCACGAAATGTAAATTTTTGCACAGCCTTCTAAAATAATGGCATACATCAAATAACATATTTGGCCATAAGCAGTATGTTCTATTAAACTTCTGCAACTTATTATTATTTACATGATGAAACAATAATAATAATAATAATGCTCTAGACAGGTATGTTTTCTCATGTTTTTGTAACAGTGACATAAATACTCCTTACATTATTTTCAACAGATAACATATTTTTTAAAAAATTCAATAATATATATCGGTTTGGTATTGATAAAACAAATTAACTCATTAAAATACACAATAAATAATAACAATCACCAGGCCGTAAAATATCCTCCTAATTCTCTTCTGTAAAAAATAATTATGAATGTTGTGATACCCCTTGAAAACCTTTATCAACAGAAAATAGGATGCAGATGCCCTTAATATTGCCTTTTCAACTTCAAAGAGCTATCAAAGAGTATTTTATGGAAGTTAGAATGGGAACATGATAACCAAATGAGTTGAAGTTATAAACATTTTTTAAGTTTGTTAGAAGACATTTAAAAAATACTAAAATCGCCAAAATTTTAGTTGATTTGTCTAATAGTGGCCTTTAGTGAGTTAATTATTTTTAAATATATTTATCACATTCAATTCAATATGTTATTTGATAATTTTATTCAAATGTTTATTATTCAGGTTGTTTGTCTGTCTAATCTGTGCCCGCTCTCTTTTCGGTAAATATTTTAAAGATATCTTGAAACTGATATATGGACCGTTCACAAGACAAATCTATTAATTCCATAAAACAAAAAGAGAACGAATGTAGTGAAAACATTCGTTCATATTTTGTTTTATGGAGTTAATTAATTTGTCCTGCGAACAGCTCATATTTTATTCAGTTTCACTACACATATTTTCTATAGAAAAATTATATGTAGCCTTTCAGATTTAAGTAGAAGAGTTCACGTACACCCCTCCCTGAAAAAAAAAAAAAAGAGAGAGAGAGAGAGAGAAATTAAGGCACAGGAGAGGTATTTCTTTAAAACATAACATACATGATTCAGATGCAGAAAAGCATATCTTTTCTATATAAATAAAGCAAAGAGTTTGTAGGCAAAACACATCCGGCGGACCACTCTTACTTTTTGATTGGTCTAACTTTTGGATTTAACTACTTTGGTGATGAAAGTTGGCCATTTTCTTTTTTTTTTTCTTTTTTTAGTAAAAACTGATGATTTTTTTTTAAGATACTGCATAGATGATATACTTTTTTAAAAGAGCTCAAAAAACTGTTGATTTTTTTGTGGGAACACTATGTACGTCAAGTTATTAGATTTAAAGATATTACGTTGGAAATTTTCAGAACGCGATATCATTCGATTGCTTTTATCTTAAAGTAAGAGCCTAATATTAAACAAAAAACAGTCTAATATTAAAGAGTAATGAATAACTTTTTAAAAATTATCAGCTTTGAAGTTCTAAGAGCTGCCATTTTTAAATTACAGCGTACTTATTTCCCATACATAATCTATTAAATTTGTAACAAAATTGTTGATTCATTCTTGAGAATCCTCCACATAAGACCATAGAGCATATTGTTGCAAAAAGAGTACAAAACGGAAGAAATGTTTAATTTAATTTAATTTGTAATTGTTATTTTGACTTTTTGACCTTAAAAGGAATTTTCAATTATGTTACAAAGCCCAAAATGCGATATAAAAAATAAATAGTCATTCAATTCTTTTGAAAATTCATTTAAATTTAGTGGCCAGCGAAGCGGGCGTAGCCTGCTAATATAGAATAAGGTGTGATTAACGTTAATGATCGGTTTTTCAGATCGCTCCAAAATATTGAGATACAAATGGAAATTGCTCCTAGTGTATTTTACGTGTTCTCGTTTCCTTGGTACTTTTAGAATGCCTTGAAACTGATATATGTTATTCAGGTTGACGATAGAATGGTTCCTGTTGAAAACCTTCATATAGAGTAATAGGTTTGTGTACCAACTCACAAAAGAATTTCGATACATTACGGTTTAAGTGAGGTTTTTGTTTTAAACCCATTTCATCATCACAATTTTTTGTGTGCTTTTCCAATTTACGGTGGTTGGTTGTAAAGCTCTTATTGTGCCTGACTCGTCTTTTTTTCAACACTGAAAGTTAATGTTAAAAACCTATCTTAATTAGTTTTGAAAATAACGGAATCCATATTTTTTTAAATGTAAAGTATTATTGATTTTATCTATTTCTTTCAACGATCTTTTATAATTATGTAATTGCATAACTCAAGAAAATTTCACATGTTATTTATTTTAAATTATAAACTAATAAGATGTTTCGTTTTACGCATATATTCATGATGTCACAATGTTTTGCAGATTTCCAGTGTGAGGGCAGCTGAATGTCCCGCTCTCTCTCTAAAACTAACTTCCTTTATTAGTGTAATGGTAAAATTATATAATAAGAAAACATCCGATCAATACGTTCAGAACAGAATACTGCAATTTAATATCTTGTTGATATTTGACTAGACTTTTTATTAAAACACTTCCGGAATGAAACTGCATCTTAAAAGCATGCATTCCATTTTCTGATTACATAAAAGAATCTATTTGAAAAGAAATGCATTTTTTGCTAAGTGCTTTTTAATGACGAATATTGCACTGGGATGTTCAGAAAAATGGAATACAAATTCGTAAATAAATGAAGATTAAATTAAAAAAAAATGCATAGAAATGTCGTCATTACAGGTTTAAAAAAAAAACGATTTCTGACAAGAAAATATTTAGCAGCTGGAGGAGTTTTTTCTTTTCTGTATCTTCTTTTTCTTTTTTTCTTCTCACCACGTATATCAAATCAAACTCACTCAAGCTAATTAATAACCAAGAATAAAACGTTTCATTTTATCTGTTTTTAAAAAATAAATAACAATTGTGCTCAAAGCTTCTCAGATCTAAGTAACAATTGTGCACAACAAATTTTGTTATGTTAAATTCTCTGGTTTCTAATTAGAATTTACATACACAAAATTTACGTAGAATTTTTATATTTTACACCAAAACATTTTGTATTACACATAATTTGTAAAATTACTGGTTCTTTTTGCTGATCAAACTTGCTCAAATTGCTGAAAGAGTTCTTTATAAAACTTATTTTCCAAGCTGGTCGCTTTTGGGTCTGAATTATCCATAGCGATGTAAAATATTCATTACCCTATCACATTCCTGAAATTTTGATCTCCTTTTATTTATTTATTTTTTCTTTTGTCGAGGAAAATATGCGTGATTTGAAAAATTGAACTTTTATTCATGGTTGTGGATTTCTTTGTATTTTGCTGTATTTTTCGAGAACTTTTCTTCAACTTTAGATTTCTTTGCACCGCAGACTTGGCTCACCAAATTACCTGACAGTTTTTCCTAAAAATAATGTCGCATTTAGAATTTTTCAAAGGGTATTTAATTTATTATTATCATTATTATTATTTCTACTTCTGATGCTTCACTTTGAATGAACTCTGCTTTTTGGTGGAGCATTCCAAATTTAAATTCTTCTGGCTTTTGCTTTTTATTTCCGTTAAATTTATTTTGAAACAGCAATTGCTATTGTTATTCTTCTAAACGTATTACATTGTAAAAAAATCATTTGTAATTTACTTTAAAATCTGTGCATGTCATAGGGGATCTTTTTTGAAGTACCTTCCGGTTTTAAAATAATATTAATAGTTTAGGAAGGTTCGTCGAAGTTTTAAAATTTTATTTAGTAGAAGGAAGAATTGATAAATTATATGATTAATCGCGTTTGAATATCATCGAGAACAACGAAGTAAAAGCTCGCAATGTGAATAAGTGATAAATTAATCACTTGTCACACACGCTACCCCGCCTTCGTCTCCCGTCCAGTACAAAATATAACTCAAGAATCCATGGTAATTATAAATAGGATCAACTGTCGCTTATTTATATATATGTATATTATGAAAATATGTATATATAATAAATAGAAATTAAACTCCGGCTATGAGATTACCGACAGAATAGCTATTAATTTACCATAGTGTAATAAATAACAATATGCATTTAAAAATATTAGCTAATTTCAATTACAGAAAATACTACAGTTTAAAACTCCCGCTGTCGTCCTTTTGTATATGGGTGAATTAAATATGTGCTCTTCCTCTCTTTTTTAAATTAATTAATTTATTTTCATGTGTGATCATCTTAACATAAAATATCTCCACATTTTATCATTTTTGAGGCACAGAAATAATTTCCGTTTAAATAATAACTTATTAAAATTTTCATTGGAAAATAAAATAAAATAACATGTAAAATAATTTGAAGTTAATTTTTTTACAGTATTTTTACATGAATGAGCGGTTAGTTGAATTATTAATTGATCAAAAGTTGATGTATTAATCATTCAATGCATTTGTATAGAAAGATTTAATTTCCTTTTAAATCTCGGTCATTTTGATCTCCTAATATAAACTGTCAAAATACACTTAACAATTTACTAGGCACACATATGAACAATGCAGTTTACGCAAAGACTTAGGGGTTTCTCATTGAATATGGAATGGAGAAAAAGGTTCCTTTTTCCACAATATTGACTTTTTTATTTTATGTTCTTTTATTTTCTTTCTTTCTTTTTCTTTTTTTTTTTTTTTTTTTTTTTTTTTTGTGTGTGTGTGATGTTTTTCATAAATAAAAAGAATGACTTAAAAATTACTTTGAAACCTTTCTGTTTGATACAGATCAAGCAGAAACAGTCGTTTTGACAAGCCAAGCTCAAAAAACAAACAACCACTAACACAAAAAACAGAACGCGCCAATAATAAAATTGCCAGAAAGTAATCCAAGACCGATAGATGCTTATTATACAGAAACCAACTTCTCCATGTTAAATCGACAAACTCTTTTCTTGGAAAATTTTTAAAATTGGAAGAACCAAACATTGCAGAAAAATGAAACAAAGAGTAAAATATTTGTATCAGTGAGAGCATTAATTTGACTTAAAAACGAACTTTCTAAGTTCATTATCAAGAGAATTGGAGCATTTTCAAATTAGCATAAAATGAGATTTTTGACAACTTTTTGAACTTGATTTTTCTTAGTCAAGAAAATTTTTTAGAACAAGCTGGGGAGTACATAAATGTGCAGAATTCTTTGAAAACTAATTTTTTAGATAAATAATTACTTAAACTAATCGCTTTTATAAAATTTAGATTTTTTTTTTTTTTTTTTCTGAAATATATGAGGTATAACATGTTCTTTGCATTCTTAAAGAATTTTTATAGGTATTTCACAAAACGTCTAAATTCGAAAGCGCCCAAATACTTATTGGTAGATAGCGCATGAGTTGGTAGTTATTTTTAAGGTGATGAAAAGTTTCAGATTTACTAAGTTATAAATTTGTTTAAGAATATCCAGAAGTTTGTTAGTATCGTTGTTATATGTATCACGGCCATGGGAGACACAGGTCCAGAACCTCCAAATTTAGAAGAGCCTAGCCTCACCTCCAAAAGCTGCAAAGTAATATACTATCAATTTTCACTAATATGCTTATTAAAACAATACCTCATTAAAACTCTATATATACTTTATAACAAAAAAAGTGACGCACCAAGAAGGAGTAATGCAAACTGGACACAAATTGACATACATACAGGTTTTGATGAAATCAAGCACAAATTCATCATTATCGTCTATCCTACGTGCAACTGGTACTTCAATGACTTCAAATACCGTTAATAGGCGGCTCAGTGGTGTTGAGCTCAGTCCCCGGATCTCTCTTCCACTGAGGACGTTTGGAGCATCATAAAAAGGGTCCTACAACCAACCGATACTTCGCAGGAGCACATCTGCCAACTCTATCAATTAATACCAAGCCGAATAACTGCGTACCTAAGGGCCAGAAGTGTACCAACGCGTTATTGACTTGTTTACTTTGTGAGGCCCTTTCTCTTGAATAAATCATTCAAATTTTCTGAAACTGTAATCAATTGTTTTTCTCCACATGTACATCATATCTACCAATTTTGTCCCATTCCACCCCATCTACCAATTTTTGTCCCCACTTCTTGGTGCGTCGTTTTTTTTTTTTTTTTTTTTTTTTTTTTTTTCTTTTTCTTTTTTGTTATAAAGTGTATATTTCATTAAAGAGCTTAAACAGTTGTTAAATTTTATCCCTAATCTCTCAAACTAAAATAAAAATTATTTTGATATTTTGACTGATGAATGTGCTTCAGTTTTTTG
The DNA here is from genome assembly GCA_963930645.1 of Salticus scenicus. Taxonomy (NCBI): domain Eukaryota; kingdom Metazoa; phylum Arthropoda; class Arachnida; order Araneae; family Salticidae; genus Salticus; species Salticus scenicus. The sequence continues at coordinate 15,141,715 of OZ005654.1, read as the reverse complement.
GTTATCTTGAGCATAAAACTTATGATTTTGTTTATAGGTTGAGAAAATAGAATGCATAACTGGAGAGATACAAACATAAATTTAACATAAAAAATAAAATAAATAAATAAAAATTTTGCCATAGACAGAATTTTGTTTACTACGGAGGACTGTTAATTTCAATCTGAAAATTTTTAATTTTAATTTATTTTTTATTTCATTTTTTGACCATAAAACCGGCCCCCGTACTTTTTAAAATGACTGAAATGAATTAAAATGAAGTGTTTCCACCTAAATTTCATATTTTAGTTAATTTAAAAAATCTAACTGTCGTGTCGAAAAACTGTTTGCACCATAGATATAGTAATAAGACATAGATTGATCATTGAAGAAAAAAAAAAAAATGATTCCTTTTTACTCAGAGAAAAGTCCACCATACGGCCGTATTTTTCCAAGTGAATACACACAGATAATTTAGAAAATAAAATTTGTGAATAATTTATGTACTAAAGGTGAATTAAAAACTGCAGATACAATTTCAAATTCATTTTTCCTTTTCTTTCTTTCCTTTATATATTTATAAATTTAGTTAATATTTAAAAGTTAAACTCTTTTGTATACTAAAACTAACGTTCTTTACCTACGCATCTGCTAAATATATTTAAAAGAATTCCGAAAATTCTATATTACTTACTAATACAAAATCTTAAAAAATATCAAACTTTAAAAAACGTATTCCATTAAAAATCCAACCAGTTTTTATTTCATAATAATAACAAAGCAATTGATTATAAAAAATATATTTTTCATAATTTAGTCAAATATAATTTACTTTTATCATAACTTATCCATTTCTTTTCATAAATTTATTAGAAGAATTAAAAGACGCAATATTTCGACATTTTGAAAATCATCAACGTTCTATTCTATTCTATTACAATTGCCGAGTTTCAATGGTTTCAATACCACTATATAGCTGATACCAAAAAAGTTTTTCGGCATCAAAAATTTTTGCATGATAACAATGGGACGATAGATCTATATAAATTACTATATCTATGGTTTGTGCACCCCTGGATTCAGAAAAATCCCCCCTTTCATTTGGTACCAAATTTGTAACGATAAGATTGATATTTCTAATTTATTTTGGTGTTACACAAAACTGGTCTACAAAAAATCCAGAATGAAACTAATAGTCCTCCGTCCTAAAAAAAAAAAAAAAAAAAAAAAAAAAAAACAAATTTTCATATCTTAATTACCGAAAAACTGTTAAATATCGCCAAATACGTAATTGCTTAATCTCAATTCAACAGGAAAGTAGTAATTTAAAATTGAACTGATTTTTTTACAAGTTATTTTTTCAACCAAAGAATCTTTTTTTTTTACATATTATACGATTTTAAATTTTACATTATCGAAAACAGAAAAGATTTCTAATAATACTTATTTCAAATCGGTAGCTTGAATTGTTGATTTTTAGTGATATTTTGAAAATTTTTCAAACCATGGAATAATTTTCATTTAATTTTACCTTAGAATAAGAAAGTCGTACACGTTATATTTAATTTTAATATCCTTCAATCTGACGTTGATAATTATGATGCGTAAAGATTTTTACTTCTTTCTATATATATAAGAAGAAAGCATTGAATTAATGAATATTTTCGAAATCCAGTTTTCGATGTGTTTACACGTTTTGAGATGTCCTGAACTTGACTCATTTTAGAAAAGCCTATCTGTCTGTGTGTGTGTGTGTATCACAAATTTTGTGAAAGCTGTAGCACACGAACCAATGAACGAAATTTAATCGAATTTAGTATTTAGTAGACCTTGACGTAAACTGGTGCTGATTACATCTGGGGATCAATCTCTTCATAGGTTGCGCTGTCATCCCATTTTTTCTAAATTTTTAATCTGGAAGTATAGTATAAAATTTCAAATGCGCACAATAAGAGTTATTTTTTATGCGTGATTGTAAAATTAATATGAATTTTTGATAATAGTCGTAGTAAGCTAGGAAAAAAGGTGTGTGCAACTAGGATCATCGCTCTTCACTCTGGGGGCAGTATCTCCGGGGGTTGTAAATTTTCATTATGGATACCTTTCGAAAAACCTCGTCAATACCTTTAAAACGAATGATTGAAACAATCGTCTGCATGCATCATGGAAACTAATTTTAATAAGTAATAATTTAAAAAATAATTTGTACTGCATAAATTTGTATGAGATTATATAGAAGCAAGTCTTATAGGTGACCACAGCATACTACTTTTCTGTCTTTTGCAAAAAATCTAGATTGAAAATTTATTTATTTTCAAAAACGAAGAAATAAGCAAAGATACTGGGTGGAAACAAACTTAAAATCTAAAAATGTCTTCCATCGTTGTGATCCATCCATAAAAAATATTATATGCATACTGAGAGAGATTATACAGGAGTGAACTTCTGTATTTAATACAAGAAAGTATTGGATGAGTAAAAATTTTCGACTTTCGGTTTTTAACGGATTTACACGTTGTAAGAGTTAGACTATTTTTAGAAAATTTCTGTTTGTGTGTGTGCCTGTGTGTGTGTTCTATGTGTGTGACAAGAATTTTGTTCCAACTATATCTCAGGCACTACTACTCAGAATTACATATAAATTTATATGCAATTGCACCTTGATGTATAATAGTGCTTATCAACATTTGGTGTCAATAGCTAAGTATGGCGCTGCTTACAGGGGTTTCCGCAATTTCAGAGAAGGCTGTATCTGAGGAACTAATGCATAGAATTGCATATAAATTTCCATATAGATTTGCCTCGTTATAAATTAGTGCCTACCAACTTTTGTACCAATCTCTCAACAGTTGGCGCTGCTACACAGTGATTTCCGCAATTTAAGGAAAGGTTATAACTAAGGTTCTGTTGCGTATAATAGAACTAAACTTGGTTTGTGAAAAGGCCATAATGAAACATTATGCTGATTCAATTTGGATGCCTATCGGCCGATAGCTGGTGCTCATATATACTAAATTTTTTTAGAAGAGAAAGGTCTAATCTGCACGGTAAAAATTTACTTCCGTTGGACATTTTGTGTAACAATACCTTTCTGAGATGAAAATAGTCTGCATTCATAATACGAAAAATAATAAATAATTTGTACTGCGTTATTTGTATAGGAAAATGTAGAAGAATGTTTTGTGATAGACACAACATGCTAATCTGTATAGAAAACTCATGGATAATGTCTAGCAACCTGAATTTATGGAAAGCTTGATGCAAAGAATAAATTATTTTTAATCAACATCGCACGAAAGCCGAGTTGAAATACAGGATATATGATACATTTACGATATGTTTGTATTTAGGGTGTATTATATAATATCTCAAAAGTATTAGGTTAATTCAAGTAAATATAAAGACTGTTAAAAAAAAAAAAAAAAAAAAAAAAAAAAAAAAAAACAGATACGTTTTACTATTTAAGTAGAAAAGCATTTTCTGTTGTAATTTTCATTTTTAACACTTGAAACAGGATTGAAAAATTGGAGGTTAAAAGATACAACCGTAAATAACTTGAAAAATGTTTTATAATCTATGTGAACTATATAATTTTTTTTCTTGTTTAATTTATTGTAATTTTAATAATAATCAATATTCTAATCCTGTGAAAATTTAATTATTTTAGTTTTAAGTATATGGGAACACAAATTTTATTCCCCGCTTCACACAGTTCTTTGAAGCTTTTGAAATTTTAGCTATCTAATCCTTTTCTTAACTTACCTCTTCAATCAATCCCCCGTTGACGTATGACGTATGTAACATTTTGATAATTTTTATAGTTATTAATAAACGTATGAAAATGTGCATGTAATTCCCCATTATTTATTTGTTTGATTATTATTTTTTAAATAGAAATTTCTTAAAAATTCTATATATATATATTTAAACTAACAATGTAGACTTTTTAAAAAAGAGTCAAACGTTTGATTTTGTCTAATTTATTCCAAGTATAGCAGATAGTCCTTATTTTTTAAATTTTAAACATGTTCTTCAAAATGATTCGAATAAATTAGGATCTATGAAAGAGATTTTTAAAATCCTATTTAATATATTATATTTTTACAGTACAAAACATAATGAATTTAACGTACATAAAAGCATGGTTTCTATAGAAGTGCAGCAAGATTTCAAATTATTTATTTTCTTATGCCTTTTGGTAAAGGTTGGTTGGTTGGTTGTAAGGTTTAAGGCTGATTTATTACACTAGGATCCTAGGCCTATAGTTGGAATGTCCTCTGTAGGGGTCTTTCTAAGGGGTCCTAGCCGGTATTTACACGAGTTTTGGAGAAAACAACTCCGAACGGCTAGGTCGATAACCGCGACCTAGGATCGAACCAAGCACTTTTCATCTACCAGCTTAGAGCACAGAACCACTCGGTCGCTGGTGGGCTTTTGGTGAAGGGAAATAAAATTGAGAAGAAGAAAGAAAAAGAGGAGAGAAATAGTTAATTCCATGATGTTCATTGATCAAAATATTCTGCTGCATCTTTTACGTCAACATATTAAATCATTTTTTATATTTTTTAATTTCTGAAATATATTTTAAACCAAATATAATAAAGTTTGTAAAAACATTTGACTTGAGAAAATATTTGATGTTTCTCACCTCCTTCCTCTCTAATCATCTTTTTCTTTTTTAATTTGTGCAGAAAGCGATAAAAGTGCTGAACTCGTCAAAAACATAGGAAGTTACCAAAAAATAACTTTTCAAATTAAAAGATATATTCATAGCAAGTAAAAAAGCAACGTTGAAGTATGAAAACTGCTAAACGAGCAATTTTATTCACACATTTTAAAGAAAAAACTTTTTTAATCATGATTATTAAATTAATAAATAAAATTATTTATATGTTTTTCAAATTGCGCTGTACAGATGTTTTAATACTTTTTACTAGTTTTCTTGCGCCATTTAAGGGTACAGCATAAATTCAATATAAAAATTAATTAACAGAGGAACAGTTTTATATATATATACACCCCGCGATAAAAAAAAAGATAGGTACAAAGGGTTTTTTCTTTGATTTTTCATAAAATAGCATTATCTAAATTGTGCTTATCATTTATTATTATCATAAAATAACACTATTCCCGGACTCATATTTGTTTTAAGACTAATTTAGAAAATTTTTAAGACTAACATGCTTCTAATTTAAGACTACACACCGCGCCAAAAAATAGGATTGAAGGTTTTTTTTTTTTTTATATATATATGATTATTTTGAATATGAATATTTAATATGATAATATTTTGAATATGAATATTTAATATGATAATATTTTGTTATGATAATAAATGATCAGCACAATTTAGATAATGTTATTTTACGAAAAAATTAAAAAAAAATCCCTTTGTTGAAAAATTTTAGTCTTAAAACTTTTCTAAATTAGTCTTAAAACAAAAATGAGTCCGGGAATAATGTTATTTTATGATAATAATAAATGATAAGCACAATTTAGATTTGTTATTTTATGAAAAATCAAAGAAAAAAACCCTTTGTACCTATCTTTTTGTCGCGGGGTGTGTATATATATATATATAGGGGAGATTGGGAAGCTAATGGAACACGTTTTGTCTTTCTACAGTAAAAAATTCAAATTTAAAAATTCCTAAAATTTTCTTAAGCCATCTTTAAATAGTTTTCTATTAATAGGTACCGAATGATAGGGACAGCTTAATTATTAGGAGAAAAAATTGTAATATGGAATTTTGTTCCATTAGATCCCGGATCTGGGGTGAAGTGGGACTAGGCATGGAGTCTGTTGGAACATATACTTTAAACATTTTTTTATTGAATTTAGTGCGCGTTTATTGCTACCATTATACAAATAATAATAATAATAATACACTGTTCTATTTTGTAAAATGCAATTTTATCTTATTTTCGAATAGGATTTTTCTTCCTGTAATGAACGATGCAGAAATATATTATTATCACCATCTTGTGTCTTACAGACTTTTTGTTCTTGATGTGATTTCCTGTCTGCTTTCTTCATCCTCTTTACCGATTTCTTCCCCCCTTCTCAGGAATACTCATAGACCTGGAATACTTGTGAAGACCACGGAGTAATATTAATAGGAGTTGAAGGTCCAATGGGAGAAAGCTACGAAACTGTGATCTAAATTTTTGGTAAATATTGAGGGCGCCACTTGTCATTCCTCCCTACCTCGGCGCGGATATACTGTTGTTTTCAATCGAATTTTGCTGGAGTACATTTAAAATTTTTTATTTTAAGCAATTTAATTTCTTTGTAAGTGCTTAAAACTGCATAATTCAGATGTTTCAAATAAATGCTTCGTTCCTAGTTGTAAAACAGGCTATGATAGTGATAAGAAGAAAAAAAAAAAGCCCTAGGAGAAAAATAAAGTCCGAGTTCGTGTTTTCTGCACCTAAAGTAAGTTTATTTTTTTTCTTTACAAAATTTCATCCATTTTCCTTCCTTCCAATTGTCTGTTTTAGCTAGCTTCGGTTCATAAGAATCGTCATTTTTTAAAAGCCTTCTTTCAAAGTAAAATTAGCATAAAATGGCTCTTAAAAAAAACATGTTGGTTAGAATACTCTATTTAATGAAATTTGCTTTCAATCGAAATTTTTTCAGCTTGATATTATTTTTAAAAAAATAATTAAAACGAGACATTTCCCCATTGAATAACATTGCGGAAGCTGGAGAGAAGGAAGGATTGCACGCTGGCGCCATCTGTAAACATTAGAAAACAACATCACAAAATTTCAGAGTTACCTTCTTCTCCTGTCTTATTACTCCGTGGTGAAGACTCTACATTTGTGTATGATCAAACTGTTTAAGATATAATTAGTTATTATAACATTGGTCCCTTCTGATTTAGTTGCTTAAGGGAGGCGTTAGCGATGGTGTAGCAGATTAATTTATTTCAAATCCAGGATGTCGAAAATCTGTTACAAATAAACGCAGAAAATCCTCATCCCCAAGTGTATTGCGATTTAATGAATAAATTTCAGCAGCATAAAACCAGAAATTATATTCTTAGGTACCAAATCCTTTTTTAATATTATACTCCAGCTCAAAAGTATGGCAAGATTTATAAATTATCAGTTTTTTTTTTTTTTTTTTTTTTTTTTCCCCTGTTTAAAAATTTATCTCTTGACGAAATGTTTTCAAACACTGGTTGTGTAAAGAACAGGATGTTCCTCGTGTTTTTCAGTGATGCTTAGATTACGACAACAATTAGGGAGTCGGGAACAAATTGAGAAAGAACAATAATGTTTGCGATCACCCTGTATAAGTAAGGGAATGAAATTATCTGTAACTGTAGGATATGTTAATTAACAATCACAACTTCTGGATGCATTTGTCTAACGATAGCATGATAAATAAAGAAGATAGAAGCACTTATTTTAAAACTTAAAAAAAAAAAAAAAAAATGTTTTTTATCGTATTGGTCACTATGAGATTTCGTCCAACAATTCTTTTTTTCCCCGTTACCAAAGTAGACGCTGCCTAAAGAAGCTGCAGAGACTCCAACCGAGATTCATGTGCTAATCTGTTTATTCCCGCGCGTGTGCAGCACGTCTTTGTTAGACGTGGGTTCCCGAATCGACCCCATCATGGACAGGAAAGACGCTGCCGAAGTCAGCGGGATTCCCTTACCAAAATTTTCACCGATTTCAATAAAATTTAATTTCAGAGATTTTTTTTCTTTAGATTTTCTATGTACAATTGGTTTAATTAAAATAATGATCCGCGAAGTGCGCAAGGCCGAAAGTTTTTTTTTTTTTTTTTTTTTTTTTTAACTATGTTTTTTTTCTGCCTCACTCTTTTTTGATAAAATTTTAATATTTCACTAAACAGTAAGGAAAAACATAGCAAAAATGCAATATAATGCAAATAAGCTTCTGAAAGTCGAAAAGTAATTCTTGGAAAAAAAAAAAAAAAGAATTATGTTACTAGTATCTTGTGTAATTGCAATTGTTATCGATTATCAAATACTACGAAATCTCTCTAAAAGTCCACATCTATTTAACACCTCCATTTAGGGCGCCAAAATTTCCCAATAAGACTTAATACTAATTTGCTTTCATTTAAAACCCGTGCACTTGCAAAAACAGAGGATTTTATTTTTTCCCTTGTCTTGAACTGTCCATCGTATAACAGATGTTAATATTCATATGTAGCGTAAAAATCTTTATGTAGAGAATAATTCATGGAAAACCAATTATTATTAAAATGTTCTTAAATCTCAAACTAATATTAATGATTATCAAAAAGGCAAATAGCATAAATTTGAAAACAAAAACCATTTAATTCATAAAATGTTTGACTGAATTAGAATTTTCTGAATGACCTCTATTAAAAAACCGCCTCTCTATAGGAAAAAACTTTCTATCGCCTGTTGTATGACTCGCTTAGGGAGGTTTCACTATAGGAAAAACATATAAAGTAACTAAAATTTCTACACTGAATGCAACATATTCAAGTGGTTACAAAGTATACATATTTTTGTTTCGACTGCATATATGTTCTTCATCTCTAGACACTCAGACGTACTACAAACACGCCTTCGCTGTCAACAGAGAGATATCCAATATTTAATCCCTCTCCAGACACGTACAGTTCGGTAACATAGTTTAGGCAACTCTTTGCAAATACATATCTAAAAACTGTAAAAATGCTGAAGTACCCGTCTGCGACATCTGTCTGAAACGAGATACGTTGTCTAGAAGATTTTTTTTTTTTTTTTTTTCGTTGAAAATGTTTTGGCAATTTTTGGATGGTTTATTTCTACCTAGATTAAAATTTTTCTTTTCGAAAATTTCTTTATTTTTTGAAGATTATGAGCGCGTACAATGTATGTGGAAAAAAAATAAAAAATAAATTAAATGTTACCAAATAACTATCTGCACTTCTTTTAAATGCAATTATGTTATTTTGTAGTACATTTAAATCGACTTTCTTTTTCTTTCTTTCCTTCTTCTTTTTTCTTTCTTTCCTTCTTTTTTTAACGATATATATACAGGGTGTTCCAAAAGTCCACACCAGATTATTTTAAGTAAATGAGCCTTTGTGGCCTATTTTGTTTTACTTTTCATATTCTAATTTTATTTTTTATACATAGAAAAAACAGAACATATAAAAGGAGATTTTAAATACGTTTTATTTTTAAAAAAGAAAATTCATTAGAATGCAATAATTTCAGTTAAAGTATTAATGCTTTGTTTCCAATATCATAATATTTTGGATTACATTCAAATCAAAATTGCCTTTTCTTTTAGCCTTATTGTTTCTTCTTTCTTTCTTTTGTTTTCTTTCTTTCTTTTTTTTTTAACGAGAAAGAATACAAGAATATGCTCTTTTATAAAATTAATCTCATATAGTGGTGTCTAAATAAGTGTTCTAATATTTAGACGCGAAAGAGGTATTTTACTTTAAAAAGTACAATTGAAAAAAATGTAAAATTCAAAAAGTAAAATACAATATTTGGTTCAATGCAATGATATTATTTTATAGTAGATTTAAATGTATATATACGTATATAATTTTTTTTTATTTTCTTTCTTTTTTAAATAATAATAATAAAGAAAAAAACCAAATAATTACTTTTTTGAATGTTAATAAGCATATATGATCTAAATGAATGTTATAATATTTAAATTTGATAAGATTTCAATTACTTTTAAATTTTAAAAACTTTTTTAAGTGGTAGACATACAACCAAAAAAATAAATTAAGAAAAAAAAAAGGGGGGGGGGTTAAAAATTTTTCTTTTATTTTTACGTAATTTTCCATCTTATTTTTAATGTTTTGAAAATTTTGAAGGCTTCTCATCTCTATATATGTTCCTATATAAGACTTACGTACTGTGCATAAATGACCTTCGAAAACGACTAAAAGCTCAAATAATGCTGTTCGCGCCAATGCTATTTTGTGCCCTAAACTATTTTTCTAAAATTATTTAAATATTTTAAAATAAAATTATATTAATAAAAAGATAGAAATTAAATAAACTTTTGTCCTTACTTAAACCATTATATAATTTTGCTTTGATTATATAGAACTCTGTTAATTTAATCAATAATATTAAATTTGAAACGAACAAATTTATAGATGACTATCATTAATTTTTAAAACAAAAAATGCTTTACAATAAAGCTAAATCGTATTTAACATAGTTAAAATTTGTTAATCAATGATCACTACCCTTAAAGAGACAAATTTGTATATCTGTATAGGTGAGAGTGAGGTACAATGGACCAATTTTGGAAATTTTAGGTGTTTACTCACAGAGTAATAATTTCTCGCTATTGAAAATATGTGTGCATATTACCTATATATTGGGTCTTATGTGGTACTCAATCAAAATCAATAATTATGTTTACTTTTTTTAATATAATTTTTTTAATAACAACTGATAAAATAGACCATTATACCTTGACCGCGGGGTACAATGGTCCATGACATGGGGCACTATGGACCACAGGTCAAATTTAAAAAGCATACTAATGTAGTATGTTTTTTAATAGTATAAAATTAGAATATATTATATTTGTTTATTTTTGTCTTCGATTCATACAAATAATGTAAATTAATGAACATTAAAATTAGAAAATGATACGCCAAACAATTTTTGTGTCACTGAAAATTTGCTGTTCTCTTGTGAAGTTGTAGGGTCTGGTAAACTCAACATTATAACAGCTTGAAAATTTACAAGAGATATAGCAACACTCTCAGGAAAAAATGTAGAGATATTAATTAAGTTTTCGTTGCATGAATCTCCCAAAAACAGATCCTTTATCTTTTATTTCTGTGATTAAACCAACAAAATGTAAAATCGTCTTTTTCGTCAAATTTATTTGTATTATTATTTTTTAATTGCATTATTTAATTTAGTTTGTTATAGCTGTATGATATTGGTAAAAATATAAGAATACAAAAGTAACCGAATGGTTATTAAAAATAAATAAGAAGAAACCTCAAAGTAAATTGCTTTCTTATTCATCTTTGAAGACATAATAGATCTAAGTAAGGTTAACTCTGAAATTTTTATATATAATTTATAGCTAACACTTCAAAAATGCAGATTTCGTAAATCAGTTTATTATGACAGAGAACTGAGGTAAATGGACCATGGTCCATTGTACCCCGCTTCTTAGTGGTCCATTGTACCCCGTCGGGACCTCTGACAGCAAAATGATTAAGAAATAAATAAAAGAGCCTCTTAAAAAATATTTTAATGAGATTAACTCTTTCCTTACCAAAGCGCCTGAAACGCCCGTACATCCAAAAGACCGGAGGACCGCCCGAGTCTCCCAAGTCTTTTTCCCCCATCTGAGCTGTCAAAATTGGAGTGAAGGGGTGTGTTGATAAGATAATCTCCTCTTTGTTAACTTGAGTTCAGGAAAGGGAAATTTTAAGAATGAGGAAAGGGAAAATTAAAGTATTATAGCTTTGTGAAATTGATATTTTGTATGTCTTTTCGTTTCATTTTATTTGGATTTCTTTTTTTTTTTATAAGTGCACTCTCTTTATTTTTCAGTAGTAATATTAGTAGTATTTTAGTAAAACATATTATTAAAAATATTTCTGAGACTCATGTATGCGATTACAAAAAATCACTATTATTACCAAAACTCAAGGATTACAATAATGAATTAAAATACATTTAAGATTTGGGAGGGAGGGGTTTTACCAAATATTATCCATTTTTAGATTAATTTACATGAAGTATTGATACAATATTAATGTAAAAGTCAATCAGATTAAACCATTTTAGAAGTTAACAGAGGAGATTAATAAAAATATATAAATGATTAATACCCCCCCCACACACACAAAAAAAAAAAAAAGAAAATATATAATTAAAATAAATAAAATAAAATAGACCACACACACATGGTCTTATACACACTGTCAAAAATGTCCTGTTTGCTGACAGAAATTTTTTCTAATGATAGAAAATACCCGAAAATTACAAAACAAATTACGTTGATAAAACGTATTTTTCTGTGTTACCGAAAATTTCTGGCAGCAAACAATTTTTTTTTTTTTTTTTTTTTTTTTACACTGCACAGACACGTACTAATTACTTTCATTGCATTTATTTAATATTTTGATTTAAAATTTCCGTTTTCATTAGAGTTAATTATTTATCATAAAAAAAAAAAAAGCATTTATTCAAGCTATATCAATAAAAAAGTAATGTGAGGGCTCTAAACTTGTGCCCGATTATTTAGAGTATGTTTTTATTATTAAAATTGCTTTTTAAATATAAGGAAAATTAAAATATGTAGATATAGTTGGCTACCTTTCATTAAAAAAAAAAAAAAAAAAAAAAAAAAAAAAAAAAAACATAAATAAATATTTAAATAATAATAATAATAATAATAATAATAACAATTTTAATTTATAAATAATTTTGTTGATTCCATAAATGAGATTCTTTTTAATAAATAAGTTGTAAAACAATTAAATTAAAACACAATAAATCTTATGTTTCACCACTTTGGTCAATGCAAAGATATTATGTGTCAAATTAAACTCACTAACAAAAGAGATCATGTAATGAGTGTATGATCATGTAATTAATGTAAGAAATGAATAAAAATAATATTCAAAGAAAGAACCCCCCCCCCCCTTTTTTTTTTATAATGATTGAATGTGGTTCTTGAATACGTCCTTCTAAATTGTAATTTTTTAAATATTTAGAATTAAACATATATAATAAATAAGTAATAAATAATAATGATGTAATTAAAATAATAATAAAAAAGATCTCAAAAGTTAAAATGGCAATTGAATCAATATTTTGCAGTTTCATATTGATTCACGAGAAACACTTGTATTGGCTTTAAATATTTTTTTTTTCTTCTTCTTTATTTTTCTTCTTATTATTTATTTACTTATTTTACGTAAAAATTATGAAGAGACGCAAAAATATAATAGATGATAAAGAAAACATTTGGTATCTAAGATAATGCATTTATTTAAAGAAAAAGAAAGTATTGTTTTCTGTAGAAAATATTTATTTTATTTATTTTTACTACGGTTAACATTTTTATTACATACCAATATCACTAATTTCAAAACATTTACATTAAAAAAGATATTTTTATATATTTCTTTTTAAATATTTTATAGCAAAATTTAAAAATATGTTATATGTGTAACTTTTTTTTTTTCTTTGGTTTCCATTCAGAATTTAAAAGTACATTCAGAATTTCACCTGCATTGTACATTCTCTTTCTAAAATATTTTTCTTTCTTTCTTTTTTTTTCTTTTGAAAGTGATTGCATTCCGTGTTTCAAAGCACTTCAATGATTTCATATTTCGAGTTCAGTGTATTTGCATAGTAAAGATATACATTGTAAAGATTATTTCAAGTAAAACTAAACCTTTCTAAGTTCTTTAGATACTATTGTCCTTGTGTTTGAATCTTCAGAGAAAACAATCTATTTAACAATAAGAACCGAAATGTCATATTCAATGAACAAACAGCATTTTCTGCTAGAAGAGTACTTAATTTTCCCTTTCAAGGTTTCCTTCTACAGAAATTCCCCCCAAATGCCCTACTCTAGGGAAACTGCTAATCCTCACTCGATTCTTCCCGTCCCTTACGAAAAGTGATTACTTTTGCGGTGACACTTGACATGCAAAGAAGGGGACAAAATATTTCCGGGCGCTTTGGTATTCTAAGCACCTACTGAAATTCCAGCTACGGTAAAGAAAGGGTTAAATATGACATTAGCTCTTTATTGTGCTAAATAGCCTGTTCCAGATCATTATTCCTGAAAGACGAAAAGAAAAAATGTTTAACTAAAAATATTTACTTTTGACTACCGTAAACTAAACTTCACGAATAAAATGGCTAAATTGTTAGTTAGGCATGAAGTTGCTGGCTAAGTTTCATCATTGCAGTGCTGCTATCTATGTACTAAAATACGAACCACAAAAATAAATAAGTTATAGGGAGCGGACCATTGTACTCCGTGGTCCATTGTACCCCACTCTCCCCTACTACTATTAGTTGTCGTACGTAATCAATTGTATTAATGCTAATGATTTTTCATGTCTATCGTCTATGTGTATAAATAAACGACTTTTGAATAATATAAACAATTTTCTATCCGTGTTAATAATAATAATAATAAAAACTACCGCATTGTTCAAATGCCTATGGCAGAATCAAAAAATTATATATATATTTTCCTTTTGAAAAAACACCAGAAATTATTATCTTATTTAGAAAGACAAAAAATCATATTTGCATTTTATTCGTTTTTCTATGCAATCCATTCTATTTTAAAGCATGTTAAAAGTTTTTATGCCTTGAGATTTGCAACAGGTTTCCATTATCTACTTATATAATTAAAGACTTTTGAACGATATCTTATCCCCGGGGGGGGGGGGGGGATTGTACTACATTGTTCATATGCCATATAGTAACGTCGAAAGGACTATTATTTATTCATATATTATTATTATTTAAATACTAAAAAATTTCAAGATATATACGCGAATATACCTACTTTTTATTTTTACACGTAATCAATTGAATTTCAAACTATGTTCATGATTTTTAATGTTTTGATTTTCTCAAAAGGTATTCAATACTTGTGTATATAAATATTACTCTTGAACACTATAAACAATTTTCTATCACTGGGAAAGACATTCTATCCTATTATTCAAATCCCATATGGCAATGCCAAAGAGATTGAAAGTAAAAAAAAAAAAAAAAAGAAAGAAAGAAAGAAAAAATCATATTATTTAGATTAACAACTTCCATGCACGGTAGATGAGTACAGGGGTAGGTAAGGAAGATTAGAATAAAAGGTAAGTATGAAAGCCATGCAATATCATAAAAAGTAAGTACAGAAGAGTTGCTGTAAAAAATGAATAAATAAGCCTATTTTATGCTTTGGGTAACGCTGCTGTGAAAGATTTCATAGTTCAAAATGAATGCAACGAAACGAAAAGGAAATTTACTAAGTAAAAAAATTATTTTATATAAAAATGCCATTAAATTTTATCAGAAAATAAGTTTTAAATAAAATAATAACTTCATTAAAATGACTATTAATAATAAATAATAATTTTATTATATATACATATAAACTAATTATAAGTTTTTTTATTTTTATTTATTCAATCAAAGTTAATCATAACAGTTTATTAAAAGAAAAAAAAAGATGATGCATTTCCCCCCACATTTTTCTTTTGCTTGTATATACATTTAAACACTTTGCTTATTCTTTAATACTTCTAAAGAACGTTTATTTTTCCTCCACCTGTAAAACAACTTTCTCCTTTAATAGAGTGATAATGTTCAGAAACTACTTACGGAAATTCGAAGGGAATGGAGTTTTCCTACGCTGAACAACCGCCCACGTGCCTTTTGCGAACGTATTCTTCAATTCAATGAATTCAGGACTTTCCAAGAATTTTATTTTTTAATAATCAAACCTTTATAATTTTCGTTGATGTATGAAGAGAAAGAGCGCTCTTTTTCGCTCGTAAAACATCTTTCTCCTTTAACAGAAGCGATGCCATTCAGAAGCTGTTTACAGAAACTATGAGAAACGATATCCTACGTACAACCATTGAAGCTGAAATCCCGCCCACATGCATTTTTGCATGACATTTTTCTTGACTTATTCATTCTTTCGTTCTTTATGAAAGGTTTAACAAATTGAGCCTTTTTTTTTTTTTTTTTTTTTTTTTTTACATAAAACCCTGTGTATATTGCATGTTTGTGCAAATTAGTTGTTAGACATTATTTCTTACAGATGGGAATTTCGGATTTTTAAAAGAATATTTATTACATTTAAGCAAAAAATCTTTTGTGATCTTTAATGCAATTTTCCAAAATGTTATCATGAAATATTTTTGATAATTTGATTATAAAGGCTGGCTATTTTTCACCGCATGTTAGATGATGACATGATGATATTTTTCATGTTACGTGATTCACGCATACCAATTTTGCTGCCTCTCTATTTAAAAAATATTTTAAAACACATTTAAACTTGTTTCTGCATACACACATATGGATATTTATATTAGACTAGTTATATTTTATGCCTTAAAAGCTTGCTAATTAAAATAGCTTGTAAAAAACACAATGAAAAAAATTATTATTTAGAAGCATTATGAACATTTATATAAACAACCCTTTTCTTTTAAAAAAAAGCATACTTTTACAAACAGTGTAACAGATAATGTGATTTTATGGATACATTGTTCATGAATTGGAATAAAAATATAAGAAAGATTCCTCGCTTATATAAATGAGTTAAGCAATTTTTGGTAGATAATTATATGTTAGTTACCTGAAATTCCGTGTGAAACTAAATGGAATGAGATATCTGTTTCTATAATATGTTTTAACAATTAAAAAATAACGACTTATTCAGAACTTGCATTTATATATTCATCTAGCAAAAAATTGCGCATTTTTAACAAAGCGATATGAAATAACACTTTTAAATTAAATTAAAAATTTTTTTAATTAATTTTTATAAACGACTAAGAGATATGTTTGCAAAATGGAAGATATCCTCCCCCGCAATTTTAAGTACGAGGTTTATCTTTGGTGTAGTAACTCCCTCTATAAAGGCATAAAATCGCCCAATATCGTTGACAATAAAGAGGCGTAACAGATGCTCTGATGAACCAGGTGGATGATTCTCTGTTTTTAAATAGAGTAAGGAAGGTGAGAAAAGTCGGAAATCGATCTGGATTTCGATGAATTTTCGAATGAAGCGCTCTCTCTTTTGCTCAATAGAATCGATCTTTCTGACATCGAGAAATGAAATGGCGCAGTGCGTCATACACAGTCTTTTGCAGACGAGATTATTTCCACTTTTCCCTCTTACAGATAATTTTTTAAATTGCATTTTGAAAACCGACTCACCTTTTGTTCGCCTCGGTCGTCCTTGGGCCCTTTCGTGGTGCCTTAGTTTGTAGAAAGATGCCGTAGATCCGATGGCTTTTGGAGAAACGGAGACTTCATCTCCCGATCGCTCCCGAAAACACGACTGGGATTAGAGTGCCCCCTGTCGACTTTTTGAGAATTTCGTACTTTCTATTTTTTATCGTCGCCGTGAGGATCCCGACTGGATGTCCATCGCGCATCATTGTAGTTCCGCTCACTTTTAAAACAATTAAAATGTCCGAACTTCTATTTTCTTACTTCTTTATAAAATAGCTGTGACCAGTTATAAAGAGAACAAAAACTTAACTTGTTATACTCTAATTTTCAAAATAGAGAAACTGAAAGACTAAATTATTAAAATAAAAAAAATGAAACATAAAATTGTCTTCTTAGCAGAATTTTTACGTCAACATAACTGCCAAGTTTTACACATTTCATACAGACTATACCACTATTTTCGGACAGAAATATTTAGCAAAAATTTTCTTATCATAAAAAGAAATTGAAAAGTACCATGAAAATAAATAAATAAATATTTAAAATATATTATTATTATTTTCATAAAAGAAAAATTTGGCATCTATGCGCTAGAATTAAATACTTTGGCTTTTTAAATTCGCCATTCTATCGAATATATATATATATACGTCATTTCAACAACTCTTTTTTATATCTAAATATGAACGTACACACACACACACACACACACACACACACACATATATATATATATATATATATATATATATATATATATAAATGATAGATAACATAATAAAATTTAATCTTAAAATTTAGCAATTAATAGATCTAAAACAATACCAACACACAACAATATAGAACTGAATTTAACTAAGAGGAAAGACTGACACAAAATTTTTGCGATTTAGATTAAGAACCAATAAGAGACAATAATAACTTAAATTACTTACGCGGACATGAATGATAATAAAAAAGGACTATTAAACTTGATAACAGAGAAAACAAATAATTAACCACAGAAATAATTGTATAAAAATGCTTAAAATTAGAAGTAAACTCATCAGGGGGCGAGTACTTCATAAAGCTGGGAAATATATACACACAGTCGAACCCTTAACGTGAATCTCAAGGGGAAAAATAAAAAACTTGTTC
Organism: Salticus scenicus; assembly: GCA_963930645.1. NCBI lineage: Eukaryota > Metazoa > Arthropoda > Arachnida > Araneae > Salticidae > Salticus > Salticus scenicus. Next base: position 15,123,654 of record OZ005654.1, on the reverse strand, counting down.
ATGTTAACAGTAGTTCATGCTATCAGCAACTAACCTTCATTCTCACGGGGATTGTGGAAACAATTCATTTTAAAAGTAATTCTCGTTAAGCGTATTCGCGTTAACGAGGTTCAACTGTATATATATATATATATATATATATATATATATATATGTATATATATATATATATATATATATACATTTTACACAATGATGTATATTTTATAAGTTCAAAATATTCTAGTTAGTTAAGAAGATCTTTTAAAAAGATGATAGATTTTTTTAAATGATTAGAAAACAGAACTTTCTAACAGCATAAAACATAGTTATTTTTAAAGATATTTCCTTACAAAAAAGGCCAGTTAAAAGCGTTACAAATTTATCAAAACTCTTTTAAATGTAAGCATATGTATTTCTGCTTAAAAGAAAATATTGTTTGTTATTCTTTTGGGAAATACTTCCCTCCTCCATTTCAGTTTTTTATTCAGTCTACCAGATATTTTCATCACGTAAACCAATTTTTTTTAATCAATATTATTATTATTATAATTATTATTTAAATCAATATCAGTAATAAAGTTAATATTGAAGTAATAAGCCTTCATACTTTTCCAATGAGAAGGGGAGAGATTTCAGTTCAAAACCATATTGTTCTGATTCTAAATTAAATTGAGAATTTTGGTCACTTTAATAATAGATCTTTGCGAATTACATTTTGACTATAATAGCTTAATTGGTAGAGCATTGAGATGTTAATGAAAAGGTCCCAGGATTAAATCTCAGACTGGCTATTTTTTGCGCTAGTTAATAATAATAATAATAATATAATTAATTTGACCAATCCATCAAAAATCTATTGTCTACGCCAATTCGTCGTAATGTAGCACTTGGCATCCCATTTTACATTTATTTTCAGAACTTAGCAACGATTTTTTTTTTTTTTTTTCAAATTTAAGTGCCAAGCTACAATATTTTTTCTCTTTCTATGCTTCTAACAGCTTTCATTTGCAACCTCCCAGCACTTTTTTAATCTGCTTTTTTGTTATTTTTTAAAAATCAAATATGCAATTTTGTTTTCCACAAACAATCCCATGATAGTATGTCTTATTTTGTTTTTGGTCACTAACAAAATGCTCTCTTTCTATTTTCCTTTCTCTCCAACATCCCTTTTAATCTAGAACCAGCAATACCTAATGTTTCCAATAAAGGAATGTCATTGCCCTAAGAAGTACACATCACAGCTTATTCATCACAGAGGCCTATTATGACATTTCTTTAACTTACAAGGAGAAACAATAGTAAAGCAATAGCTGCAATCTGATTGTGTAACACTCACGTGCATTTATTACATTAATTAGTCATACTCAAAGGTCTTTTATCTCTGAATTTCTTTTAACTAAAACTGTTCCAAGTCATCAAACTACAGTTTAAAACAAATGTGCAATTATATTTAAAGCCAAAATAATATAAACTTTTGCAGAAACTATTATATTTAACTATTTAAATTTATGTTTACTAAAACTATTATATTTACTAAATTTAACTATTATATAAATTTTGCAGAAACTAATCTTTTTTGAACAGTCAAAGGGATATTAGGTAACTGTGGCAAAATGTGATTAATTAAGACAAGAGCGAAAAATCATGCGTTTCGAATAGATATGAACACTTTCCAACTGTACGTACTCCTTTGATCGTTTAACCTTCCATGTACTTTGCCTAAGTCGTAACACAACGGACCGACAGAAAGATAACACTGCTCTGAAAAAAAAAGAAAAAAAAATTCGAGGTCTGATACCATTCTTTCTGATTTTTATGTAAATGACCTCCTGAATCCGAATAGGACTCCAATTTTGCCCAGTCACCCATCGTTTTCTAGATACACCACCCCCTCCCCCAATTTTTTCCCCTGTTCGATAATTTTATGAACTTGAATTTGATTTGAAGAATGAAAGATAATTAATTTAACACCTAAAAACAAAAAAACCAAAAATATAGTTTAAAAAATAACATTAATAACAGATTAAAAAAATATAAGATATGTAATGCATAATTTCATTGGCAAATCCTCCCCCCCCCCCAAAAAAAATAAAATTTTCCCTTGTCGCAAATGTCCATGTATTACAATTTTCCAACTCTGTAGCCCCTCAGAAGATATTTAACGGTTAAAATAATCCCCCCCCCGCCCTAAATATCAAATTTATAGTCATAAAATCACCGAAAAATGATAAAGATAGGGGGCCGTTCCTAAAAAACAGTGGGTGATAGGGCAAAATGGGCGTCCTATTCGGATTCAGGGGGTCATTTTGCATAATAATATGCTGAAATGGTGTCAGACCTGCAATTTTCATGCTGAACAGTGTATATCGCTCTTAAACATTGTTGTAAAGAGTTAAAAACGCCTAACACTAACATAAATGTGATTCCAATAATTTTCAATTATAGCATTTAATGTATCTCAATACTTTAATACAGACCTGTAAAGCTTAACGATAAACATACCATTTTCTATAGAAGACATTTCTTTCTTTCTTTCTTCCTTTTTTTTTTTTTTTTTTTTTTTTTTTTAAGCATATGTATAATAAATGTCAATTTCATTACAACTACTGCAGTACAAAATTATTCAAACATGGTTTATAAAAATGATTCTCCTAAAACGAAATGCATTAACATACTTTTGGATGCCTCTGTACATAAACCAGTTCTGCTTTTTATATAATTTTAAATAGGCAACATGACGTGTAGTGAATTTCAATAACACATATATCATTTTGAAGACATTCTGAAAATATTTACGGATGCAACAGTCAGACAGACGGATAGACAGACAGATAGAATTTCAAATCATAATTATAGAAAGACATATGAAATAATATACACTAATATAGAATAATCGTATTCTATAGAAATTTTGTTAGCATATGAATAACAAATGTCAATTTCATTATGATTTGGGCAGTAAAAAGCTATTTAAATATTTAAAAATCATTACGTCTCATAGTAAAATTATATTTTAATCACATTAAAAACTGAGACAGATAATATACATTAAAAATATACATTTTAAAATATTAAAAAGACAAAAACATAAATTTAAACGTTTCGAGCCTATTACAGGCTCCTCATCAGTAAAAAACATCAAGTGCAAATAATGAGATGAACAACAGACCTTATGTGAGTACAGCGTATTCATCAGGAACCGCGCATGCCCTCGGAGGGCATGCCTCATTAAGTGGAGAAAAATGAGGCATGCGCGGTTCCTGATGAATACGTTGTACTCACATAAGGTCTGTTGTTCATCTCATCATTTGCACTTGATGTTTTTTACTGATGAGGAGCCTGTAATAGGCTCGAAACGTTTAAATTTATGTTTTTGTCTTTTTAATATTTTAAAATGTATATTTTTAATGTATATTATCTGTCTCAGTTTTTAATGTGATTAAAATATTATTTAAATATAATTTATAAAAATCCTTCTCATAAAACTCAGTGTATTGGCTTTCTTTTGGGTGTTCCTGTACACAAACTGGTGGTAGTATTTATACCATTTTAAATACGGAATATCCATAATGAGTTCGAATGACATATATCAGTGTCGAAGAATTCCATGAATATTTACGGGTGTTATAGCGCGGACAGACAGACAAACCGAAGTCATAAACACTTTTCAACTTTGTTGGGAAGTGTTAAAAATGGTTATTAAAAAATGAGAAAGGGGATCGACTCCTTTCTCATTATAAACTTCTCCTTTCCCATTGTAAATATATCCATTTCGACAATATATGAAACATGTAAACCTATAAGTTACAATGTGCATTTACTTATAATACAATGCGCACATCAGAGCCAATAGCATTGCTTTAAAAGTCACTCTTTTGCAAAAATCGTGACAGAAATTATTTACATACTCGAAAGCACAATTGTATGCACACTGTTAAAAATAACACTGCTCGGCATGAAAATTGCTTCTGACACCCTTTCAACATATTCTTATGTTAAATGACTTCCTGAATCCGAATAGGATGCCCATTTTGCCCTATCACCCACCGTTTTTTAGGAACGGTCCCCTATTTTTATCATTTTTCGGTGATTTTATAGCTATAAATTTGATTTTCAGGGAGAGGGAGGATTATTTTAACTGTTAAATATCTTCTAAGGGGCTACAGAGTTGGAAAAAATTCTAAAACATGGACATTTGCGAAAAGGGAAAAATTTGGGGGAGGGGGGATTTGCCACTGAAATTATGTCTTACATATCTTATATTTTTTTAATCTATTATTAATGTTATTTTTTAAGCTTTATATATTTTTGTTTTTAGGTGTTAAATTAATTATTTTTCATTCTTCAAATCAAATTCATAGTCATAAAATTAAGGAACAGTGGAAAGAATTGAGGGAGGGGGTGGTGTTTCTAGAAAACGGCGGGTGACTGGGCAAAATGGGAGTTATATTCGGATTCAGGAGATCACTTTATAAGAATCAACAAGAATGGTGTCAGAAGTCGAATTTTTTTTAATTTTTTGCAGAGCAGTGTAATAGCTCAATATTTTATCGTAAAAAAAGTAAAAATTAGAGAAATTTAGCTGTAATCAACATTTTAAGAAATTTGGTGCTTATATTTCACCCTTTTAGTAGTGCTACTCGAAAAGCATCGTTTTAATGGTACTTACTATTTAAACACCACTATACTAAAATGGTGAAATATAGAGCACCAAATTTCTTAAAATGTTGGATGCAGCTAAATTTCTCTAATGCCCCCCCCCTTTATTTACGGTGAAGCATTGAGCTATTATTTTTAACAGTGTGTGGCTATCCATTCACCAACTGTTAAAAGCCGAAAAAGCGGAAGGTTAAAAAATGCGAAATAACGCAAAGAATCCTACTTAACCATTAATTAAGTTAAATTATTCTCACTAGTTAGAAAGATATCAACTTAAAATTCAGTGGGAATACAAGATAAGCAGTAAGACATACTGCTAAAAAAAAAAAAAAAAAAAAAAAAAAATCCGTCTACAGCAGCGCCAACTTCCTGAAGCAGTCGGCCAAGTGAATGCGTGATAAGTTAGAAAAATCTTAAAATTAAAAATTTTATGCACTCGTCCGAAATGATATTTTGAGTTATTTCAAAAGGTTTAATTTTAATTTTAATTTATAAAGTTATATAAAAATAGTAATAAATTATTATTATTATTATTATTTGAAAATTCAATTAAATAGTGTGACCAGCGAAGCGAACAAAATCTGCTAATAATAACATAATAAAGTGCGGCCACATATCCTAAAACTAGCAGTGAGGACGTGTCCAAAATGTTGGAGGGATGCCAGCTTGACCGACAATTTGAAATTTGGAAAACATCCAATAATTCCGCGCTCTGTTATTGCTCATTTTCTGTGAGTCAGATGACTGTCACCCTTATTTTAGCACTGGATTCGTTGAGTTAACATTTGCGCAGATGCTTCCATGGTTTCATGAAATGCGGTCGAAGAATAATTAAAATTCTGTCCTAAACAAATTTGGAACGGGTGCCCCCACCCCCTATCCGTATGTTTCGGTACTTCCTGTTTTTATTTAAAGTGGTGCCTCAAAATGAAGACAATGCATTTTTGCTGACTGAAAAAAAAAAAAAAAAAAGCGGTACCAAAGGCCTTTTATATTCATAAAAATGCCTCGAAATTTTTCCGAAAGACAAATAATAATAATAAATAAATAAAATTAAATTAAATAAAATCCAAAAATTTATGTTGGTATAAATCTAAATTAATTCTATATGATTAGTTAGAAAATTGGTATTCATCCAATGATTAAGAAGCTACATGGGTTTCAAAAAGGGGGGGGGGGGGGGGGGGGAGGGGGAAAAGCATATTTTCTTTCTCTCTCTGTTTCTTCTAATAATAATAATAAAAAAAATTATTAAAAATTTTGAGCATATAAAAAAACACCAACATTTAAACAATATTTTATAAAATCTTCATTAAAAGTTTTGAAAAATTCGTCCTGTGAGCCCTGGCTTTCCGTAGACCCTTCAGAAAAGCGCTGGTCACAATCTCTCAAAAACGAATGCACCCATATTATTGAAATTTTGCACACTTCTTCAAAACAAAATTCACTGGTGCTTGAATGAAAGATTTTCTTTTTTTTTTCAATTAAAATTAATTTTACAAGACTGTAGGTGTGGTTAAATGTACCAAAAATTGTACTGTTTTTGCATACAATTCTGCCAAAACTTGAAATTTCAATTAAAAAATAAATAAATAAAATAAAATAAATAATAATAATAATAATAATAATAATAAATTCGTTCAAGCACCAGTAAATTCTGTTTTGAAGAAGTGCGCCAAATTTCAATAATATGGGTGCATTCGTTTTTGAGAAATCGTGACCAGCGCTTTTCTGAAGGGTCTACGGAAAACCAGGACCCACAGGATGAATTTTCCAAAATTTTTATAAAAAAATGTTTAAATGTTGCTCTTTTATATACTCAAAAATTTGAATGAAATATTTTATTTCTTGTATATGTGTGTATCTATATAACATGCTTATTTAGCTTTCGCAACCCATGTAATCCCTTAAGGTTTTATAAGATTGTGACATAATTACACGTTATAAAAGTCTTAAAAGCAATCTGGTGTGTCCCTCACACGACTCTCCCTTACCGTGTATTTTAATACTATGAAGGTAGACTGCCGATTAACGGCCCTCTTCACTTACCGTCGCCGGAAGCCCGAGCCAATGTTATTCTATGGGGAATTTTTCTTTACAAATAATTTATTAACTAATACATATTTTTAAATTCTGTTTTCACATTCAGAAAATTCCCAACTGTTCAATTGACGGACTTTTTTTTTAAAAAATGTACTTTTTTAATTTTTAATATTTTATTTTGAAATTGCAAAATGAAAAAAAAATCACATATTGAAAATTCGTATTTTGCAGCTTCAAAATAATATATAAAAAATTAAAAAAGTAATTTTTTAAAGAAGGTCCGTCAATTTAACATCTGGGAATTTTCAGAATGTGAAAACAGAATGAAAAAATATGTATTAGTTAATAAGTTATTTGTAAAGAAAAAATTCTCATAGAATAACATTGGCTCGGGCTTGCGGCGGTGAGTGAAGAGGGCCCTTAAGTTGTAAAACTTAATAAGATAAGAGAATAAAGTTCAATCTACTTTAAAAGTTATTTAAAATAGGAAGTTTTGTTTGACTTACAATTCTGTGTGAGGGGGAAGAGGTCTGCTGTCCCCCTCAAACCCCACTCTATTATAGTGCTTATATTTATTAAATCATAATTTAAATATATATATATATATATATATATATATATATATATATATATATATATATATATACAAGGCTATTATGTACTAATTTATCTTCAAACATGTCAATCTTAATCAAATTTTTCAAGTAGTAACCTTATACGAACTTCAAAATGCCAAATTTGAATTTTCTGAAGTTATTGGTTTTTAAGTTAAGCTCATACCAGAAATACATAGATATTAACTGCTAAAAATTGGATTTTCGTTTTCAGCGCACCTCAAAATGTAATATTATACAAAAAACAGAGTTGAAAATAGAACTCCAAAAAAAAAAAAAAAAAAAAAAAAAATACTTTAGAGTATGAGTAAAAAAAAAAAAAAAAAAAAAAGAATTTTACTTTCTGAGTGTTTGATGACATAATAAAATGTAACAAAGCCCTTCCATCCATTACATTCAATAGAAAAGAACATTTAGGTTAATTTTGGGTAGCCCAGCATATTTTCTATAAACTATATACACATAACATTGTGTACTTAAATTTAGTCTTGTATGAAAAACACCAAACACAAAATGAAATGCACTGTAAACGAATGATGAATGATTTCCAGAGCACAATCTGCACAAAACATGTTTTATGCATATATAAAAATATGTTCATTCCATTTTGTTGAGGGCGGCCTATAGATGTTACACTATACTTACCAGAAATTTCCCTCGTAGATGTAATGCATTTGAATTCTCTTGGATGTCCCTCTATACGAACTATTTGCTTGATCTCAACAAAAAGTTTTGTGTAGCATCAGTATATCCTACAAGTTTAGAGTTTCTGCTGCTATTTGTTCTTGAGGTATGCTGATAATATTCACACACACACAGACCAACCACTTAAAACATGATTTTTGGATTCGGGGGATGTGAAAACGGGTAAATATAACAATAACTCAATTTTAAAAATTCGATCCCAAAACAATACTTTCTCTACCATATATATGGGTAAGAGAAAGAAAAAAAAAAGGAAGAAAGAAAGAAAGAACTGAGACTTCCGCTTGTAAATTTGTTAGTTACTTTGTCAGACATTATCTCAATAAACGATTGTAAAGTAGGCGGGCGAATTTTAAAATGTCATTTATGATACTAGCCGTAACCTTACTGAAATTAAACATTCTAATATGAAAATTTTGTAAATTACTGGAAATTTAAGATTTTTTCTTAGTAGGGCAAAATAGGCAAAATTTCGTCTAAACGTGCACTGTGCGGAATAATAGAATTGTAGAGAAGCAGGCCTTTTAAGAGCCGCAGCCAGGAAAGGATATATGCTTTCACCAAGGCTGTTATTATTTTTAATTAATTAATCTATTATTATTATTATTATTATTATTGCAACATTCTTAAAATTAAAAATTACATACTTTAGAATTTTTTGCTTATTTTTTAAGTGTGGCGGATATAATAAAAATTATAGGATTAATCTTCAAATGCTTAGTCATATATTTAATCTCACATTTAAAATAAAGTATAAAATAATAATCTCTCTCTCTCTATATATATATATATACTAGCAGGCTTTGCCCGCTTCGCTGGACATTAAACTTAAATGAAGTCTCAAAATACCATATCTTTATTAATAACCTAAGTTCTCGCTGTGATTGGTAGAGGTTTTCTCGCTCGCAAATTAAGGACTCTGGGTCTCCACTGTCGTCGGCACAACTTACTCACTTTTTACTTCCCCTTCCTCAGCGGTGAGTTCGAAGTTTTGCAAAATCACACTAATGTACATAATGCGTACACTTAATCAATATCCAGTCTGGGTCCCCACTGCCTTCGGAACACACTTCTTACTTCCCCTTCCTCAGCGGATGATTTCAAAGTTTTGCAAAATCCCACTAATGTACATAATGCGTACACTTAATCAATATTCGCGAACAAAAATTCGCCATTCTAAGATAATTCAAAGCGAATTCAAACGGAAAAACATGTTTTTACACATGTTTATTGGGAACAACTTCAGTATAACCCCACAACAATATTTGGCGATTTTTTTTGTTGGCGCTTATGGCTAAATCATAAATCATATACGATAAATGATAAAATCATAATCTAAATCATAAAATCATAATCTAAATCATAAAATCATAATCTAAATCATAAGATCAAAAATCCAAAATAAACAACATATTAGGCTGCATATTATATCGCAAACAGTCCAGAACGACATCGTTATCCTTCAAAACGGCGCCAAAGAAAAATCGGCAAATTCAGCTGTGGGGTTATACTAAAGTTATACCGTTTATTGCCCTCCGACTCCGAGAAGGTGTGTGTGTGGGTGGGTGGGTGGGGGGAATTTCGAATTTCGTGAAATCCAGTTACAATAAGTGCCGGATGCAAACAAACAATTTACGCACCAAATTTCGTGACCACAGAAGTCTTTAATAGAAAATATTATAAATAAATAAATACAAAACGCACAGCTTTAGTATGGGAACCCTTTGGTGACTTTATATTTTAAGCCATTTCTGCGATGAACTGAATTGGCTATCTCAATTGTGCAATTAAAGATCTTGGCGAAAAACGTCCGAGCTACTTCGGTTCCGAATTTCAAATTTTGCCAAAGGGATCCAATACTAAAGCTGTTCCATATCGAATCTGGGTTGAAAACGGAAAAAGGGTAAAATAAATTAGAAATATCACACCTATATTTATAAATTTGATACCGAATGAAAGGGGCGATTTTGCTGAATCTAGGGGTTCAAACAGTTTTTCGATGCGACAATTAGATTTTTAAAAAATAACTAAAGTAGGAAATTTAAGTGGCAACGGAAAAACGGATAAAATGAAAAATAAATTAGAAATATCAGACTTATTGTTACAAATTCAGTACCAAATGAAAGAGGTGATTTTTCTGAATCCTGGGGTGTAAACAGTTTTTCGATACGACAATTAGATTTTTTAAAATTAACTAAAGTACGAAAATTAGATGGCAACACTTCATTTCAATCTTTTCATAATTTGTAGTGCGAATCACGCGAATACAAAAGTTTTAACTTAAAAAATTATTTTTATATTTTATTTTTCCATTCAAAGCATTTTAGTGAAAAAATATTTATGGCGCATGCGCAGGCGTTTTTTACCCACAATTTAAACACTAATCATAATTTTGAAAATTTCTATAGATATAATTTCAAGTTGGGTGAAGACCTAAGTTTCTGCCAAGCAGCCAAGCGACGTTGAATTCCGTCCAGCCGTTCTGGAGTGATGCCCGGACAAACGTGTTTTAGTCTTTTACCCCCTAGGGGGGGGACGGGGGAGAATTTCTGAAAAGTTGATAGATATAATTTTAAGTTGGGTGAAGACCTAACTTCCTGCCAAGCGCCGTTGAATTCCGTCCAGCCGTTCTCAAGTGATGCCCGGACAAAAAAAGCGACATTCGGACACGATGACACACACACACACACACAGGCAAAATTTTCTGAAGTCATTTTCGGCTTTCATGGAGCGTAAAACGTGAAGATATCGCAAAATTTTTTGATTCCGACAAATTTACAGACAAAACTCTGATTTTATTAATATAGATACATATAATCGTTTGTCCTGACTAACTGATTCAGCATCGCCCAGCCCAAACATCTGCACGTGAAGCTTGGTGAAAAACATTCCTTTCGTGACGTAGACACCCATTAAAAATCAATTTTACAAAATACATAGACAAACATAGAGTTACGCAGAATAAGTTATGTATGATGTAATGTAATGTATGTATAATGTACATAAGATATATAATGTATGTATAATGTACATAAGATATATAATGTATGTATAATATAATGTACAACAAATATATAGAAATGGTGATAGGGTAACTTAGTGGGTGGGGAATATCAATTTTCGGCCTGCCATTAGCTGATTTCATTGCTTTATTATGAACTAGCAGGCTACGCCCACTTCGCTGGTCACTATATTTAAATGATTTTTCAAACGAATTGAATCACTGTTTATTTTTTTATATCACATTATAAAAAATAAAATAAAAAATACCTACATTGAAATCGACCTAAACCTTGCTTCGGGTACCTGCTGCCGACGGCAGGTCTTTTTTCGCCCGCACTGCATCTGGTCCAGGTTACCACTGCCTGTAGAAAGGTTTATTCCGCGTACTTCAATTTGGGTATTTATCGGCGAAAGGTAGATTTGTTATTATTTAAGAACTACGATTTAAAAGATGACAGTATCTCAACATCTATTAAATATTTTAGTTTCATTATTCAGTAGCAAAATTTCATTATTCGCGTGAAAATATATTTATTTTTTTGTCGAAAACAATGAACTGAAAAACTTTGTTGGCAACAATTAAATTTAAAACCTATATTTAAATAGCTAATTTTCAAGCTATTATAAGGAAATTATTTTCATATTTTAATTAAAAAATAAATAAATAAATAAATAAAAAATCCAACAAATATAAAAGGAATCTCGAATGCTTTTTAAAATATTTTGATTAGTTAAAATATTTCATTTCTTGCAAAAGTGAAACATCTATATTTTACTTTAAAATTTACTTATTGATGAGGCATTGATTTTTTTTTTTTTTTTTTTTTTTTTTTTTATAGTCATATCTCTTCAAGAATAAATATTTATTTTATAATTTTTAGGGCTCCAATGTTTTTTTTTTTTTTTTTCACTTAAATTTTTATTTTGTGCGTTTTAATAACTAAAAGAAAGCTTTTAAAAAATATAATCAGAATTTCTTAGGATACTGTGTACACAATGAAATGTTTTCTTTTACAATTGACGTATCTATTAATTATCTGCACAAAAAAAAAAAAAAAAAAAAAAATCCGCCACCGAGTATTGAACCTACTGTCATTGACGCTTTAACCGACTGAGCCATTGGCCAACGAAAGGAGTACCTCGCATTTGCTTTCAAATGGAAACGCCTTGTTTTTTAGCGTGACATGGAAACACTATGGAAAAATCCAATTTCAATTTTAAAAAACTTCTAATTAAAAGAAACTTAATCAAAAATTCGAAAATCGGGCTTCGCGGTGCATCAGGAGAGGTCATTACGAATCTCCATGCAAATTTGTGTAGATCTGCGATCAGCCGTTTTCCTAAAATGCTCCAGACATACATACACAATGACACACACACACAAACATCTTATTTTATTATATGTATAGATATAGAATATACACGGCTACAATAGAAATTTATGAAAGCAAATATATATAATGAGGAACAGAGCAAAAACACGCCAACTACTTCAATTTGTATGTTAGAAAGACGCCCCCTTGTAGTATTTAACTAAAGAATTTTAACCCTTAACCTTAAACTATATTACCTGTCTACATAAAAGTATAAAACATTCAAGAAAAAGTCAAAATATGTTTTTGTTGCAAATATTTAAAGAAAAGAAAATCTATTATTTACGAACCTCTAAAAGGAATTTAATTCTTGTTATTTATAAAGATCGGAATAAAAAAAAAAAAAAAAAATCAATTATTATTCTGTTCAATAAGTGAATCCTTTTGTGTTTCGACAGGAGGAAATAAACTTGCCTTTCTTAAAATTTTGTTGAAAACACTCAAAGACATAAAATTTTTCAAAAGTTCTTTTAAGCAAGTTATGTAAATAAACAAGATATTGACAGAGTACAGGGAAAATATCAGAGGGAGTAAGTGTGGGTTTGCCTTTTATTCTCCAGCGCATAACCTTTCAGAAAAGTAAAGTTTAAATGTGAACACACAAAAGAATTCAGAATTATGCACCAAAAACTCCAAATAGTTAGAACAAAAATAACATTTCATGTGAATAGCCCATAACAACTTGTTGCATTCAAAAGTTAAATAATCTTGTGTGACATCCAAACTATTTTCTCTTACGCTGCTATTTTAGGGGCTGTGTGAAGATGGGTTTCCCCCCTCAATCCAAATTTGAATATTGTACCTACGTTCATGCCTTATATTTAAAAATTTATTTTAAATTATTCAGAAAACTTTTAATCACATCACTCTAAAACTAATTGATCCTATGTGAAAGTTTGGAAGTATCCTATTTGGCATATATTTTATTGTTATTTTAGCATATATATTTTGATAGCCTTATTTGGCTAATGTTTTCGTATGAGAGGAGAGGATTGTCCCCTCAGCTTTCCTTTCAATACTGCGTACAAAAACATTTAACGCTATTTCTAAAAAAAAAAAAAAAAAAAAAAAAAAAACTCCAAATTATTCCGAGAATTTTGACCCGTACAATTTTTTGACAATTACCAATCTTGCTCAAAAATACTAAGTGCAGGCATTCTCATAGGATCTTAAATATATATATATATATAAAACTTTTTGCATTTTTTCTTTTTTATGTTAGGCTGATACTAAACAGACACACAGACCAACTGTTAAAAACTTTGCTTTCGCATTTAGGGGACCTCAAAACGCATTATTATACCAAAAACTCAGCTTTAAAAATTGAACGCTCATTTAAAATTTTGTTTAGCATGTGAGTATAAGAAAGTAATTATGTATCCCAAGTAATTTCCTCTGGACATGGTAACCCTTGTGAAGAATTTCTGTCCATTACGCCCAATAGAAAAGAATGTACTCACTTAATTTTGGGCGGCCTTATATATTGTTTAAAAATTGCATGCACACCACACACTATATTTTTAGCCTCTGATGTATGCGAATTATTTTGTGCGGCCTTAACAAATGAACATACTACACGAAAAAACATGTGCTAATGTCATTGTGTTTAGTGAAGTTTAAAATTGTATCCAAAAGAGCAATTTTGTCCCTAGACGTTACATAATTAGAATTATTTTGTATGTCCATAAAACCGTACCATTTGTCTGATCTCAATGAAAAGTTTCAAGCAATAGCCCCGTAGGATACAGAGTTTGGATATCTTGCTAATATCTGTTTTTGAATCATGCTGATCACAGAGTCCCATGGTGACGCACTAAACACAAAAAATTTAATTTAAGGATGCCGGAAACCCAAAAATATGTCATGAATGAAAAATAAAAAGTGCGCTATTTTGAAAATTTCACTCAAAAACAATACTTTTTCTACCCTATATGAGTCGAAAGAATAAATAAATAAATAAAGTGTCTGACTTCCTGACACACGTGCCTTCACTTTTAAAATCTAAGTTAGAGCCAACAAATAACTATAAAAAAGTAATTTTTTATTTTCTCTTATTTATCCATGGTACGCAAAATGCTGCTTTTGGGTCAAATTTTTGAAACAGGTTTTGTCACAATGATACATTTCGAGATACCCTGAAAAATAAAATTAAGATTTTAGCAGTTGATCTGTGATCAGTATAGCTCCAAACTCGGTATTAGGGAAATGCCCTAATTTAGTATTCTAAAGACTAAGGGCATATTACTTCAAACTTATCATTCAGATCGTTTTAAGTTTTCACAGACGTACTTGATCGCCCTGCTCTTTCTTCATCTCGCACATCTATTCTGCCTTTATCAAATTCCGTGCACCGAAACCACACCTGGTTTTGTAACATAACACTTGTACTGTACACTTCTACCAATTGCCAAGGAATTTCAGCTGGAGAATTTTTCCTTAAACCTTACCAAACTTCTTACCTAAATCGTGGACCATGTTTCTGTCAATGCAGCCATCTTTTAATTGAGATTTAGTCATGTTACTGGACAATCAGCTCAATTCTACTTGTGTATTTGATTCCAGCGAATGTCTTCGTTATCTTCAGAGGGATTTTTATTTATATGGATAATTTGCACACCCGTCAGAGCTCTTGTTACCTTACTTTTTGAAACCCCTACGTAAGCATTTTATTAAACGTAAGTGCTTTATATCATGTCCAGATAATTTGTTTAGGAATGATAATTACTTTCTCTTATGCATATGGTACAGTCGGTAACAAAAGTGTCCGAACACTAGCAAAAATTCCTTTGCAAAAAAGTACACTTCATACGGTTTTGTTAAATAAATCTTTATCGAATCATGTTCTTACACTAAGAATATGATTCGACAAGGATTTATTTAAAAAAAAACGTACAAAGTGTACTTTTTTTACATAGGAACTTTTGCTAGTGTTCGGACGCTTTTGTTACCGACTGTAGACAAAAATTTTTTAGACCAAATTTTGAAGAAATTTTTTTGCAGTAATCACATGTTTTGAGGTAATTGAATACAAAAATCAAGTTTTAGCAATTAATCAGCATGTCTGCATGACTATCTGTTAATAATATAACTTGGAAAAAAAAAAATGCAGGATGTTCAAATATGGTATTTTGGATGGAGTTCTATATTTCATATTGGGATGCCACGTAACATTTTTGACTAAGATTATAAGTTTTAGAGAGTGGTGTGAATAGAGGTGTAAAATTCTCGAGAATAATATTTCTGAGAATATTCTCCTCGAAGAGAATAATCGAGAATTTTCTAATAGAAGCTATAATAATTGGTAATTTAGAAATGTGTGCTTCTTATAAGTATTAATTTATATGAAAGTTTAGAAAATTATGAAATTTTGCTTTTAATAAAAAAAAAATGATATTAATTAAATATATTTAGTTGTAGGAAGCTAAAATCTAGTGATAACTCAAATAATAAAGTGACAAAGCATCGAATGAGATTTTTAAAATTTCATTAAAGACACTATTTTTAAAAGGCGACAGTTAAACAAAAATAGGATTGATTATTTGTTTTTGCTTTAAAGTGTTCTACATTTATCTGTATGAGATGAAAATGAATTTATAAAATACCTACTTAAAGAGTAAACATGTGAGGTTGTTCACTGTTCAAAAAGAAATTGTTTGTCTGTGTAAAGAAGCGTCAAACTGACATATAGAGCTCAAAACATTAAATTTTTAAAAGCCAAAGAAAAAAATAAAAACAATTTAGCTTAAAGAAAGTAATGTGGTTGATAAAGAACTGGATGAGTTATCTGCAATTGAGCTTAGTTGATCTTTTATAGGAAAATGAAGCTGACTGTTAATTTTGATTCTAAATTTTGTGCAACAAGTAACCAGTTACAAAATAAAATTAATTTTATTTTTAAGCTATTTGTTACTTTGGTGTTTAGTTTGAATAAAACATTTGATTATTTATAATAAAATATTATAAAATTTAAACCTGCTAACTTTCTAGTGAAATTTAAAATTTTATTTTTAAACTAAAAATTTTTTTGATTCAGAGATTTGCTGCACTGCACACACTATCAAGTGATTGATTAATTAAAAACTTAAATATAATAGATAATAAACATATGGTTTATATGTAAAATAAAGATTACAAAATTAAGAATTACGTCAATCAGATTTCTTTTGCAAACCTACAAGTATTTTTTCAAAAATCTTTATATATAAAGAGAATGTTCGCTTTAAATTTCAAGTTTTAGTGATGGTTTAGTTATAAATAAAAATATTTAGGCATTAAAAGATTCAAATTTGTATTTTAATATGAATAATTACACAGATCTACAAAATTAATGCTGGCAAAATTTGATTTGACAATTTTAGTTGCTTCAAATGTATTTTGGTATGCTTAAACTGAAAATAAAGCTAGTTCTTCTCTATCATGCACAGATTTTTATCAATAGAGAGTGTCTACCAACACAATTTCATGTCGATAGACATGAAATTGTATGTTTCCTTGATTAATTTTAATTAATCTTGGAAACATACTATAAAAGTTATCATATAATTATGTTGATGGAAGAGTCATGTAAAAAATTGTGACCCTGAACTGACAAATATATGTACGTGATAGACAAAAACTGGCTTCATTTACGGTCAGAACACCATAAAACATAAAGATCAACCAAAATTATCAAATCAAAATTTTAGATGTAGACCCGTAATATTCATCACTTGCTGTTAAATGTTTTTTATCTTAAATATATAAAGAATATTTAGAAAAATTGCTTTATGGAACATATCGGAGAATATTATCCAACTGAAAATTATGAATTGTAAAGAGACTATAGTGAAATAAGGCTTGTTTATTCTGGTTATGCATGTTAGGTGGAATAATTATGAATAAATATTATAATTTAAGTCCTAAACATGAAAAACTTTTATGTATTTAAAAATAAAAAGAATATTCTCGATTATTCTCCAATTTTGAAGCTTCAGAGAATATTCTCGTTCTCGGAGAATATTCGCCAGAGACTATTCTCACCTCACATCTCTATGTGTAAATAATTTGAAAAAAAAAAAAAAAAAGAAAAGAAAATTATATAATAAAAGTCTTAAATGTAATGAATGTAGGTATATTATTCCAATAATGTTTGATAGAGAGTTAGCTACCCTCACATAAAGATACACCCAGCGACAAAAAGATACGAACAAAGGGTTTTTCTTTGATTTTTCATAAAATAACATTATCTAAATTGTGCTTATCATTTATTATTATCATAAAATAACACTATTCCCGGACTCATTTTTGTTTTAAGTATAATTTATAAAAATTTTAAGACTAAAATTTTTCTAATTTAAATCTACACACCGCGACAAAAAGATAGGAACAAAGGTTTTTTTTTTTAATTTTTGAATATGATTCAAATATTTAATATGTTTTTGATATGATAATATTTTGCTATGATAATAAATGATCAGCACAATTTAGATAATGTTATTTTATGAAAAATTAAAAAAAAACCCTTTGTTCTTATCTTTTTGTCGTGGAGTGTAGTCTTAAATTAGAAAAATTTTAGTCTTAAAACTTTTCTAAATTAGTCTTAAACAAAAAAAATCTGGAGTGACTCCACTCGACTTTCCGAACATTGAGTAATTAACAGTTTTGTAGATAAAGTAAAGAAAGAGGAGTTGTTAAACAAACAAAAGAGAGAAAACCATAATAGAGTGTTTGAGCATTTTTCTCCATCTATTACACGATGTTTTATTTAACGCTACTGAACTTTGAGCCCATAGATCTTAATTATAAAGAATTTTTCGTTGTGTCCCTGTAAAAACCTATAAATGCTAGATTCACCAAAATGCTTATAGTTAGTGCAACAGTGATTTATAATACTCATATAAATTTTCAGCTCAATTCAATAAGGCGTTTAGATGCTATCGTACTTTTAAAAATTTAGTCCCTTAGGCCATAATGATAAAGAATTTTTTTTTGTGTCCCTGTAAAAAAACTGTAAGTGCTAGATTCACCAAAATCTATACAGTTAGTTCAACTGTGATCTATAACATGTGTAAAAATTTTTTGCTCAGATTAATAAGGCGTTTAGACGCGATCACACTTTTAAAAATTTGGCCCCATATGCATAATGATAAAGAATTTTTCTTTGTGTCCCTGTAAAAAAACTATAAGTGCTAGATTCTCCAAAATCTATACAGATTGAGTATTTGTGACCTATAATATGTGTATAAATGTTTTGCTCAATTGAATAAGGCGTTTAGATGCTATCGCACTTTTAAGATTTTGCTCCCATAGGCCATAATGATAAAGAATTTTTCTTTGTGTCCCTGTAAAAAAACTATAAGTGCTAGATTCTCCAAAATCTATACAGATTGAGTATTTGTGACCTATAATATGTGTATAAATTTTTTGCTCAATTGAATAAGGCGTTTAGATGCTATCGCACTTTTAAGATTTTGCTCCCATAGGCCATAATGATAAAGAATTTTTCTTTGTGTCCCTGTAAAAAAACTATACGTGCTAGATTCACCAAAATCTATAGGGTTCGTACTATGGTGACTTACAATATGCGTACCAACTTTCAGGTTAATTGAACAAAGCGTTTAGACGCTAGCGTGTTCACTCACAGACATACACACATACATACATCATCGTAAAAATAGTGAAATCGGACTCAGGGGACCTCAAAACGTATAGAAACATCAAAATCTCGAATTCGGATTTTTGACATGATTACAATACTTTCCTCACTATAGTGTTCGGAAAGTAATTAGTCCGGGAATAGTGTTATTTTATCATAATAATAAATGATAAGCACAATTTAGATAATGTTATTTTATGAAAAATCAAAGAAAAAAACCTTTGTACCTATCTTTTTGTCGCAGGGTGTATATGCTAAATAAATGTGTTTCTTCTAAAACTAGAAAGGTGAAAAAAATATGTAAACACTGTATCCGTTTATTTTAAATAATGAAATTAGATGAATAGGAACCCTCTTTCTTTACCTAAGGTACCTTCTGTCCTATCATTGGCAAGGAGATCCTCATGGTGAAATACTTATTGAAATCATTCGGCAGGCAGAGTAATACAGGATGGTTGTTATATTTACTTAGTCTATTTCTTGGCATTTTAGCTTTCTGACCTCACAAGCTGCCTTTTATCCCTTCAATGAGAATTAATTAAACCGGAAATGATTTCAGGTAACCACTTTCTGATTCCACTTCAACCTCACTTTATTCAAGCCCTCTTACAATAGAATTTTAAGAATCTCAATTTAAATATCATTTCAAAAGCAGAAAAATACTTACTGTATTTAAAATCTACATTTATTTCCTTGAAGAGGTATAAAATACAGTCAACATACGCAAAAGCATTTTCAAAGGTAGTTCTCTCTCACACAAACTTTCCAACCCTTAGTCATTTAACTCTAGCACAACATGAATAATTGCGACAGGAACTATAAAGTAAATATGTAAGTTCATTTAATATTTTCTTAAGTTCACTTAACCCATTAAATGCCGCTATATGAATCCCACTGAAAATTTTTGAATTTTCGTATGTTTTGGGCTTCAATGCGCATTTCTAATCAAATGTAGTTTAAATAATTAAAAAATAAATAAATATTTTGCTAAAAAATATGATAAGGTTCCAAAATGGGTGACTTGGCACCTAGTGGGGATAAAATATATGTTGATAAACTGCAAAACCCTTTTAAATTAGTCTTCTTGATCACGGTTTGTTATAATTTATGAAAAAAAAAAAAAAAAAAAAAAACTGTTTTATTTCATATCCATTGTTTTAAACCCCTGCACTCGAATGAGTTATTTTTGGCAATTTCCTTTTCTTATGCAGTAGATACAAACAATTTTGTTTGAATTAAAATAAATAGAATTTACATTACAAACTTGTTGAAAAAATTACCAACAAAGCTAGGCATTTCAACATTCAGTGTAAAAAATATATTTATCTTAATTACTTGTAGAGAAAAAAAAAAATTCTTAATTACATGTTCCCACAGCAGGAGCTTTGGTGCCTAATGGGTTAACTTGTTTTTATTATCTACATATTATATGTTTATCTTAATGTCAATTAAATTAATTTAAATTCTATACCTACAAGATAGTTTCTACACTAGTCCTTGTATCAAAGGGATTAATCTAAATGATTTGATGAGAACACGAGTTTACTAATAACTTTTGAACAAGTGAAAAAAAAAAAAAAAATGAAGTGCTTAATTAATTAAGAGTACATATTTATTTTAAAAATGAAAAAAACTGTAAATGTTAGAATTATAAAATGCCATATATACAGAGTTACCATTACCCATAATGCTTTCCGTCACTATTTATAAGTAACAATCTTTTTAAATGTGTTTTTATTATCTACATATTGCATGTTTATCTTAATGTCAATGAAATTCATTTAAATTCTATACCTAGAAGGTAGTTTCTACACTAGTCCTTGCATCAAAGGGATTAATCTAAGTGATTTTGATGAGAACATGAGTTTACAAATAACTTTTGAACAAGTGAAAAAAAAAATGAAGTGCTTAATTAATTAAGAGTACAAATTTATTTTAAAAATGAAAAAAACTGTAAATGTTAGAATTATAAAATGCCATATATACAGAGTTGCCATTACCCATAATGCTTTCCGCCACTATTTATAAGTAACAATCTTTTCAAATGTGTTTATGCAATTCAATAAAGTCAACTGCACAAAAATAGTAGTGTTAAATGTAGAGGCAAGACAAAGACAACTCTGTAAATACATTTTGAGATATTATTATTTATTTATTATTATTATTATTATTTTTTTGAGTATCCATTGTGTAAAATTGATAGATTTTTTAATCTTTCATTTCCTGCTACACGAACTCTTTGGTTGTTTATAAAAAGATTCAGTGAGTCAAAATGACATCATCACTAAATATCTCTGTCATATACAGTCGAACCTTGTTAATGTGAATCTCAAGGGGGCTAAAAAATTTGTTCATGTTATCAGTAACTAATCTTCATACTGACGGGGATGGTAGAAACAGTTCATGTTAAAAGTAATTCACGTTAACGAGGTTCGACTGTATATATATATCTGCTTAAAAAAAAGTTTCTACTACATCTACAGTAGAGAGTCAAATATCCGCACAGCTCAGGACCAGAAGTTGTGCAGATTTTAGGATTTTGCAGTTCATAAAAATGATTTTCACTTTGAATAATAAAAACCGAATATTATTCAAACTAAACACATACTAGTGAATAATAACACTGAATATTAAATTATTAGGTACATAAGAATAATAATGAACATTAACAAAAATGTATAATGAAAACAATAAATAAAATATGAAAAAAAATATTTGTCAAATTTAGATAAAATCTGTTCACATGTAGCTAGTTTTAAACTAAACTTGAACTTGCAAGATTCATTTATTTTTTTTATTTATTGTAAATAGCAGTAACACAAATTTATTTTTCTACGAATTTTATTGAGTGCTTCCTTACAAATTATGCCTTCATCAGAAAGCATTTTAAAAGAATTAGTTTGTTATTATTTACCTGATTGATATCATACTATCACAATAATCCTTATTTTCTTTTGATGAATTTAATATATAGTCAATAATTTCATTAGCAGCAACTTGGCTCTTGCAGCCTTTCATACTATTATTTTGTTTTTCTTTTTTGAAATCATAAAATGTAAACATAAAATCTGTATTGAAGATCATTTTCAAAAATTCTGATTTGCAGTTTTGTAATCTATTAATAGTGAATTTCATTGTTTGTAGCTGACAAGCTGTGTGGATTTCAGAGTTCGGCGGATTTCTGGCTCTCTACTGTATTCCTTTTGTGTATCTGTGGCCCTATCTGTTCACGAACAAGAGGCTTCTCAGTGTTACAAAAAATACTGACATTTGCAAAATAATCTAAATAACCTGTTTCTCTTGGTTTGGAATTTCTATCATCTTAATTAATAAAGTAATCCATTAAGAATGACTTGCTAAAAAATCTATTTCATTGCCAATTTGCAAAAAAGTTTTCCTCGAGTGTTGTTTTCTGGTGAAATCATTCTTAAGATGTAGCATCGCTTCTACCTGGTAAATGCTGAGGAATAATATTAATTTTAAAATTGCTATCTTAACTATGAAATTGTTTATCTGGATAACAAACAATATTTAATAAATAAATAATTTTGAAAGCAAAAAATTATAAATTGCAAAAGCTCAAAACAGTTGTTTCAGGTCAAAATAATAGCACGGCCTTTCATCAGGTGAAAAAAATTAGACATGAATGTGCCATCAAACCAGCAAGGTGTACTGGCACGCACTCTGAAACATCATTTGTTAAATTTCGGAGTAGTGTTGCTATCTACTGAACAGAAAAGAAACAAAAGTTTAAATATATATTGAAAAATTATTGCATATATATATATTAAGGATATCAAATGTTTGGTTTCAGTTCAAAACCAATGAGCTGTTAAAGGATTTAACAACAACAACAACAAAAAAATGAAGCTTATTTTTGTTTTCTAAGTAACAGATATAAAATTCTGCCCTTTTAAATTTTTGTTGACATTTTGACAATAAATTAAAACGACTATTGCAATTGTGTAAGTAAATATCTTGGTGAGAAACATCCAAGCTATTTTGGGTCCAAATTAAAAAGTTTTGCCAAGGGTTTGTATACTGAAGGTGTTTCATTTCTTTAGCATGATTTTTCTCAATTTTATTTTTAAAAAATATTTGAGTTTTTTTTACATAAATAAGTCTTCCATATTTTCTCTCAATGGTTGCTTGGTTGTTGTTTTACTTTTCATTTATGAGCAGCTAGTTATAGGGTAAGCACCGTTCCTTTCATTATATTACCTTCATGTAGATATCGACTTTTTGAATTTTTATCAAGCAGTTTTGAAATTATGCGAATTATAGCTCATGAATCATAATTTTTTTTTTATACACAGTTTTTATAGTTTTAATAAATTTTTAACAGCCAAATTTATGTCACAAAAATTGTTTACTTTCAGAAATTTCCATTTCTTTTAATTTATTAGAAATTTTCATCATTATTTTAGAAACTTGAACTTTAATTTCAGTAATTTTTAAAATGCTTATTATAAATATTTTCAAATAAATTTCTTAGTTAACAAATGGCTTCTGAAATCACTAAATACATGCAAGTTAAGTTTATCTCCCCCTTTTTTTTCAACATATATAAATAATAATACATATTCAGGGTTCTCACACAATTTCAAAAATAAAATTTTCTGACTTCTCCAGGATTTTCAAGTCTATTTTTGTAAAATTTCAGATCACAAAATTTGGTTCACGAGATAAGAAAATCTGATGTGGACACCACATGACTTCCTTGTACACCCGTTTGGATACACATATTGTTATGAAAACATCGACATTTTTGTGTGAGGTAAGAGATTTATAAATAAACAGGCAGGTTCAAACGATGACAAAAAAAACCCCTGAGAAATTGCTACTCCAACCACAAAAGTCATGATAATAGGATTATACATACCGCCAAACAAATATACTAGCTTTTTCAGGATCTCTCACTCGCAAATTCATAGCTTCGAGTTTAATAAAAATCATTCGAGTATAGATGGCCTAGTTTTGTTCTCTTTGCAGAAAATTAGAGGTGAAGAACGATATAGTTTACCAAAACAATTAATTCAGTTAAAATTGAGAAAGCACTTATTCTGGCTATCCTGAAACAATATTTGCTGCCAAATTTGATCTCTAATCTCACCAAGTTGCCAAATTTGTAGCCAATGCTAATTTTGGTCTTGACGTCGAATTTGGCAATAATTTGTTGCTTAGGGTTGCCAAAGTTTGGAAGCTCTAACTTCAATAAGAACAGAATTCTCAAATTTTCCAGAAAGATTCATTAGTTTATAGCACTGAACTAAATTCATTGAAAATTCTTTAAATGACAAACAAGACTAAAATAAAATAAAGCGCATTCGATACTAGAATCTGCTTATATATTAAGAATTAATTTCTAGATTCAAAAATGTCGACAACTTTCATAAAAACATCATTACAGACTCTAAATACATGCTGAATATTCATTCAATAAAATACACTCATCGAATAGAACCTGCTTATATCTTTACAAATTACTTTCTACATGAAAAAAGGCCAACAACTTTCATAACAATATCATTACGGGTTCTATCATTAGCTTATTTTGAAATTTCTATGATGGTAGCTCATATATAGTGGCCAAAACCTTTGTATATTTGATTTTTATGAATATAATTTTCTTAAATATCTCCAAAACTGAAAGTCACAGAAAGACCAAAAGGGAGAGTTCACAACTAGATATTATAAAAAACCTACATACCAATTTGCAACATTTTATGTCGAACCATTTTTGAGTTATGCGAGATACACACACACACACAGACGTCACGAAAAATTGTGTAAAGTCGCTGATATCTCTAAAGCGAGAGCACGTATTAAAACGAAATTTGTAGGTGTACAACTAGACATCATGACATATAAATTTGCAACATTCTACAATGATTCGTTTTTGAGCTATGCGAGATATAAAATGTATTTCGCAAATCAGGATTACAATACTTCCTTATACTTTGTATAACAAAGTAAAAATAGCTTGCAACGTAAAAAATAGTTCACAATATGAAAGATAACACAGCACATTTTAAACGGTATGCTTAAAAAAGTGTTTTCCAGATTTTTAACATTTTTTTTCAAGGTTTTGGGGGTAATATTTGCAATTTAAAGTTAAAATGGGTTTTTTTTTTTGAACCAATAACTAATTGAACTAAAAAATATGCTGTTAGCTAGATTTTATCTGGATGTCTGGATTAATGAGTACTAATTTTTGATAAAATCTAATAATCTAAACTAAAAATACAAACAGATACAATAACAAATTTTCAACTTTATGTATTTAGATAAAAACAAAAAATTTTTGCATGTTCATTCAAAGCGGTACATAAAAATCGGTAATGATAGTAAATTACTGTCTTGAAAAAATAGTGTGACCTGTTGTATTAAAAGAATAATAATAATTAAAAATTAAAGCATATAAAGAATTTTTTAAAAATGAACCAGCATAAGTAAAATATGAAATAGTTTTATTTGACACAGATGAAAAACTTTTATGTACAGCAAAACATGCACACAAGTACATGTGAATAAAAAATATATCTTTTCTGTAGGGTATAATATAAAATATATATACAGATGTGTAATTCTAAATATTCTTTTTACAATAGACAATTCAATCAAAGCAAATGCTGAAGAATTTATGAGCAAATTGTATGCACCTGAGACAATTTTCTCCCTAAGTTTGTAACACCATCATACAATCAATAAAACAGCAATGAATGCAATAAAAATTAATCTTTCAATGAGATGAAATCATGAAAAATAAAAACTTCAGAAATCATTTACAGGATTAGTTTTCTAGTTTACATACATTTAAACTAGATGATTATACATAAAAAATAATACAATAAAACTACATAAGAAAAAAGTCTAAAAAATATATATCAAAATTCTTTAAATAAATGTAAATTTTAAAACTGATTTCACTCTAAATGCAACGATAACATTCAGGAATATAAAAACTAGGGAGTTCTTACATATTCATACTTTAACGAAGATTTTCAAAGAAAAATTTTATTTCCATTACCGTAAAATGTTTATAAGCTATGCATTTATTTGTTTAAGGTTCTCTATCAGTGAACGTCAAGGTCATTCAAACCTCATGTTAATCCAAGAAAAATTTTGTCCCATTATTATTCAGTACATAATAGGCATGTATTTTATTTTCAAATTCAGAAAATTCACGGCCATGAAAATTATCTCTTGTTTTTAAAAAACTTATTTTTTAAATTCTTAATATATTATTTTTAAGCTGTAGAATGCGAAATTTTGCATTTTACAGCTGCAGGGGGAAAAAAAAAAATTATTTTTTTTAAATCAAAAGGTGATTTAATGGTCATGAATTTTTAGAATGTAAAAGCAGACTTTAAATATATCTATTATGTAATGAATAATAAAACAGGGTTCCCACTCTTAAAAAGGAAAAAAATTCAAGGACTTTTCAAGTACTTTTTAAGGCCCATTTGAAATTTTTCAAGGACTATGGGGGGAAATCGCAGAATGCTAGGCATATACACAAAACTTTAGTAAATCACAGAACACTTTTATTAGTATTATTTTTTTTAGAAGTAGAATAATAACTTTGCCTGTTTTTACAATACATTTTTGATGGATTGACCCAATTAACTTTTACAAAAGTCAAAAAATGATTAGTTTAGGATTTGTAATTGGGATCATTACGATTATTCCAAAGTTCTGGTCTGGTCACTTTCTTCTCAATATTAAGGACTAGTCTACCAAACAGGTGTGAGATTGGCAAAAAAAAAAAAAAATAAGCTGAAACTATATGCAAAAGCAAGATAATGAAATGAGAATTTTAAGACAAAATGCATTATATTAGACAGCGGCATGTGCATGTGGAGATAGTTTAGCCTTGATTGAGCGTTTGCTAGAGCAGAAAATTCAAGGATTTTCAAGGACTTTACTTGAAATTTAAGTACTTTCAAGGGCCCTTGAAAAAGAAAATGAAATTCAAGTACTTCTTAAGTACTTTCAAGGACCGTGGGAACCCTGTAAAAGTGTAAAAATTCCTCTTAGCTTACAAGGGAAGTATGAATCAGTAAAATTCCTATTAAAACCAAACCAAGCTTAAATTAAAGAGCATGGTCAGAAACATACGGTAGAGCAAATTTACTGTAACAACCCTCCATAGAGTGCGAAAAGTTTTCGCTATTTCTATCAAAACCAACAAAACAGAGCCCGTTAGCGAGACGGCTTGGTGCAGTGGTTAGAGCGTTCAGTATGAGTGAGGAAGGTCCTGAGATCGAATTCCGGTGACTGCTTGCTGTTTTTTTAAATTTTTTATACATATATATAATATAGATGAAATAAAATATAACAATAAATGGATAATTTAAGGGGATATGTATTAAATTTAATTAAAAAATATATAATGATATATTTTTAATTATTAAAATATTTTATTTCAACTATTTCTTTTTTTTAAATTTTTATTTATAATTTAAATAAATGAATAATAATTTAAGGGAAAATATTTTTCTTTATTGCACATTTCTTTCTTTTCTAAAGTTTAATTTGTTTATTAATATTTTATGCCAAAGCCGTTAGTAGGAAATGTTGGTCGTCTGCTATTAACTTTGTTATTTTTTATACATAAAAATACATATTCTGTTAAATTATTAAAACATTTTATTTCAAGTGAAAAAAAAAAAAAAAAAAAAAAAAAAAAAATAATGAATTGTGCAACGGAAAATAATATTTACATTGAATTTTTTCATCTGCCTTTAATTGCACCATTATTCATACATAAAAAGAACTTTTACTTATTGTTATTATTCTGTTGGCCCTTGCATATGTTTATATCTTGGTTTACAGTTCCAAAATTTAAAAATCTAGTTTTATATAAATTTTGTAAAACTGGTTATTTCAAAGAAAAATCCAATAATTTCCAAAATATTCGCGATATGTGTTTCAACGTTGAACAAAATTGTAATTACATTAATTGGGATAAGTTTCATTTTATATGTTGTTCTATTCATGAAAAGTACTTATACTTCGATCATTTTCTTACTTCTAATTATAGTCATTAACTTGAAAATAAATTTGTAAATTTAAACATGATTTTTTTTCTCCACAAAGATGTAATTTTACCCTATATATTTCTTAATAGCATTTTTATATAGAGTATATTTATTTATTTATTAATTCTTAATTAATTTTAATAATTATTTTCTCTTTAGTTATTCATTTATCTTAATGTTTTGTTTCATTTCAATAAAAAAAAAAAAGAGCAATCCATCGGGGTTTGAATTCGAATAAACTTAAGGAAAGAGGAAAATATGTAATAAAGAAAAATTACAAATACATATATATATTTTACTGAAGTAAAATATTTTAATAGTTAAAACAATATATCATTATATATTTTTTAATTGAATTTAACACGGATTCCCCTTCATTTATTTTAATACTAGCAAATCCGTGCAAAATTTTAGCACTTTATTTCTTTTTTTATTTACCTTTAAAATTTGAAACTCATAAATATCATATAATACCAATTTCACTGCCTAATTAAAATTTTAATTTACCAGAAGCCAAATTATTATTAGAGCCAAATAAATATTGTGCAATAGTGAAACCAATATCATTCGAAGAAAGGTTTAACATAAAATTCATGGTTGGTGACTGTTTTCATACTTCCGTAGGCAGTATAGGACCCTCATGACAGCTTTTAAATTTTTGTCACCATGTTGGCGATGACTTCGTTTGCAAAGATTCTGAAGATGCAACTTTTAAAAATACAATTTTTCATAAAATAATCTCATCAGACAAATGTCATAATTTTTTCTTGTTAGATCATTGAGCTAAGTCCGTGTGCTTAAATTTTGTCCATTTATAAATATTTTTTATCCTCGCTTATTTTATTAATTACATCAAAATTGTATTGTTTCGACAAAATATAGTCATAACTGGTCCACACTAGGGAAATATTATATAGATTTTATTTTATTTACATTAAAAAAAAAAAAAAGCAGCAGCAAGCAAGCAGCCACCGGGGTTTGATCTCACAACCTTCCTCACTCAAACTGAATACTCTAACCACTGCACTATGCCGTCTTGGTAAAGGAGATCAAAGTTTTGTTGGATTTGATAGAAACAGCTAAAGCTTTTAGGGTCATTTTCTCACTCCATGGGGAGTTGTTGCAGCAGATGTGCACTCTACCCTATGTTTTTGACCATGCTTTTTAATTTAAGATTGGTTTGGTTTCAATAGGAATTTTATTGATTCATACTCCCCTTGTTAGTGGAACCTCATTATAGTGTTCAACAATGGAAGTCAGTCCCTAACACCCAATAGTGGGCAGTAGAGACCAAATTGGCTTCCTCTTGGGTTTTATGGTGGGCAGTAGGAATTTTGTCTGATACTGAAGCACTTCTCTTTTTTAAAATTTGACTTTTTAAAAACATTGAAATGGAAATATGCTTTATTATTATACACTTTAACTTGCTATAATTTTCCTTTATAAATTTTGTAATGTTAGTTTCCTACTTTAAAAATCATCATTATTGGGCAAACAGTGGGCAGTTTGAAATTTTTACAACTAACAGAGGTATAAAAATGGATGGTAGTTAAAAAAAAAAAAAAAAAAAAAAAATTACTACTTCTGGGTTAGACATGGGATTTGGGTAACTTGACGCTCACTGATACTTGATGCCTTAACGACCCTCTTCACTTACCGTCGCAGAAAGCCCGAGCCAATGTTATTATATGGGGAAATTTTTTTTACAAATAACTTATTAACTAATACATATTTTTAAATTCTGTTTTCACATTCAGAAAATTCCCGACTGTTAAATTGACAGACCTTTTTTAAAAATGTATTTTTTTAATTTTTAATATTTTATTTTGAAATTGCAAAATGAAAAAATTTCACGTACTGAAAATTCTTATTTTTCATCTTCAAAATAAAATATAAAAATTAAAAAAATATTTTTTTAAAAAAGGTCTGTCCATTTAACATCTGGGAATATTCAGAATGTGAAAACAGAATTAAAAAATATGTATTAGTTACTAAGTTATTTGTAAAAAAAAATTTCCCATAGAATAACATTAGCTTTGGCTTCCGTCGGCAGTGAGTGAAGAGGGCCCTTAAATTAAATAAACTTTATCATTTAAAATATTTTTACATGAAAAAATAATACTATTATTTTAGGAAACAAGTTTCTCACACAACTAATTGATCTCAAATATAACAAAACATGGGTAAGCCTACTAGAAAGGTTCTATTATATATTTTCTCTGCCAACTGCAAGATCCATAGTAAATTTTTCAAACATATACATAGAATACAACACCAATTAAAATCCATGATCAGTTGTTGAAGTGTATGGAGCAAACAGATGGCACATTTTAATGAAGGTAATTTAACAAAGGCTTCAAAATGTTCACAATGGATGATTACAGCAAGTGATTGTCTTTCATAACAACAACCATTTATTGAAAGTTTTATCACATGTTTAACCCTGCCAGAATTTGGTTTTGGATAAATAAAAGTAGTTTAGGACAGATTTTTGCTGCTCAAAACTGTACAATATAATGATAAAAATATATTTGTGAGAGAAAAAAAACTAAACTACAAAATAGACAAAAAAATTTCTTTGCTCTCTTAGAAATGTCCTTTATTAATATGGTGAAGAGAAAAGGGGCATGAGTGAAAGTAAAAAAAATTTGCTGAACTGAAGTATAAAAATTTTTCTGTAATACTGGGTAAAATATAACTCATACATAATGTATGCAGCTATTCAAAACATACATTTTCGAGGGTTAGATTAATATGCATAAGAATGAAAATTATTTATTAAATTAAAGAATTAACATTAATAGGATCTGATTCAGGAAAAAATTGGGTCCTTTTATTGCCCCTTTACAAAGTTTAATTCCATAAAATTGGGCTCTTATAAAATTCAAATTCTTAGAAACGACCCTTTCACAAAATTTTCCTTTTTCTTTTTAATATTTCATAAAATAGATTCTTTTATAATTTTTTGGTGTTTTCATCATTATTACAAATACTCTTCTGTATTTGGTTTAATGAAACATTATTTGATCGGTTTGGAGAAATGGGAGTAAAAAGAATTGAAAATGGAAAATAATGTAAAATAACATCAATTTTTCTGTCCTGTTCCATATTTTAACACATAAAAAAAGACTGAATTCCGTCAATAGACGAAAAACTTTCACCCATAAAAAGGGGCAACAGAAATTTTACAAATGATTTAGAAGGCATTAATTTTTATTGTTATTGTATAAACACAAACTCATCATGTATTTTTTTTTCCATTTAATAAAAATTTCAAACGTTCTAAAATTAGGCATATTAACCAAGATATTATTTTGTCAAAATACAGTTTTGTTACAAAATCCTAGACAAAAGGTTTAGAACAGTCTGGCTGGTAAAACACACAGTCTTTATCACCATATCCAAACTTTCAGCAACCTTGAATCTTGCAGATGGTTTGAGAAAAAATAGGGAGTCAAGATTATAAAACATCAAAATGTCAATGGTGTCAGTTGACAGGAATTTCTTGAATACCTCAAAATGAACATTTGAATGCTTTCTGTTGGTGAAAGTGGGGAACTCTTTTTTTCGGTAAGTTTTGTTATATGAATGAGAAATGACTGGAAACAATAATAACCCCCCCCCCCCTTCTTTCTACAAGATAGTTTATTATTGTATTTTATCACAGATGATGTTGAAAGTGCTTAAGTAGTAATTATTTTTAAGATTTTACCATAAAAGTGTATTTATATATATATATTTTTTTTAAATGCCAGTACAGTTTTTATTCCATACTAATTAACAAAATTCAAAATACACTAAACTGAAAAACATACACATAAGTTAATTCTATCATGGCAAACATTTAAACAGACATACTTTGTACATGGAGCCCATTATTTCACTGGCTGAAATCATAAAAACTACATAAACGGACAATGGGTATTTTATATAGGTAGGAGATGTAATGCATTTCCATACATAAATACCTCTATTTGGCACAAAAGTACTATGTGTTACTACAGTTCAATTTTATTGTTTTCAATACAGTGCCTCTTTAATGTTTGCAATGTTTCTGGAAAAAATGGAATATACAGATGGGGGAATGCATTAGCTGATGGTTTTTCATCACTAACTGACACAATAAGATGTGGATAAGTACCATTCGAATAAGTATACATTTTTAATACGGGTATCTTTCAAAAGAACTCACCGGCACCTTTAACTCTTTAATGCATGGTGATGCATAAGGGAATCATACCAATTTTTATTGAATTTAGCATTAAAAATATTACACAAAACAGACAGTTTACTGCACTAATTTTTATTTTAATATATTCATATAAGTGTTTGACTGTTCTTTTCCCTAGTACATGACAGCATCAAGCTCAGAATTAATTTCTGTATTTTTTCTTTGGTCAAGCTAGCTTTGTGTAATTCATAAATTTGGTAGTAAAAACTTACAAATTTTACTCTATATAACTGAAAGAATGTATGTTTTTATTTTTGTGTTAAGATTTAACCACAGAATCTTTGAATTTTTTTTTAATTTTTACGTTTAATGCATATTTTCATCAAACCTACAAATTTCAAAAATAATCAATAAAAAATGTTAAATAATTCTTTTAATATTTTTCCATATTTATTTAAACTATGACCACAAAGAAAAAACTTGTTTGGTAAAAATATAAAAAATCATGCATGGAAGGGTTAAAACAAATGATTGAGCCATAGATATGGGATAATTTAAAACAAAGTTATCAATTTCGTTCATTTTTCACACACAAAAAAAATATCTGCTACTGACACAAAATTGACTTTCTTTTGGAATTTAGTGTTATACTTCTCTGGGATGAAAGTTGTTTGCATTCATCAAAGAAAGTAATTTTAATCAATAATTTGTAGTGTGTGAATTTGTAAGGGATACTGTAGAAGAAAGTCTTATGATAACAACAACATACTAGTTTTTTTTTTTTTTTTTTTTTTTAATGAAAATATTTTAATATATATATATATATATGTCCTATTCATATTTGAGTTTTATTTAAAACAGTGTAAGTTATATGTGTATTTTAAGACATAACTTAAAATTTTGGATTTTCATCAATAACTCTATAACATTGAAAATATTAGTCTATTTAATAGATAAAAAACATTTTACTGTTTGGTAACAAAATTGATTCTTTATTATGGGATGTAAATAATGTAATTATTTTGAATTGATTATATTAAATTGTTATAAAAAGCCTTAGGAAGTAAAATAAATAAAAAGAACCACACGGTTCCCTTAAATTATAAAACACTTCCCAACTAATACTAACCTATCACATCAGAAATATTTAGTTATAAATACTTTTTAACATCACTGGGAAAGTATATAAAATGTATAATGTACCTTTAATACAGTATAAAAATATTCAAATGTGTTTAAAAGAAATATGGCTCTTTGACCATAATGTAATCAAATTATTTTGTGTGTCCTTGTACACAAACCAGTTGTGCTACATATAACTCATAATAGGAAGCATTCAACGAATCTAAAAAAAACCTGAACAACATATCAGTTTCACGGAACTCTAACAATATTTATGGAACTGAAAATGCAGACAGACAGACAAAACTTTTTTTTTTTAAATCTTTGTTGGAAGGTATTAAAAAAATGCATTACATGACTGAGAATATCTTTTGAGTAATATCCACTTACATTCCAAAATACATCTAAATATTTTTATACATTCCTGCAAATCAATCATTAATGCCGTACAAAAATACCTTTGTGCGTTTGAATAAGACAGGCTGATTTTGTTATGTTTTGTGCAATACAACAGTTTTAAATAAACTTTAAAGAAACATTTCTCATAGGCCATAATTATCTAAATTTATTTGTGAGTACCTGCAAACAATTCAGTAATGCTATTTATATCTTTTCTTTTTCAATAGGGAACATGCCATCATGAACCTAGATAACGTATCTCAGCATTTTAAAAATAAATATGGAATTCAAAACACAGACGAAACAAAATCACAAGTACTTTTAGACTTTTTTGAGGGAAGTATTTTCCATACTATTCTTAAAAAATGAAAAATAAATTACATAAACAAATGAAATTACATTTCTTGTATTATAAGAAAGTGTATGCATATAAATAGAATTAAAAATAAATAAATAAAAATTCATAATTATTCTAATTATTTTCACTCGTCTATAGTTCCCATCTATATTATTTTATAATTTCCATAAAATGTTTCTAGTGACTAAAAAACTTATCCTGTTACTTTCTCTGGATGATCTTTCAAATTTTAATATGTAGAAAACTCTTCAACCCAGTCAAATGTTGTCTATCACATCTTCCCCGCATCAGTTAGTGATGAAAAACTCTGGAATTTCCCCCCCCCCCCTAAATATTTCCCCTTAATAAATACTAGAGGCAATGTATTCATTTTTCACACATTTAAAATAAACATATAGTATAATAATGCCAAAGTAGGCATAGCATCTTATCTAAACATTAAATTATGACTATATAGTAGTTATTAAACTAGTTAAACCAGCTGTCAAAATAATAAAGTAAATTTTATTGCAAATTATCGTTACTGAAGACTTTTGTTAGATTTATGCAATTTGCTTTAAAACGCGTAATAATTTTATGCTACAGGAATAGAAAATAAACTCTTGAAAGAATGAACTGTTTTTAAAAACTTTTAATAAAAATGTTTTTTTTTTTTTTTTTTTTTTTTTTTTTTTTAACTAATTAAAATAATAGTTAGTTCGTTATTGATAAAATTAAAATATCCAGGAGCAGCGAATATAGCTATATATACTTTTTACATTTGGCACAATTTGTAAGTAGGAAAAGGATGTACTTCAGATAGGTCGAAATGACTAACTGTTACATTCAATACAACATGCCAATTAGAAATTAATGTTTCCTATTGCTAACATTTTACTTGTTTAAAGTTATTTCTTTGTATTTTTTTAAATCTGAAAATGATTTTATCATTATAAAAAGGGAAAAAAAATATCTTATCAATAAAATGCCAAACACGAAGATGTCATAACCCATACAGTACAGAATGTTTCAGTTATGTTGCAAAAAGCTTACAATCTTTCAAAAACGTAACACGTTTTAGTATGCTCTCTGATACCTTTCTGAATCATTCACCCTTTTTGATTTTCTACCTGTTAAGTGATTGTTACGTTTCTGTTACGTACCTGATTTTTTGTTACGATCGCAGACATTTCTATGTTTTTTAAACTAATCGGAAAGCAATCTGAATGTTTTTAAACGTTTCAGAAATGATTATAATGTTTCAATGTTATATGATTGTTACGTTTCTGGAACATTTTGTGCTGTTAGGGAATGTTTATTTTGTTAAGGAATAAATTTAATTTTAGCATTTTCGTTTTTTTTTTTTTTTTTTTTTTTTTCTTTAAAGCATTTTGGTCTGACTGTTTATATACAATTAAAATTAATATTATATAAAAATATTTCACTCAGCCTAGATTAAATTAATAACAGAACAATATTTTTTTTTCTGTTTTCATCTATTTTAAACAATAAAATTCTGATTAAAGAAAATGCACACATAAAGGATTATTCTTGCTTAGGAACTAGTTATAACTACAGTAATAGTTACCCTTACACTGAGTTGGGAAAAGAAACTAAATAGTAACTAAGATATATATGTAAACAATAAATGCATATGATAGATTGTAAAATATGATGAATTGTGATAGATTATACATGTAATGCAGCTGCTGATACCAGTTTTAAGCCAAGTTTTAAACTTGAGTCTTGGTACAAAAAGGGCCAGGGTTTAAAATTTTGGCTTGTGTCCATAAATCACTTTATAATAATATTCATATGTATAATAAAAAAAATTAAAAAAAGTCAATATACTAACTATAATATATATACAATATACACAATTATTTTTTTTTTTAAATAGCTTTCATAGGGATTTAAAGACATGAAAAAATATTTTTTCAAAAAATACAAAATTAGGCAATAACCTTTCTTCCACTGAGCTGCACAAAATATATTATTTGGAGATATTTTTATCTTACTCTTACATTTCAGTAGTATTTGATAAGGAAAAATATTTCAAAAGGACACACATTGAATTCATATTTTAAAACACAACAAAATGTGGATAAACAATTAAATTTAACAAAGAGCAAATAAATTAATAACAAATAACAATGAAATAAAGACACACACACATAAATGATAAATGCAACAAAAAGAGAAATAATTTTGTAATTTTACGCTACCACAGTTAAATAAATAAAATAAAAAATGCAACAAATCAAATTTTTGTAATTATAAGCAACTAGAGTTGAACATAAATGAATTAAATGCAGCTAAAGCTGAAATTGATTAATTTACTAAATCCATAAAAGTATTTAACAATTTTGGATTGAAATCCTCAAAAATGGAATCAAGCAAAATAATAATTAATTCGAGAAAAAAAATCTAGTTAATTAAAACTTATTTAAAAATATATAATTTGATAAGAAACAAAAGGAAACAGTTTTATCCTATGCTAAAATCTATAATGCAAAATGTATCAGCAATCGTTGAGCAACATATTTGTACTTTTTATTTTTGAAAATAATGGATGAAGAAACTTATGAATAGTATAATAATAATAATAATTTTATAATTATTTTATGTGAATTGAAAATGTATTTGAGCTAAAAGCATTCAATCAATAATAATAACAACCTTGAACATGCTAAGGCAAAACTGAACTGAATTCAACACTAAACAAATATAATAAGAAGGCCTTACTTTGGAAATTTGCAGCATAAATATTTTTCGGTGCTGATCCACACCTTCCTAAGTGCAATAACTTTCAGGTGTGTGCTTGCTTGTCCAGCTCTGGCACTGAAGTCACTTTCTTCTTCCTTTCACATAAGTGCAGCCACCTATCGATGTCTGCTGATTCGTTCTGATTGCAGCTGCGTGGATTGGTAACAATTTCAACTGCTTCGCAATTCACTGCATAATGGTAGTTATTGTAGTTTGCTAATTTTCTAACGTTATCAAAATCAATTTTTATGCTATTATTTTGAAATATTTTTGTTAATGCGGTGGTAGTTCTATTGAATTTTATGTTGGCTTTAAGTTCTTTTATTTGGGTTTTTATATTCTTTTGGTCATACCTATGTAATATCCTTTACTATTGTCATTGGTTTTAAATGTTATTTGGTAAATTCTAGCTGTTTCCATTTGGTTAATTTGGTCTTTATCACTTTTTATTCTCTGAAATATACAGCTGGAATTTACCAAATAATGTATGAAACCAATGACAATAGTAAAGGATATTACATAGGCGTGACGAAAATAAAAATAAAAACCTGCATAAAAGAACATAAGGCCGACATCAAATTCAATAGAACTACCACCACATTAACAAAAATATTTCAAAATAATAGCATAAAAATTGATTTTGATAATGTAAGAAACTTTGCATAACTACCATTATGCAGTGAATCACGAAGCCTTTGAAATTGTTACCAATCCATGCAGCAGCAATCAGAACGAATCAGCATACATAGATAGGTGGTGATACTTATGTGGAAGGAAGAAGAGAGTGACTTCAGCGCCAGAGATGGACAAGCAAGCATACACCTGAAAGTTGTACTTAGGAAGGTGCGGGCCCACACTGAAAAATATTTATGCTACAAATTTCCAAGTAAGGCCTTCTTATTATATTTGTTTAGCAATTTAGGTAATTTTAATTAAGATTTTTTAAGTATGAATTCAACACATTTCATGTGTCAATAATGTATCTTATTTCATCTCTTTTACTTAATTTAATAGTTGCACAGCAAAGAGATGTAAAATTAATTTTAAATTTTAAAACAAAAAACTTATTTTTAGGAAAAATTAAATTTCTCCTGTTTTCTACAATTAAAATTGCTTGGAAAAAAAGAAGATGCATGTTAAAATAATAATAAAAAGAATTTCATACATATAATGCACAGAATAAGAGAAAAGTCTGTCCAATCCAGCACCAAAGCATGATTTGTTAATAAGCTCATTTTTTTCCATGAAATGAAATTCAAATTTCTGATCATCGCATGTTCGAAGGCACGGGTGAAGGTGGAGGTGCACGTATCGGTTTGTAGTTGTCATCTGATAAGCATGGGCTACGAGGAGTAGGTGGAGGCTGGATGAAAGGTTCTGAATCATAAGAAAGTTCCATACCTGAACTACATACACTATCGTCACAAACATCGGTGCTGCATGGTGTTGGTGGCGGTGGTTTATTCCTAGAACGATAATACTTATAGGAACCCAGAGACAAACGACTATGAACGTATTGTGAGTGAACAGTGACAGGACTGGGAGGGGGATTTATTGGATCTAGAGGATATGTTCTACTAGAAGAACTCGAAGAAGCTCCAGTCACATGGTTACGATCATACATACTGCTACTGCTAATGGGTAGAGAGCCAGGAAGACCAAAACTTGAACCCTGAAAAGAAGAAACAGCCACATCTCTTTGAGGGTAACTACTTACTGAACTGAAATGATCATTACGTAACATGACATCCTGTATGTCTTCATCTCTCCCAACAATTTTCTTTCTACAAAACAAGAGGTGCCACTTGGAGCGCCAAGAAACAAGAATAAATATGGACAGCACAGTTATAACAACAATAGGTATAATGTAATTAGAATTAGGTGAAGCACTAGTTTGTCGATGGCTAATTACAGAGGCACAATTACTATCACTTTCATCAGAACCATCTGAACAATCTTTCTTGGAGTCACAGATCAGCGATTTGCTTATGCATTCATATGAAGTACAAAGGAAAGAATCATTCTGGCAGCACTGTTCATCACTGTTATCTTTGCAATGAAGGGTGCCATCGCACTTATATTTGGCATCGATACAGTCTCCATTTTGACATCGAAACTGATTATTCTTGCAAATTCCACAATTCATTTCATCAGACATATCGTCACATTCTGTTACACCATCACATCGCCAAGCTAGAGGAAAGCATGTAGCGCCTGATAAGCAACGGAATTTGTCATCTGGGCAAATTGGAATGTCAACACAAGTCGTTCGATCAGATGATAATACAAGGTGCAAAGGACAGCCACAACGTCGTTTGTTGCCTTCTATTAAAATACACAAGTGAGAGCAACCTCCATTCTTATTAGAACAAGGATGATTAAGATATTGCTCAGGATCAACATTGTTCACAGCTAAAAGTCTGGTCAACAGAGGCATGCGAGCCTGCACACGACGTCTGTCAGAGCCAGTCATTTTATTAGCCATTTCAATAATTTGCTGATCATGATCTATCCAAAAGATTTTCTCTCCAAGCACTGTAAGAGATATAGGATGAAGAAGTTCGCTACTCAATACCACTGTCCTGAAACAGAAAGGGAAAATGAAAAATTAATTTAAGAAATTGCATAATGAAAAAAAAAAGTACATATAACTATATAAATTTAATGAGTAAATCACGTGACTTGTTATACATATATTGTCATGGGTTCCTTAGAGAAATGGCTCTACCGATTTTGATGAAGATTTGGGGTTAATGATTTTCTGAGGTGAAAAATTGATTTGTCTTAACCTTATTTTCAGATGTTGGTGTTGGTATTCAGGTGAAGGCCAATCGTCTGCACTAGGGACCTGTGCCTAAGGGGCAATGCCTTCCATGGGGGTCTTTTTTAAGGAGTGTTAGCCCTTATTCATGCAAGTCCTCATCTTCAAGGAAATTTTTATTTGCTGTTCACCTAATTCCACTGGTGTGATTTTTGTGGATTTTTCAACAATTGTTAACAAGAATTTTGAAAAAATTCTCCTCTGAACTTATATTTGTCCAAATAATAACATCTGATATCTTTAAGAAATCATCCCAAACCCAACATATAGGTTTTTGATAAGAATTGTTAGTATGTGACAAATCCAAATGCAATAAAACAGAAGTTATAAATTTTATAAGTCCGGTTTGAGAACTCTGCTAAATAAATTTTTGACAAATACCAGAAGGAAAGTACATAATGGGACCAATGATTTCGACCCTCAAACTTTCTCAAAAGTGGCTCAGACTCTGTAATTATGTACTTGAAGATAGTCAATATAGCCTTATCAGTATATCTTTGTAGGCCTTTTCTATACAGTGATAATTTTAATCCTCATTGTTTAGAAGAGTAAAGTGGTAGGTAGAGAAAGTATTGTTTTGGGGTAAAATTTTTGAAATTGAGTTTATGGTATATTTACACGTTTGAAGTGCGTGAATCTGAGAATCAAATTTTTGATGTTTGGTAGATAGATGTATGGTATAGATAGATGTCTGTGCACTTCTTACCAATATAACTCAAAAACAAATTTTAGAAGGAAGTTCAAACTTGGTATTCTAAAGCAAGTAGGAATGTTACTTAAAACTTTTTAATGAAATCAGACAAATAATTTATATACAGGAAGGAACATTCAAAAGTATTCAAATACAATACATTATAATAAGAAAGCATCACAAAACTGGCATTTTTAAGTAATAAGTACAAAACTATGAATAAATACCATAAAATGCAATAAACTCGCAGCAATTGTTTTGGGTTGAAAAAAACATGACCCTTCAAGAGACGAGCAAAGTGCTGCAATCAATGTGCGTTGCCACTTGCACTCGTGCCTACTTTGTTCGTCTGATGAAGGGTTGTGTCGTCTTTCGACCCAAAACAATTGTTGCGAATTTATTGCATTTTACAGTGTTTATTCAAAGTTTTGTACTTATTACAAAACATTATGTCTACGGGTGAAATTTCTTGTTCTATACAAAAGGAAATAATTTCAATATATTAGGAGCCTATATCTAGAAGTTATTACTTACAAACTTTGAATAAACACCATAAAATGCAATAAACTCGCAACAATTGTTTCGGGTCGAAAAAACACACGACCCTTCATCAGGCGAACAAAGTAAGCACGAGTGCTGCAGTCAAAGCGGCTTTGACTGCAGCACTCGTGCTTACTTTGTTCGCCTGATGAAGGGTCGTGTGTTTTTTCGACCCGAAACAATTGTTGCGAGTTTATTGCATTTTATGGTGTTTATTCAAAGTTTGTAAGTAATAATTTTTATAACACCAGTTTTGTGATGCTTCTTTATTAAATATATCTAGAAGTATCAAACTACAATTTAAATACACTATGTTGTGTGTATACAATTTACAAGTGATCCAAAATTAAGCAAGTACATCCTTTTCTGTTGAATATAATTGACAAAAATGTTGTTTTTAGTTTGATTTTCGACATAAAGTTTTTATTTATAATAATGTATTTTGAAGTCCCCTGAATACAGAAATAAAGCTTTTAGAGATGGTCTCTGTGTCTGTTATTAGCATCACTAAAATAAATGAAGGTAATTCAAATTGAGTATTTTGAAGAACATATGGTGATTTTCCTTGAAAAATTCGTAAATTTCTAACACTAGTGTGGGTAAAAGCTTTCTGAATAATTTGAAATAAGTTTTTAAATGCAATAGCAACTTTAAATGGTTTATGAATGTGGGGGCAATAATTAAATGGGGAGCTGAGTGGGTGGCAATCCCCTCCTCACACACACACACATAAAAGTATCTCATAAAAAACAATACTATTGTAAAAGTCACCCGCCCAGCAAAAACTCTTACCTTTCTTAAGCAGCCAAAAAAAGAATTGATATCAAATTTCGCCGTCGCTACTGAATTCCGGGTACTCAATGCCTAGCTTTATCAAGATCTGCCAATAACACTGCATGTATCTTTCTAATATATCCTAATCTCTTTCAACATTCTTTGTTATCTGTGTTAGTTTTTTCGCAGCATTATAAAGTTATAATGTAAAGTATTTTTATGGCGGGGTGCGTAATAATATTTTAATCTTTACTAACTAATTTTTTTATTAATTAAAACTTCTACATAGAGGACGCACCCCGCCGTAAAAATACTTTACATTATAACTTTATAATGCAGCGAAAAAACTAACACAGATAACAAAGAATGTTGAAAAGAGATTAGGATATATTAGAAAGATACATGCAGTGTTATTGGCAGATCTTCATTAAGCTAGGCATTGAGTACCCGGAATTCAATAGCGGCGGCGAAATTTGATATCAATTCTTTTTTTGGCTGCTTAAGAAAGGTAAGAGTTTTTGCTGGGCGGGTGACTTTTACAATAGTATTGTTTTTTATGAGATATCACTTCTTTTTGCAGGTTATGTATGTGCTTTTATAAATATAATACGTATGCATAAGAAAGGTAAGAGTTTTTGCTGGGCGGGGTGACTTTTACGAAAGTATTGTTTTTTTTATGAGATATCACTTCTTTTTGCAAGTTATGTATGTGCTTTTATAATTTAAAACGTATGCATAATGAATGTATTTGTGGAATAGATCGATAAAAATCGTGCATGTTATGCATAGATGTAAATATAGTGTTGCAGATTTCTACATAGTATTAGTTCTTTTTATGCGATTTCTTTCTAAGAGGTTTAGTCACATTATAAAATGTCAATTTTTCGCCTTTCTAGCTTGTTTCCGCATTAAAAAAGATCCTTCTCCGTTAAAAACACACTTTATCAGGGCACGTAATAGACTTGGCGATGAATTTGGTGACTTTATCGCACTTTGATAACTATTTTGACGATATTGGTGAAAAAAACCTTTATTATCGATAGACCCATCGTCCAAGCTGTAACTCGATTATTAAGTGCAGTTTCCACTGAGGTTGGTTGGAAGTCATTACGAGCGGCGGTATTCAGAATCCTTTGATGTGGTCAAGCTGTTGGAATGCTTTGACGTTTTGGTTCGACCGGTTGGAAGTCCCTGGCTCTAACCCCGAGCTGAGATAATTGAGAGGCCAGAGGCAGAGATATCTTTGTCAATTTTGCATGCTTTCCTTTGAAGTAACTGAGGAATCTGATTAAAAAAAAGGGTACAACTGATGACAAGACATTGGGCTCTTTGTGTCGGGAGCGTGATTAATGGTTTTTTTAACCTTGAAGTTCCAACTGCAATGGAAACCGGACTTTACGGAAGTTACTGTAAAATTCAGGATTACTGGCGGGCTATAAAAGGAGTCCCGTTCCGACCACTGAGGTGAGTTTCTCGCTAAGATTTACGAAATAGAAAGTTTTGCTTGACTAAGTCTCTACCATTGAATTGTAGTTTATTTCTGTATGTTATGACTATGGTATCGTTTGTGCTGTGATTTATATGTTGTCAGCTGTTATTTCAGCTGCGTTTTTTGGTGAAACTCAAGTTGATACTGGGTTTCACTAAAGTGACCAAATTTTTTAAACCCAATTTTAGGACAAATCATCGCAGCGTACTCAAATTGAAAGGACATTTGAGGACAGAGTTAAATTATGCTTTAATTTGCGGACATTGGAGGACAAATTTATGAATTCGAGAGCATTTGCCCTCAAACGATTTTCAAATTGGT
The DNA here is from genome assembly GCA_963930645.1 of Salticus scenicus. Taxonomy (NCBI): domain Eukaryota; kingdom Metazoa; phylum Arthropoda; class Arachnida; order Araneae; family Salticidae; genus Salticus; species Salticus scenicus. The sequence continues at coordinate 15,080,166 of OZ005654.1, read as the reverse complement.
AAAAATGTATTGTCACCGTGTTCTGAGCTATCCTAAAAGTTTCAAATGCCTAGCTAGTCGGGAAGTTAGTTAAAAATCAATTGCGAGATTTGTGCTGGTAACGCTGCCGATGGCAGCAGGAACCCGAAACAGTTGGCTAAAAGTATTATAAAAATGCATTTTCACCTTGTTCTGAACTATTCTGAAAGTTTCAAATGTCTAGCTAGTCAGGAAATTAGTTGAATAAATTTCCTGTCGAATCATATAAATGCTGCCGAAGGTAGTAGGGACCTGTAAAAGTTGACTAAAAGTGTTAAAAAATGTATTGTCACCCTGTTCTGAACCATCCTGAAAGTTTCAAATGCATAGCTAGTGGGGAAGTTAGTTAAAATCAATTGCAAACTTTGTGCTGATAACGCTGCCGATGGCAGCAGGAACCCGAAACAGTTGGCTAAAAGTATTTTAAAAATGCATTTTCACCGTGTTCTGAATTATCTGAAAGTTTCAAATATCTAGCTCTTCGGGAAATTAGTTAAATAAATTTTCTATCGAATCATATAAATGCTGCCGAAGGCAGTAGGGACCTGAAACAGTTGACTAAAAGTGTTCAAAAATGTATTGTGACCGTGTTCTGAACTATCCTGAATGTTTCAAATGTCTAGCTAGTCTTGAAGTTAGTTAAAAAGCAATTGTAAAATGTGTAAAAATGTGTACTGGTAAAGCTGTCGAAGGCAGCAGTAACCCGAAACAGTTGGCTAAAAGTATTATAAAAATGCATTTTCACCGTGTTCTGAACTATTCTGAAAGTTTCAAATGTCTAGCTAGTCGGGAAATTAGTTAAATAAATTTTCTGTCGAATCATATAAACGCTGCCGAAGGCAGTAGGGACCTGAAACAGTTGACTAAAAGTGTTAAAAAATGTATTGTCACCGTGTTCTGAGCTATCCTGAAAGTTTCAAATGCCTAGCTAGTCGGGAATTTAGTTAAAAATCGATAGCAAGCGTTGTGCTGGTAATGCTGCCGATGGCAGCAGGAACCCGAAACAGTTGGCTAAAAGTATTATAAAAATGCATTTTCACCGTGTTCTGAACTATTCTGAAAGTTTCAAATATGTAGCTAGTCGGGATATTAGTTAAATAAATTTTCTGTTGAATCATATAAACGCTGCCGAAGGCAGTAGGGACCTGAAACAGTCGACTAAAAGTATTAAAAAATGTATTGTCACCGTGTTATGAGCTATCCTGAAAGTTTCAAATGTCTAGCTAGTCGGGAAGTTAGTTAAAAAGCGATTGCAAGATGAGTACTGGTAACGCTGCCGTAGGTAGCAGTAACCTGACCAACAAAATGTTTGATTGCAAAAGGCACTGGTGCAGGTCAGAAGGAATGTCCATGCAAATTTTCAGCTCATTAGCTGCAGAACTCTAGGCTCAATCGCCGTCAAAAGTTTTTGTCTTAACAATTACAAGAAGAAGCAGAAGAAGAATGTAACTGAGAAATTTCGGGTTTTCAAAGTTATATAACTCAGGCCCCTTAATTCGGAGCGACATGCAAGTTTGTATGTTTTGTCTTAAGGGTTGCTTAAGGTCTGTGCAAAAAATCATATGTCTTGGGGATCAGGGAGCTGAGAAACAGGTAGTCGAAAAGTACGAGATGCTATGTCGACATAATATACACTTGTAGCGTTGACCATTGACTTCCTACTTTGTAAATTTCATTTGTACTTCTCTTAATGTTTGTTTTAGCTTGACGGGGCGGAACGCTACCGCGTTCCTTGATAATACATACAAAACAGTTTCCAAAGCTAGCAGAGCAAGATAGAAAGTAGTGTAAGTTACAGGGTTCCCACTCAATTTCAAAAATAAAATTCCCTGACTTTTCCAGGTTTTTCAGGTCTATTTTTAGAAAATTCCAGTCACAAATTTGGTTCACGAGTCACGACATAAAAAAAACCCTCACGGTATAAAACAGAATATAGCTTGCGACATAAAAGACAACATAGTAATGTGACTTGCGACAAAAATTGAATGCTCAAAAAGCATTATCCAGGTTTATATCACTATTTTTCCAGGTTTTTGAGCAATATTTACAATTTTCCCTGATATTTCCCTGACTTTTTTTCAGTAATTTCAAATTCCCTGACTTTTCCAGGTTTTCCCTGACCCATGGGAACCCTGTATTATTATTAATTTTATTTTTTTAAGTAAGTGCAGTTCAAACTCTTTCTAAAACTTATTTTCTAAAATGTAGACTTAATTTTCAGGTATTTTTGTTGTTTCCATATTATTATTCCAGTTAGTGGAATATAATATATAGTAAATATAATAAATACAGTAATATGATATACAAAAATCATCATAAATCAGAAATATTTTTCTGAAAGCAAATTACTGTATTTATATCATGATTTTTAAACATGTTTGACTGAAACCTAGTCATCCTAGTCTAGTTCAGTTTGACTGAAACCAGTTCAGTTTATAGATACTATTCTATAAACCATGTAAGTTCTTTCATTTGTTTATTTATTTAATTATTATTATTTCTTCCCTCTTTCTCTCTCTTTTTTTTTAATAAATCTAATTCTTTGATTTATAGCAATATACAGTTCTTCAAAGTTTACAGTCCATACATTAAGTATTTCAATCAAATATAAAATAAACTATTCTTTTTTTTATTTTTTACTGATGTCATAAGTAGGACTTTACTGATAAATTCAGATAACTAATTTTTAAGAGAGTAATTTTAATACTTGTTTCCTATAGTTTCAACTATAGGAAACAAACAAAGTATTATCAAACGAGATTTAAAATATATGACATCAATGTGTTATGGAATTATGTGTAGCATGACAATGTTATTATTATGAACTATAGAAAATCTTTAACTATGATTATAAAGAATGACATTTTTGTTAGTTTCACTTTCTTACTGCTAGCTTTGTCAAAAGTACTTGGACAGGGTTCATACTCAAATATGAGAAAAAAATTCCCTGAGTTCCCAGACAGTTTTCATAAAAATATTAGCCACATATTACAAGAAACGCTCCTCTAGACAGGACAAAATACAGCTACTTCCGCTGTATGATGTCATATTACTGCCGATCATGATAGAAATTCAGGTAGAAATCATTGTTTGCATGCGTATTTTCACAATACTTAATCATCTGAATTTTGATATGAAGCTAAACGAGAAAAATATAACTTGAGAGAAAGAAAATATTTGTTTTTCCAGGTTTTATAACTGATTTTCCCTGAGTTTTAGTGAAAATTTTTATTTTTCCTGACTTTTTTTTAACAAATTCCGAATTCCCTGTTTTCCCTAATAAGTATGAACCCTGTTGGACATAGTTATTGAAAATCTAGTCGCTATTGATGAATTATTATAATGAAATTCAACTGGCAGTACAATTTTAGGTAAAACATGAAGTTCTCTAAAAACAGAATAGTAATTATGCATTAACATCCTCAAGCATATTAAATAAATTACTTGCACTACTCATTATATTAACAGTAATAAGAAATCAGAGAAAAAAATTCAATCTTTTTTCCTTCATTGTCTCATTATGATAATATCCTCCAAAATGTTATAAATTCTTGTTACATTGCTTCTTATTCATTTAAACTACACACTACAAAGAAAATACTTCATAATTTCTGTGTCCAGCTTTTATTCTTCTTCTTCTTCTTCTTATTTTAAATAGTTGTCACTAATTCACAAATACATTCTAACTTATCTGATAACTTTATGCATAGATAGTTGAAAACTGAGAATTTTGGCTTATAAAACAGATATCAAACAAAATATTTTGTTTGAAAATTATACCTTATATTGCACCAATGAGTTCATTTGTCGAAATATTCAATATGTTTTATAAGCAGCTAATGCATCTACATTTTCATATAAGGAATTTTACCGACATTGATTAATTATATATATTGAAAATTAAAATTGACAAAAAAATACCTTTCTTGTCCATTTAATAAAGATCTTTCTATTTTGCGAAGAAGAACATCTCCAAAGAACAAGTAATTGTCTGTAACATCAACTGTTAAAGATACAGGTCTCTCCAATTCACTGTTTATTATAACTTTCCTCATACTGCCGTCAACATAGGCACTTTCAATGAGAGGGGGATGAATCATATTGCTCCAAAATAATGTACTGGAAATCAAAAGAAATGATTTAATTTTGAAGAATGACATGACAGTTTTTTTTACAAATAAATAACTAAATACATCACTTATTTCAAAGAATATATATGTATATAAAAAATCTTTTCAAACATAACATTTCACAGGAAAAAAAAAAAAAACAGGTTCCGATATATATATATATATATATCGAATGAAGAAATGTAAGATGCAATTAAAAATACTTCTTCAGGGACAGTGATTAATTAATGTATGCAAATAATAGATGAATTTCCGTACATTTGTAAGCAAATGGACAAGCAAATGCAAAAGAATTACAGTATATATATATATATATATATATATATATACACTAAGCGACAAAAAAAAAGCCGCACAGCAGAAAAAATGACTTATACCTTTTTTATTCGTAATAACTTTAAAATTAATGTTTGAAACAAATGAAACTCTCTTATTTGCGTAATACCAAAGGGATGAAATGATACCTATGTACATTTTCGATTTAATAATCTGCATTATTGCACACTACGAAGTAATTTTTAAAAATGTGCATAAAACTTTCTTTTTGAACTTAATGCAATGACCATACACTTTGTATTCTGTTATGATTTATTAAATGCAATAAACAAGTTACATTTTAATATATGAAATAAAACTATTTTTTTGTTAGATCTAAGCAATTTATTATTAAAAATATGTATTCTGCATTGGGTAATTCCACCTTTATATGGAATTACTGCTTTAATGCGCAATGGCATAGTATTATACAGTGTTTTAGTATAAATCTCAGAAATTTCAACGTGCAAAATATCACAAATAATTTTTTCTAGTTCAGGCAGAGTTATAGGCTGCAAATTTCGAATCCTCTCCCCTCTTCCCCGCTTTTTTATCGACGAAACATTTTCGAGAGGATCGCGATTAGGACTATTCTCATGTATGGTAAAGAAGAAATTTTATTATATCTTTTGTGGGATTTAACTTAAAGTGAAAAAAGATATGATTACTTACAGAATTATAGGTTCTCATTGGAATGGATAGGAAAATTTGACAATTTGAAGTAATAAACTGACCACAGACGCCGCGTAGTAAGGTGCATTTTCAGCGTAAAATGCTGTTTACGGAAATGTCCAAGATACCTCCAAAATAGTCGGTCAGGCAACACTTTTATGAAGATTGTGCTTTATTTCGAGTTAATTGATCCCTTGAGCATAATAATTTGTCCGACTGTTTGAAAAGTTATGCACCTCCGTACCATAATGTACGGAGATTGTGTCACTGTTTTAAAAGTGTGATTTTCATTATGTTGGTCATATTTTCGTTGTCAGTTCCGCTTGTTTTCTTTGGCTCGAAATAAGTTAAACTTGACTCATCAAAGAGAAACAGTTCAGCCCATTAATTAACTAATCATTTTTTATTTTTTTAGCCATCTGAGGTCATGGTTTCCTAATTTTCTTCACTAAGAATGGAATTTTTTCAAATTTTCTGTCATTTAAACCTGCTTTGTTTAATAGTTGCTGTACTGTAGTTAAAGAAATTATGCTGCTAAACACTTTTTCTGAATCTCTTTTATGTTCTAAATGTAATACAAACCGATTTTATAAGAAATGGCTTTTTAACTTACGGTCATCTCGCTTCGATGAGCAACATGGCCGCCATAAACCAAATTTCCAGTTTAAACGACCAAAAAACGTTATAACTTGCTAAAAACCGTTTTACCAATATTTCGTTAGCATTTAATTATTTTACCATCTCACGTATTAAAATATTTTTTGATTTTCATTCAAAAATTAATACTTTTTGTGGCATCGTTAACTGCCTTATTCTTATCATTTTTGAAATAATTTCTAAAATTACAATTTTCCTGACTATTGTATTTTGTTTTTAACACTTGACTGAGTACTAATGTGTATGTGGTGGACAACATAATAAAATCTGTTCGAAAATTTGCTTTTTAAACGATAAATTTGGCGGTTGTAGAAAGCGAAAAGGAAAATATCCAAGTGTGGCTTTTTTTTTGTCGCTTAGTGTATATATATACAGCTCATATTGAAAATATTAGAATAATTATATTTTTGTACAAATTGAAAATATCGCTTGGTAATTTAATGTCTTTTAATGCAAATATGCAAACGATATTTTTATTAAGAATTTATTGTTGATTAAACTTATTTATTATCTTAAAATTAATATTATTTTTGAAAAGATTAATTTAAAAAAATATTTTGAAAAGTCAAAATATTAGAATATTTATTCAAGTGGTTCAAAATATTAGAATATTTCACATTAATTCTCCTTTAATTATCACCAATTCATAACTGGCGGCATCATTGATTAAATTCAGATGATTCTATTTAAAATCAGTATTTTTTTTTTTTTTTTTCAGTTTGTTTGCCTTTTCGTCTTAAAATGGTTGTCGTGTGAATATCGTATGAGTGATATTCCTGAATCTGTTAGACTTCATATGGTTGATTTGTATCGGCACGGTAAAAATCAATGTTATATAGCAAATTATTTACATTGTTCACAATCAAGCGTTAGTAAAATACTAACACAATGTTAAAAAAATGGAAAATTTCAAAATAATCACCGAAATGGCAGCCAAAAACCAAAAACATCTGCTAGAGATGACAGGAAACTGAAGTGTATAGTTAAGAAAAATCGTTTTAAAAGTGTGCGATTCTTGCACCGAAAATGGAAAGAAGAAGGAGTTGAAGTTTCTACATCGACAACATTAAGACATCTCCATAAATTTAAGTTTGAATCTTGTGTACCGAAAACAAAACCTCTCATGACTGCAAAACAAAAGCATGTAAGATTGAATTGGTGGAAATCAAGACGTTTATGGAGTGAAGAAGATTGGAAAAAATATTATTTAGTGATGATTCATATGGTAATCAAGGTATTCGAGTTTGGAGAATGAAGCAAGAAGCATTTGATAAAGAATGCTTAAATGTTCAGTGCCTAAAATTTGCTGCTAGTGTCATGGTTTGGGGCTGCATGAGTGCAGAATGACCTGGAAAGTTAGGCATCATCTACGAAAAGGTTAACTCTAAAATATATCAAGAAATTTTGGAATATTACATGATTCCATCATCAGAAGATTTATTTGAAGATGATTTAATTTTTCAACAAGATTTAGCATCACCGCATACCTCGATGCCAACTAAGAATTGGTTCCCCAAAGCAACATTAAGGTACTTCCTTGGCCACCAAACGCACCAGACATTAATCCCATCAAAAAATTACAGGATATAATGAAGGAAAAACTCCAAGAAGATCCTCCTATAAGTAAAACTGAGTTAGTGGCACGCATAAAGTCTAGTTGGGCTAATATTGATAGAAATGTTTGTAAACAACTTATATATAGTATTCAAGATCGATTGTACACTGTTATTAAAGCTAAAGGGGATACTACAAAATATTAACTACCATTTACTTCATATTCATAAGGTAATATTTTTGTGTAAAATAAAATATTCTAATATTTTGAGTCAATCTAAATTTTATTCTAATATTTTGATGTGCTTCAGAAAGCTATTGTATACCTAATTTATTGTATTTTATATTTTGTAAATGTTAAAATCTTATCTAAACATTCCATATTTAATTTATAAGGAATTTAATTGCATTTACTTAGTATCAAAAATAAATAAATGGAAAATAATTTCTTTCTTATTACTTTTTGCCAATTATTCTAATATTTCGAATATGAGTTGTGTACATATATGAGTTTCACAATATTTCTGATGTAAACTAATAAAATTTTCTAGGACAAAAATTTAAGATTTTTATCTACATGAATAAGGAAAAGTGTCTGGAGTCAGACCACTGATCACAAAGCTATGAAATTTAGCAAGTAGACCGCATAAGACCACCCTTGATCAAGATTTTTTTTTTTTTTCAGTTTTATGAAACCAAATTAAGTTGTTTGAATCGGAATTTTTAATAGTTTATATCACTGGATGCATGCAAAATGCACCCCTCTTAAAAAAAAAAAAAAAAAACTGTCTGGAAGTTTTGAGAATTTTTTTTTTTTCTATTACTTTTTAAAAGATTCTCCAAAAGTGGCTTCTTCCTACTTTTACTTTATTCTTTAGGAGCTATCTGATGTAAAATTTTAATTTGATTCAAATTTTGAAATTTGCATCATTTTACTGACTATATTAAAGTTATTAAAAATTTGTATTAAATTCAATTTTATTTTATCGTACTTAACCGTAAGAACATGCAAAAAAAAAAAAAAAAATCTTTCATGAACTCTAATCTGTTTTCAAAAAGATGAAAATGATATTAGCAGTAAATTTTAGAATTATGGTATGGTAAAAAATAAAATAAATAAATAAATAAATAAAAAGTTCATTCAGGCATTTAATTGAGCTTTATTTATTTATTTTTTAAATGATTTGGATTTTTTTCTTAGAAATAGATGACTTTTGGTGACACTCTTTTACGTACTGCCAGTTAAATTTTTAATGAAATTGGATAATTATTTTTTGAGTTTTCTAAAGAAAAGCATTTAATGTCCATTGTAGTTATATATGTGCCCAAAGTAATAGTATTGTGTTTTATAATGCTAACTCAAACAACAACAACAACAAAAAAAATGCTACATTACTTGCGATATTTATATATATATATAAAAAAAACAAACTTACCCTTTACCAGCATGCAACGCTAAAAGCCGAGGTCTGTCATCATCATCTCCAATCACAGTACCAATGGTTTTCCCTTTGTAAGTTGTCACATTAATAGTATTATGTTGTGAGCAAGACCAGAACATGGCATGAGTATATGGATCATATGCAATGTCATAAGGATGAATATTATCACCTTGATTAGTAACAATTGGTATCACCTATTAAATATATATATATAAATAAATCATTTAATAAAACTAAATTAAAAAAATTGCATAATAATAATAAATTCAAAGTAATTTAAAAGAATCTATAAAAAGCAAATAAATATAATAAACCAGAATACTTAACTAATTTAATTATAATGGGTGAGTCAAAATGAACAATACAATTTGAAAGCTTTATGACATAACAGGTTTTTGCAGTATTTATTTGAAAGGTAAATATTGCAAGAGATAATACATCCACAGTCGTAACCAAATAGAAAATAAAATTTGTCCACAAAGGGATGATTGTTACTAAAATGTAGCAACTTTCTACTCATATATATCTGGATTATCACAATTTATAAAAGTATACATGGGAAAGCTGTTTTCACTAATTATTATTTTTTTCTCTATGAGAGGCAGTAGCAACATCGGCCATAAGCCTTCAAGCAGTCCAATACAATTTAGCCTTTGTAAAAATGTCACGATTAAATGTCATAAAAGAAAGTGCATTGCAGTTTGTCAATTATAAAAAGTTCATTGGCTCGCCCGAAGAACTTAAAACACAGTCATGAATATTAGCCAAATCAATACAGTGTGGGTGGTTTAAAATGTTTTAGACAAAAGAAAAGAAGCATAGTGTAAGGTGCGCCAAATCTGGCAAACCTGTGCCGCCACAAATAAGAATGGCAACCCAGCTCTCGGAACGAGAAGCACATCTCGAAAGACGATGTCTGGAGGTTGGTGGAGGAAGAACGGTAATTTTGAAACGAAATGTAAACCATAATTTATCCTTTTTATCATTGTAAATATCATCAAATTCGTTATGTAATCCATCTGTGACGTGTCCCATTATAGAAATTTTAATAAACAACTTGGGACTAATTATGACTTTATCATTTTTTGTCTCTCATTACTCACATAGAATTTCACGTCCAAGATGTGTCCATTTACACTGGTGTCAGAAATAGGGATGGTGAAGAGAGACGATGTCTGGAGGTTGGTGGAGGAAGAACGGCAGTTTTGAAACGAAATGTAAACCAGAATTTATTCTTTTTATCATTGTAAATATCTTCAAATTCATTATGTAATCCATCTGTGACGTGTCCCATTATAGAAATTTTAATGAACAACTTGGGACTAATTATGACTTTATCATTTTTATCTCTCACTACTCACATAGAATTTGACATCCAAGATGTGTCCATTTACACACAGCAAACAAAATCTTAACATAATAATTTTTATTATGTTAAGTTATACATTAAAGTTTAAAATAATAATTTTCATTTTGAGCACTTTTAACAATGTGCTGCAAAGAGTTTAAAAACCTACTGATAAAGCATGCATTTCTTTGGTTGAAATCCATTATTTTTTATCTTAAAATTATCTGAATTAACATTACCTTTGTCCCGTTAACATGGCATTTTCTGATGCTCTTTGAGCGGCCATCAATCCAATAAACAAATCTTTCCACAGGATCATAGTCAAGAGCTTTTATATTCTTTAAGCCGTGAATCGGAAGAGTGATATCAGGAGAGTCCAGTGAATCAACAAGAAAACGACTGATTGTATTACGTTGACTGAATAAGATGAAAACATTTGGATCTGGGAAAAAAAAAAACTCATGACATATAAATACATTTAAAAATTTAACAATAAGATAACCAAACGACACACAATTCATCATACTCATACTCATGAACATTTAATTAGGTGTTAATTAATAAAATTATAACATGTTCATCATACTCATATAAGTATTTTCAGGTTTTCTTCTTTTTCTTTATTTTATTTATTGTAAAAAGATTTTAAAAAATTAAACTACATCAAATTAAAAATTATTATTATTATTATTATTGTTTTGCAACAGAAAGTTTTAGTAACAAATAAAGCTGAAAAAATGTCTAAAATTATGAGATTTAGATTTCTTTTCTTTGTATGATGGAGGAAAAAGGACAGCAAATACATGAGGGAACTTCGAGCAAAAGAGAACTTAAGACAAATGTTTACAATTGGAGGGTTAAATATCTGCAACCTTTGTTGAAAATAATGTAACTATAGGACACATGGAACAGAAAATTTATTATTTTGTATCGAATTTTGAATGATAAAAAGTATTAGTTATTAGCAAATATCTAAGCAGCATTGTTAATTTATCCAAGTCCCCAAAATTTCAGTTTAAATATAATCAAGGTTTTTAATATAAAACACTGTAATCCGGCACTTAATTATCACCTTCAAATTTAGAGTGTTCGATTTCCTACAAAATTTGTAGGAAATTGATGCTTTACCCAAGCATCCCCTAAATGTTAGTATTTAATGATAAAAGAAGGTACAAGGAACCTAAATAATGATTTTGGGATTTAATTTGTACACATCTGCTAAACTTGAGTCCTTTTCTTCTCTGTCAATCAGGATATATTTGTCAAATACAGAAAATAGTTATATATCACACAGAATTGAAAAAGTAATTTCCTTCCATTATAATCCCTTTCTATTGTTAAAGAAAATTTCGATTAAAAGCCCCCAACCCCCCCCCCCCTTTTTTTTTTCAAATGCACTGAAACAAAACAGCGAAATTTTTTTCTACTGTCTAGGGGAGAAACAGGTGTGATTAGAAAACCAAGGTGCTACAGAGATTTCAATGTGGGCATTGATTTTAGTCATAGAGACATATCAGACAGATATATATTTTTTTAAATTTTTTATTTTTTTTTAAATATAAGATTAAATTAAAAAGATAAAAAAAATGTGCATCAACATTTTCTAAATTTTTATGCTTGCAATGTGCACAGTTGATTAAATATTGGACTACTTACATTTTTTTCATTTATAAAATAAAATTGTTGTAATTGAAAGAAAAGTAATCTATATACATATATACATTGTTAAAATAATTAAATATCACAGACAAACAAGCATGCATTTTATTATTATTGTTAATGTAACACAGATTTTGAAATAAATTCCTCTTAGATTAATGATAAAAATTAAATCACAATCAAATTGAATGAAACAATCTCTCTCTCTCTCACACACACACACACATATATATATGAAAAATTCATATATAAATTCAAAAACTTCATAAATGATCACAAGTTTTTGCTTATGAAGAAGAGTCTACAATGAAATTAACAATTAGTTCTTTGAAAGAAATAGCATTCTGTCACTAAATTAAATTTAATATTCTAAGATTTTCTTTCTTTCTGTTTCCCCTTTTTAAACAAAATTTTTCTGTATTTTATTATTTTTAAATTAATTCAGACTTTATCGATAAATATATTCAAATGGGGATTCTTTTTTAATTAGAAGGTACTGTTGTTATTGTTAATATTATTATTAAAATCACAAAATTTTGTCACTTAGTAAATTAAAAATCAAATTACAATTAAAGTAAGTTAAATTGAAATCAAATGAAAAAAAATCTCAATAATTAAAAAAAGAAAAGAAAAGAAAGTGCAATTGCATTAAAAAAAGGCTTAAATATATAAAAAGTTCTTAAAAAAATCAGAACAAAATTCTCCGAATGTCAATGGCTAGGAAGCAATCGTAATGTCGAAAATTTATGTATTTACCTATAAGATATTCCTTAATTAAACATATTCTAAGAGCACTTCAATTTTCCCATATCAACAAATATGCTCATATTAAAAAACTGATATTTATTTAACAGATAGCAAAAAATTAGCGGGACTAAACTTTCCGCGGGATCAAAACGGCAGGACCAAAGTGTCCTGCTTTGATAAAATTAATATTATGTAAAGTATAAATATGAGAATTTATTACTATATTTAATAATTTTATTTTCTTGAAAAAAGCAACATGTATTTCAAAATTTAGTCACACTAGCATTTTATTTTAACTAAGCATGAGAAAAAGAAGGGTTTAACGCTTGAAGGGTTAAATGGAATGGACACAATACCTGTCCTTGCTGACATCCAAACCTCACATTATTCTATGAGGAAATTTATAAAATTACTCATATATTTTTTTTAATTTCATTTTCCCATTCAAAAAATTTATGAATGTTAAATTAGCTTGCTTTGTAAAAAAAAAAAAAAAAAGTAAATAAATGTGAAAAATGAAAGAGCATTTTTCACATCTTTTAGTCTGAAAATGATATATTAAAAAATCTTTTTTAAAAAAGGAGGAGAGTTGAATGTTTCAAAGAATACATATTGTGTATGCTACAGATTTCAGAATACTTTGATAAATTGGTCTAACTGCACAATTCTAAGCAAGACTGAAATAAATAAAAAGGAAGTATTTCTAAATAGATGTGCCTTCCTTGCACTAGAGCTAAAATATTACTTATTCTTTCCAAATATGTTTTTCAATGAAATTATAAAGAAAAAAAAAGATGAAGAAGAAGAAAGAGAATTTACTCACAGTGACAAGTTTTGTTATCAGAAGCTAAGTTGTAATGAGTTGGGCAAGCACAATTGTGAGTATAGCTTTTCTGTTGAGCAAGTCTCGGCAGTGCAAGACAAAGATGGGTACAACCACCATTGTGGACAGCACATGGATTCCAACCTAGGCAGAATACAACAAAATATTACAAATAATTAGAAAATAAAAAAAACTTTTGATACACCATGTTTTCAAATTTTCTGATGAATCATAGCTATAGAACTACATTAGCACTTTATCAATGTGTATAAAATTCTTAAAGTGATAAGGACATCCATTTTTGTGAGATGCATAATTTAGCTTTTTACAATTTTCTTACGTTCACGTTTAATTAAATGTATTTATTTTTAGGTCGAAAGAAAATGAACTCGTAAATTTTTTTGGCAACAATTAAATTATAGCTAATATATTAATAGCTATTTTTTAAGCTATTAGGAGGGAATTATTTTCATATCTTAATTAATAAAATAAGAAAACTAATCAAAAATCGGGCTTTGAAGTACTGTGTTGTCACCGGGTTCTGAGCTATTCTGAAAGTTTCAAATGTCTAGCTATTAGGGAAGTTAGTTAAAAATCGATTGCAAGATTTGTACCAGACAAACAAGAATAGAAGTTAATAAAAACATAGTAAAATCAATGTTATTATTACTATGGACAAAATAAAGAAAAAATTTGGCTGATCACTCAATATAGTTGCAGATTGAAATACTCTATCTAGTAGGCAACCCACCGTTCAATTTGATACATTTACCTTATCCTAATTTGTCACTTATAATTTTATTATGGTCAGTTTTATAATTTAGTTTCTATGCAATTCTATACTATTTCCAATACAACGATCTTCTTAATGCAAAGTTATGTGAAATATTGCTTTATTATGTCATGCTAATCTATAAAAGAAGATGTCTGTCTCTCTGAGCATCTATACATTCAGCCCCTACTGAACGCAGAAGTATAAAATTTGACATACGGGTGCTCAGGAAGCCTTCCCGAGGGGATAGTGAAAACAGAATTTAAAAATTTTAATTAGTTGCGGAGATATTAATTAAAATGTCGACCCATGTCGATTGAAAAATGACCAAGAAAAAGAAACATTCTATCAGCAGACGATTTTCTAAGCTGTCTCGATCAGAAACAAAACTCATGTGAGACAACTGTCTGCGATAAATAAGAAAATGAATGTAACCAATTAAGATATCACTTGCTTCATAGTGGGGATAAAAATTGCAATTTTCAAATTTTCATTCACAGTACATTTGAATTAATATTTGGCCTAGACAGCATAATATAAAGCAACTGTTCAATTTTCATGAAAATATATGAATAAATAAAAAAATAACTTATTTATTGGAAAAAGATTAAGATTTCTTTTATACTTTGCAGTATTTTAAATTGAGATATGCTGTTGAAATTTCGTAGTATTTGGTTTTAATGCCCGATAATTCGATTGTGAATATTTTTGAAAGAGTACGATTATTAGGGAAGGCTTGAGGAAGGGGGAAAAGGCTCAAAAATAAAAAAAAAAGAGTTACTGCGTTTGAAATTGGTTGGTATATTTAGATAAGGCAAGGTAAATCGAATGCGAATATTTTCGAGTGTAAGATTATTATTATCGGCGGAAAGGGGGGGGGGGGGAGAGCGAAGGGGCAAGGATGTAGAAAAGGAACGGGAGTTTTGGAGAAAACAACGGAATACCCAGAACACCTTTATTCTTTAATATTTTGCAGAGTTTCGAATTTGAATTTCTGCTCACATATCGTACTAAGGATTTTTAACGTTATATAGCCCGGAATTATGCAAGTTTCGGAGAAAACCAGGGATAAGTCGGATTACTGAAAGAAATTTCGCAGAAAAAAAAAAAAAAAAAAAAAAAAAAAATACATTTTAATTTACATTTAATTGCAAATAAAATTTTATTCTAATATTCTAATACATGTATTTCAAATTCTAATTAAATTATTTTTAATACTTCATTCGAAAGACATTTTGAAATACTTTTATATTATCAAAAGTGGGATTCGAGATTTCACCCAATTTACACCTTTTGAGGTGTCCTGAATCGGTTTTCTTTTGTATCTCAGCTACTAATTAAAATAATTTCAAAAGTAATACATCATTTGAAAGCTTTGTTTATTTGGAATTGAACAGTAGATTACAGAAATTTCTACCGCCAGATGGCGCTGTAATATTTTAAAATTTCAATATTTCAAATTTTAATTATGATTAAATTATTTTTAATACATCATTCGAAAGATATTTTAAAGTTCTTTTATATTATCGAAAGTGGAATTCGAGATTTTACCCAATTTACACGTTTTAAGGTCTCCTGTTTAGGTTTTCTTTTGTACCTCAGCTACTAATTAAAATATTTTCATAAGTAATGCATCATTTGAAAGGTTTGTTGATTTAGAATTGAACAGTAGATTACAGAAATTTTTACTGCCAGATGGTGCTGTAATATTTTTAATTTTCAATATTTTAAATTCTAATGAGCGAGGAAGGTGTTGTATGTTCTAAAACGGGGATGAGGCGCCAATGAGCGGGACTTTGCTAAAGTCAGAAATTTGAAAGATCATAACATGGTGAGCGAACAGGCTGTTTCAGATATTGAAAGTGGAAGAGGGCGCCGCAGGCTACCGAGCGGGAATTTACTGCAATTAAATTTTTCAATAAAGCTATTTTCACTATATGTCAATAAGCTGTTGTAAG
Source organism: Salticus scenicus (assembly GCA_963930645.1). Lineage (NCBI taxonomy): Eukaryota > Metazoa > Arthropoda > Arachnida > Araneae > Salticidae > Salticus > Salticus scenicus. The sequence goes on along the minus strand of OZ005654.1, from coordinate 15,064,071 downwards.
ATCTGAAACGGGAAAAAGGCACCGCAGGCGCCACCAAGCTGGAGTTTCATAAAGTCGGTTTTTTCAAGGATCGCGAAACAGCTGGTCACCGAAGGTGACTAGTAAATCATAATTTGGAACAACGAACAAAGTTTAAATGTTATTCATGGTCAATGATCTTCAAGCCAGTATCATAAGTGACATTTTAAAAGTAGTTTGATATCTTTACGATGGATGTTTGAAAGTGGAAGAGGACAAATTATGACAAATTCTGTCATAATCTGCCATGTTAAGAAAATCATAAATTTCAAATAATTTACAAAGTTTTGTTATTTTCAGATTTCTCACACTTACCTAAGCTCCTCAACACCAGAAAAACTAAAATACTATTACTTTAATAGTGTTTTCATTAAAATTAATATATGTTTTAATGATTGCATTCTAATAAAATAAATGAATCCACAGTGGCAACATTATGTACAGAGCTCAATCTAATAATAACAAAGCACAAAAATAAATTCATAGTAAGATAAATTTCTAAAACAAATTTTAGAATAGAAATGTACATTACCGAGAATTTATATTAAAAAAACATTTTGGAAACCCTTAATTAAAAATTATTAGATTTAATTAAAACCATTTTAAATTATATACAATTCAAAGCTTTTCGCTTTAACTATAAAGCATCTTCAGGAATGGCAACATGTTTCTTTTCAGCAGTTTAAGTACATTAAAGTAGTTCACAGTTACAGTTATACAAACTTGTTCTAATTGCAGGTTCTTTTAGAAGAAAAAATATGAATGAATTTGTAAGGGCAAATGTTACAATCTTTTTAGGTCCGCAAGGTGGTGCTGTCCAACTAAGAAACAAATGCATTATAAATTGCGAAGCATGGTAGAGTTTTCTTGAAAGAGGAATTTGAAGCCTGGAATCTGGAAAACAAAAGGGACAGATCTTGCAAGGTTTCCAAGGCTTTGTCATGGAAGCTGTAACTATAGGAGTGAGAGGCTAAGTAGTATATTGCTTGAGGGTAGAAACATGCAGGTTCAACATGGTGGTATCAAAGAACTAAGTTGAATTCAAGCGAATCAGATGCTGAGCTATGTAGGAGCTTACTTGTTGAACTGTAGAAAACCATATGAGTCTCTATTATAGAAGTGATATTCCCAGGCCTAGCTATATTGCAAAACTATAAGAAACTTATAAAAACATAAAAAAATGTTAATTATACGATTTTACAATAGAATACCATATTATTGGTAGAATTGCTGCATCTTTAAAATTTATTACGTTTGGACATTTAAATATATTGATGGCTTCTGACATAGCTAATTCTTGTAGATTAGGTAGAGCTGAAATAATTTTAGCTCTCTTCCATCTGGGTTAGTATATATAAAATTGACTAAAGTAGAACTTCTTCCTTCTTTGATGTTCCGGATGTGTTCTTGTATTCACTAGCAGGCTTCGCCCGCTTTGCTAAGCACTATATTTAAAGGATTTCTTTTTAATTGAATAATTGAAACGTTTAAATAAATATATTTCGATTGGTGATTATTTTCTTCACAGTTTTAGTATGGGATCTACTTGACAATATCAAACATTTTTTGAACCTCTCGAATATGTGCAAGAAAACTATTATTAAAACGAATATTCTGGAAACAGTTGAAGCTGTTACTCGAACAGTAAAAGTCACTATTCAATAAATGATCGAATCTGAGAATGCACGTAAGTTGCTTTCGCAGCAGTCACCATAACGCACGTATGTACGCTTCACGTACATGAAAACCAAAAAACAAAAAAAAAAAAATCACTGGACAGCCCTACATTGCTGTGCATGAATCTCAGAACACACGAAACTAGGTTCCGCGGCAATCACTATCACGCATGTTAAAACCAAAAAACATCACTGGACACCCTACCTTGCTGTGCATGAATTTGAAAACGCACGAAACTCGGTTCTGCGGTAATCAGTATCACGCATGTTAAAACAAAAACAAAAAAAAAAAACATTGCTGGACACCCCTACCTTGCTGTATATGAATCTGAAAACACATGAAACTCGTTTTCGCAGCAATCACTGTCAAGCATGTTAAAACCAAAAAAAAAAAAAAACTGGACACACCTACCTCAAATCAATGAAAATCAAATTAACCAATCAAATCTCTCTTAATTCCTCATAACGTAGCTCTAGTTCAATGTAAAATACACTCAAATCAATGAAAATCAAATAAACCAATCAAATCTCTCGTAATTCCTCATAACATAACTCTAGTTCAACGTAAAATACACTCAAATCAATGAAAATCAAATAAACCAATCAAATCTCTTGTAATTCATCATAATGTAGCTCTAGTTTAACATAAATTACACTCAAATCAATGAAAATCAAATCTTTCGTAATTCCTTATAACGTAGCTCTAGTTCAATGTAAAATACACTCAAATCAATGAAAATCAAATAAACCAATCAAATCTCTGGTAATTCCTCAAAACGTAGCTCTAGTTCAACGTGAAATACACTCAAATCAATGAAAAATCAAATATCTTGTAATTCCTCAAAATGTAGATCTAGTTCAACGTAAAATACACTCAAATCAATGGAAATCAAATAAACCAATCAAATCTTTTGTAATTCCTCATAACGTAGCTCGAGTTCAACGTAAAATACACTCAAATCAATGAAAATCAAATCTCTTGTAATTCCTCATAACGTAGCTGTAGTTCAATGTAAAATACACTCAAATCAATGAAAATCAAATAAACCAATAAAATCTCTCCTAAGATTCTCCATTCTGTGTCATTATAGAAATGGGAAGTTTTCTATTCATATTTTTATTAATTAAAAGAAAACTAATAAAAAATTCAAAAATCTGACTTCGATGTGCGCAATGATCCTTCGGAGGGCACCTTTGTGTTAAATCACGTGACTGTCCGAGCTACTGTTTTCGAGAACAGTGAAATATACATATATATATACAAATATTACTCACTTAATAGTATAAGATATAGCTAAAGTTCTTTTAGTCTGACCAACATAATAAAAGAGTTCGTTATTTGTTTCAATTGGAATTTTATAAAGGACATTCCTTTCAATTTAGCAAAAATCATCAAATTGGTAATGATGCTGGACATAATAAACTACATAAGCTACTATTGTTAAAATAATTAATAAAATAAAAAAGCAACTGTTAACTATTCCTATTAATCATACTATTAATCTGATTCCAAAAATTCAATATACCAATAATCTTCCATATTGAAATCAATTCACTAGCTTTAAACATTATATCTGGAGAAAATTTAACATGTTAATCCCATTTAGTTCACCCATGACTATCAAACAATTAACAGGGTAGTACTAGCACAAAGTGAAATTTTAGGACAGATATTTTTGAAAATTTCAGGACATTTTCAGGACAAAATTATTAATCTACCTACATAAGCGAGACATCTGAAATCTATTGTGTATCAGCAAAAAGTGTTGGTTTACTTAGAAAATAAAGAAAACATCCAATTTTTGGATGTATTAATTTTAAAATGTTTTTTGAACTTTCAAAATTTTACTTATGAATAAACTATAGAGCAAAATAGTAAACAAAAATGGAAAGTTAACTAATATATTTTAATACGTATAAGAAAATTTAAAATCCCCCCCCCCCCAAAAAAAAAAAAATTAAATAAAATAAAAAAAATATTTTGCTCACAATTTTAGAGTTTAAAAAGTCTAACTTTAATCAGAATATCCAAAACTTCACTAAAATGCAGTTACAGCAATCATTTAAAAAATTTTGTACACTCGTGTTTTTTCAATCATTTTCATCAAAGCGCATTTTTCTTGTAATTTCAGTTTAGAACGAACTTTATAAACTTTTTTTAAAGGGATATGGAAAAAAAAAAAATATGTTAGGAACAATAAAATAAGAAAAATATATACTTTTACTTCTGAAAAATAGGAGCAAATTTTATCAATGTAATGGTAGTAAAATGCAAAAACCTATCACAAAAAGGTAATAATAAACTTTGTAAGCAAACACCATAAAAACTCCCAGCAAATGTTTCGGGTCAAAATAATAGCCATATCCTTCATCAGGCAAAAAAAGTAAGCATGATTGCAACATCAGAGTTGCTTGCAAGGTTTTTATTTACTTATCATGGCAAAATGCAGCAGTACAGAACGAGTTTGAGATTTGATTGCTTAATACAGTTTGTTTAAATAGCAATAAATAACATAAAAGTTAAAAATTTCAGGAAATTTAGGACAGCTTACAAAATTTAAGGGCATTTCAGGACATTTTTTAAATTTTCAGGAAAATCAGGACAAGTACTATCCCTGAATTAACTATTAATGACCACGATTTAAATGGACCCACCAGAGGTGTTTATAAAATTCCGTTTGAAACAAATAAACTCTTTTATCATATTGGTCAGACAAAAAGAACTTTAGCTATACGCATGCAAGAACACACCAGGAAGATCAAAGAAGGAAGAAGTTCTACTTTAGTCGATTTTACATATACTAACCCAGATGCAGTTCCTATATAAACAAAGCTAAAATTATCTCAGCTCCACCTAATCTACAAGAATTAACTATGTCAGAAGCCATCGATATTATTAAATGGCCAAATGTAATAAATTTTAAAGAAGCAGCAATTCTACCAATAATATGGCATTCTATTGTAAAATCGGATAATTAACATTTTTTATGTTTTTATAAGTTTCCTATAGTTCTGCAATATGGCTAGTACAAGCCATGGGAATATCACTTCTATAATACAGACTCATACGGTCTTCTACAGTTCAACAAGTAAATTCCTACATAGCTCAGAATCTGATTCGTTTGAACTGAAAATTCTTTGACACCACTATGTTGAACCTGCATGTTTCTACCCATCCAATGCCTATAGCTCCTGTTACAAATCTTCACCTCAAGCAATCTACTACATAACTTAGCCTCTCACTCCTGTAGTTATAGATTCCATGGCGTCACCTTGGTAAGCTCCCAAGATCCTTCCATTTTGCTTCCCAGATTGCTGGCTTCAAATTCCTCTTTCAAGAAAACTCTACCATGCTTTGCAATTTATAATGCATTTGTTTCTTAGTTGGACGGCACCACCTTGCTGACCTAAAAAGATTGTAACATTTGCCCATACAAATTCATTCATATTTTTTCTTTTAAAAGAACCTGCAATTAGAACAAGTTTGTATAACTGTAACTGTGAACTACTTTAATATATTTAAACTGCTGTAAAGAAACATGTCATTCCTGAAGATGCTTTCTATTTAAAGTGAAAAGCTTTGAAGTGTATATAATTTTTTTGAATTAAATGTAATAATTTTAAATTATGTATTTCCAAAGTGTTTTTTAATTTAAATTATCTATGGCATGTGTGCTTTTTAACCATTATCTCTTTTAGATATAATATATTACCGAGATTATTCTAAATTTAAACAAAAATAAAATAATTGTGTTAAAAAAAGATTTTGTTTCTCACATTATATTTTTTAAAATACAGAATCAATATTGAATTCTACATGATTAAAAAAGAAAGAATAAAGATAAGAATAAATAAATGAACAAATCTTTAGTTATCTAAAATTTTAAAGAAGGTTGGGTGTCTAACATGAACCAAATAAATAAACTTCAAGAATAGGTAAGAATTTACTATTAGGTATGAATATAATAAGAGTACAGAGGTGAAACTGAATATCTGTAGTTCTTTTTCTTTTCAAATACAGATATCCAGTACTAGAATTGTTTTTACTTAAGTATTGTTTGTATGCTTGTTTATTTTACTCTATTTTATATAACTCAAAACAATTCATTACAAATATATTTTACATATTAATCTTTAAAAAATTTTAAGTACAATTTATAAAAATTAAGGAATCACAATCATGCTGCTTAGAGGGGAAAAAAAGAGAGAGAGAATAAACATTAAAATATTCAGTTTATTTTTGTAATACTGCTTCCAAAACATTCATAGCTAAAAAAGTATTGTTACAAAAATATTATTATTATTATCATTACTATTTTGCACAATATAACCATAAAAATAAACAAACAGGGGGAATTGAGATATGTTGGACCATAACTCAATCATGTTAACACTACTTATATTTTGCATTTATTTTTTCAACCATCAGATACCTTAATAGTCCAACACATTCCATAATGGTAATGTGCCATTTTCATTTCAGGAAGTTGTATTCCAGCACTGCTGAGTAATTTTTAGGAGTCTGCTACTTTATTGTTTTTAAAACTGCTTTCATTAAAATTAGAGCAGTGAATTGAATTTACGTCATTTCCTTTAATTATTTTCTTTTACTATTTGAAATTTGTTTCATTAAAAAAAAAAAAAGAAAATTATGCACAGGGAAACTTTTACCTTGGTCCCTTCCCCCTTTTTTTTGGAAATTTTCATTTTTTTTTTTTTTTTTTTTTGACGTTTTTACACACTCTGAGGTATGAAGAATTAAAAAATCATAAAGTCACTGCAGTATTTGTCTGTAAGCTAGTCAAATTGTTACTTAGTTCATGAATTTCTTGCACTTTGTAGATGTTACCGAAGAATTAATAATTTTTTTTCCCCTTTTATATATTTAATTTTTCTTCATACAAAAACTAAATAAGTTAATCATTTAATTGCTAAAATTCACATTAAACCCCTTCCGTACTAACATATGCATATGAAGATTACATGCAAAACCAGTTTTTCGTATTAATTATTGTTAAATATTAAACCATTTCTCCTAATACAAGCTATACACAAGCATATATTTCTGCAATACCGTTTTCAACGGCAACGATAGAATAATGAACGGACATGGGTCCAGACGTGGATCCACTGGTATGGAAGGAGTTAATTGCAACTGTGTGGACCCGTTTTTTTCTTTAGGAGTGATATTTAAAATTTAAAATCAGTCAGTTCGTGTTTTCACCTCCGTTCTAATAAGAATGGCCAGGCTCTTATGTCCGTGCGTTATTTTAATATGTGGTTACACACCCTGATACCTTTTTTAAATCTTTTTCCATCGAAAGATATTTATTATTTAAGGTTATTATGACTTGGAATTAAATTGTGAAAATGGCCAGAGACGTCATATTTAAATATTTTTGTGAAGTATCTTGAATTTTTTAAAAGAAAAATGGCTATGTTATCACAGATTTGAGATTTGTAATGTATGTACAGATTCTACATTCTTGAAATCGAAAGTGCCTATTAATAAATATTTATAAATAGGTGAAATCGAACACTGCCTTTTTTTTTTTTTTTTTTTTTTTCAAGACTGGGTATGTTTTTCTTTAAATCTTTATTCTGAATTTAAAAATATCTTATAAATAAAATAAAATAAAACAAAAATTTGAATCTATCTTATGCTTGGTAAGTACCCATGCATGACCAAGTCGAGACCTAGTGTTCACTCATCACTATTTTCATACGATCACTATTTTTTTAATATCTTTTGTTTTGGATTAAGTGCAGCCTCTACTCATCTTTATTAAATAATTTTAAGATAAGTCTCTATTCAAGAACTAGTAGAAAAAGTGACACCACAGGTCCATACGTGGATCCACTGGTATGGAAGGAGTTAATTGCAACTAACTGCTGAAAGAGATAATTATTTCAACACTTAACCAACAAAATATGTGCTTTTTAAAAGCTGATTTCCAAAATGCAATTATTTCCCTAGAAATCAACTTTTTTTTTTTTTTTGGTGTGTATGTTTGATTGCTGAAATAATCAACATTCTTGTGGCCAACTGCTGAAATGCGAAAATATTTGGCATTTTGCTGCTGATTCATAAGACTTACATTTAATCGTAGTTAATTACTCAAATATGCATTTTTTTTTTTTTTTTCATTTTTAGGTAATGATTGAAAAATAAGCAATTATTTTATTACTCACTAGCAAAATTCAGATTTAGCTTAAATACACTACTTTTTTTTTTGTTTCTAACAATACCATATCAAAATTATTACATACTAAAACATATGTAAGTACTTTGAAGTAATAATAATAATAAATGCAAATACCTGATTGCCGGGATGTATGGAAAACTAAAATATCCATGACATGATCCAAGTTCCTATGAATAACAGTTCGATTGTTTCCAGTTACTTTATGGGCCCTTTCTATATTGTTGGTTTTCCAATCTGTCCAATAAATAAATTCTTCATATTGAGCAAGGCCATATGGATCAAATAATTGTTGATCAACAACTTGAAGTCTATGATTACCTAAAACAGAGAAAATAACTTAAGTAAATGGATTTCATTAGCTCCTCATGCCATATGTTGTTAATTATAAATTTTTCAAAGTATGAGCATAGGATATGATCTTTTTATAAGTGATCAGCATACTAAAATTTCAAGCCAAAAAATTCTACATATATATTTATAAAAATAGTATTCAGCTTTTAAAATATTTTATTTATTTATTTATTAAATATTCATACAAAATATGTATGTACAATTAGTTTCATGTAAATTGAAAAATTCCTAGATCCAATAATTCTTAAAATATTGTTAAAAAAAAAAAAAAAAAAAAAAAAAAAGTTTTTTTAGCTGTTTATGAAGTATATATGCATGTAGAATTAATTTCATATCAATTTAAAAATCTCTAGCTGCAATATTTCTCGAGATATAGTTTTTTTTTTTTTTTTTTTTTTTAAAGAACTTTTTTGTAAACATACATCTCTCCTATAATAAACACACCATTTTTTTTTTTTTTCCAATTGTTCAATTCTCTTTCCCTCAATTATTTCTTTGTTAATAAAAGTAGTAAGTTTTATAGACAAGACAGACTGGACAAGGACATTGATGAAAAGTCAGTTATTTTAGTGTCAGTACTGAGTGATCATCAGAGAATGCAATACATTTTTCTTCAAGACTGATTCTTTACTATATATATAGCATACAGGGATGAGATTAGTAAAATGACAAAATGTTTTTAATCTTCAATCTATGAAAAAAGAACAAATGATTATGCTTTAGTATTAAATCAAGTTTTATTTGATTAGCTAATGTAACAAATGCACACCAGAAACACTCACACACACAAAAAAAAAAAAAAAAAAAAAAAAAAAAAAAAGCTGAAAAAATAAATTTACAAAAAAGCTGAAATTTGAAAAATCTCATCCCTAAGCATAAATGTGTGAAAATTACATTGTATTTAATATATTTGTACATAGAAAGCAATGTAGAATATGTACATATATAACAGAAAGAGAATTCAACGAAAAATAAATTTTGTTGTACCTTTGATAAATTCGTGTTACTTTTCACTTTAGAAAACAGACAAGGTTTCTACATTTTGTGAAACATGTCATTAGCAAAAATGATTTTGATTATTTCATCTAAGATTAATTTAAAATATGCAAAGTTTTAACAAAAATACGATCACTTCAGTTTTTGTGAAGTAGTAAATTAAAAAACATAATGTTAATATCTAGAAAATTAAAGAAGCAAATAACTGTTTGAGTGCTGAAGAATTTTCTTGTAAATATGCTATAAATGCAAAATAAAATGTGTATTTTATTTATTTTTTAATAATAGAAATGATTATAACAAACTCTAATTATTATATAAAAGGTAATTTTTACCAACAAAAATAATTTTTAATCTCACTTATTAAAGAGTGTTTTTGTTTTGCTGCACAAATTCCATGAATTTCTTTTTTACATAAAAAAAAAAAAAAAAAAAAACTGGATCTGTCAACAGTGTTGCAAAATGTTATAAAAAACTAGTTGGCATAGGTGGACTCTGCTCAGTTCCCCATCATGTATATGTTCTCATAAATTTCTAGTGCAAGACATATTATAACCATGTTAAAAGAAATGAATTTGACCAAAGCTTGGTACAGTGACAGAATAAAATCCCCGCCTAATAAGCTATCCACCATTCACTTCGATATATTTATCTCATTCTAATCTATTAATTTATTTTATTAGGGTCAATTCCGTTGTTTAGTTTTCATGCTATTGTTTCCAATGCAATAATCCTCAAAATTCATATTTATATGAAAAATTTACAATTTCGATATGTTGATAAAATCGTAAATTACGAAATTTTCCTATTAGAATATTTGTATTTAATCATGTTCAAACAAATATCATAAATGTAATTTTGAAGTTGTCTAATGTATTTATGATCCTCAAAATGGAAATTTATGCTCAATTTTGCTTTATTCTGACATGTTAAGTAAATCGTAAATTCCAAATAACTTACGAATTTTTTAAAATGGAAAAACCATAGTCTATGATATTCATGCCAGTATCCTAAATAATATTTCAAAAGTGGTTTGACATCTTTACGATGAAAATATCCCTAAAAATTGACGTTTATGTGAAATTTTGCCCTATACTGCCATGTTAAGAAATTCGTAAATTTCCAATAACTTACGAAATTTTTATATTGGAAAATTCATAGTCATTAATATTCATGCCAGTGTCCTAAATAATATTTCAAAAGTAGTCTGACATCTTTACCATGAAAATATCGCTCAAAACTGATGTTTATGTGAAATTTTACCCTATACTGCCATGTTAAGACATTCGTAAATTTACAATAACTTGCAAAATTTTCAAAGTAGCATATTTAAAGTTACTGATGTTCATTCCGGCATCAAAACTGATATTTAAAAACTGGTCTGACTTACAGTAAAAAGTTTCCATTTAATGCACGTTTAAGTGAATTTTTGTCCTATTCTCCCATGTTAAGAAAATCATAAATTTCTAATAACTTGCGAAGTTTTTTAATTTGAATGTTCCAAATAAATAGGGTTCTTGCCAGTATCGAAAGTAATATTTTAAAACTGATCTGACCTCTCTGCGATTATTTGTTCGTGAGATATCGTGTTAACAGACTAACAAACTAACGGACTAACACACTAACGGACTGACCCACTAACAGACACCTTACAATAGAAACTTTGTCATTTTCGGATTCCTCACACCTGAAAACGTGTAGAAAAGTCAAAAAACTGAGGTCAAAAATTTTCACGATTACCTAAGTTCCCCATACCTATAGTATGATGGGGAACAAATAAAAGAAATGTGAAATACAACATATGAAAACTATCATTCAATTCAAATTGTGACCCACTAAAGCGAGCCACTAAGAGATTAATTCTTATCTTTAAAAAAACCACAATTGAATTATATTAATTAAATCCACAATTGATATGAATACAACTGATCTCAATTAATGTGAATATTATAGTAACAAACAGAAGTGTGATCACGCTTCTATGTACTTTTGGCACAACACAAGAGAAGCATAACACTTCGCTGCATTTTTGGCACAATACAACAGAAGCGAACAGAACTGTTTGAATGCACTTTGTCGCATTCAAACAGTTAAGAAAGACCTAATCAGAAAATAATAAAGTCTTTTTATCTTTTAGAAAACAAAAGAAATTTAAATCCCGATAATATAAATTCTGTTCCAGAATTTATATTATCAAGAAAAAAGATAAAATAAAAAACAGAAAGTAATCACAGTTGCTTCTCAGTGTAATGACAAGCATTTGGCACTAAAATGGCCAGTTTCATAAAAAAGCACCCATGTCCAGTCTCTAATAAGTTTTAGTTAAAATTAGTCCATACATTTTGATGGCCACCAATAACTTATTTACATAAATTACACATTTTAAGTTTTATATCAGGGAATGCAATCAGTAACAATAAATAACAATTTACATGAAAGCTAATAAATTTGACACAATAACAAAATAACTTTTTATTAAATTAATTACAATAATATTACTCATAAAATTTTCTGTCATTTACAATTTTAAAATGCAATGAAAAAGACTTATGTTTCATAGTGTACTACCCACAAACAAACATGTAGAAATCTATGCAGAAATCTTCATTTTAAAATTATTCCCTTAAAGCATATAATAAAAATAATAAGATTCAAAGCATTTTTTTAACGCATAATATTACTGCATATGCTTATATTTATTACAAGGATTTAAAATACCTTATATTAAAAATGATACTATAATACTAGGCTTGGAAAAAAAAAAAAAAAAATTCGAGCCCTGATACTATTCTAGCTGATTCTTGTGTAAAATAACCTCCTTAATCAAATATGACCCCTCATTTTTCCCCATCACCCACCGTTTTCTCAAGCCATCACCTTCTCCCCTTCGGTAATTTTATGGCCATGAATTTGATTTGTAGAATTATTTTAACTCTTAAAAATAAATAATATATAATAAGTGATAATAATAATTGATTAATAAAATATAATAAATGTACATAAATTCAGAGCCAAATTCCCCCCCCCCCTAAATCTTCCCCTTGCTGCGAATGTTCATGTTATAGAATTTTTCCCCTCTTTAGGCCTTCAGAAGATATGTAACAGTTAAAATATTTCTTTTCTCCACTATAAATCAAATTTGGGGAACATCCCCAAAAAACGGTGGGTGATAAAGCAAAATGATCATAAAATTCGGATTTAGAAGGTCATTTTACATAACAATTTGCAAAAATGGTGTTGGAGCAATTTCCATGCCAAGCAGTGTAATAAGTAAATAAACTTACCTTCTAAATCAGAGGATTCAATTTTCAAAGCATCAATATCTATCCAATACAATCTCCTTTCAATGTAATCGATAGTTAAACCATTAGTTCGTCCCAATTTATTCAAGATAACTTTACGTAAAGATCCATCCATTGCAGCACGTTCTATGCGTCCACTAGTACCCCAGTCACTCCAGTACATATAGCTATTGAAATAATAGTTTGTTAAAAACTGCAAATATTTTTTTAATTAAAACAGTTTGCACACATACACACACACACACAAAAAAAAAAGTTAGAGTTTTTTCCCTCTCAAATTTCACTTTTTTTAAAGGTTGATTTCTTTACAAATCAGCCTATAGCTATCCTTTAGTTATCTATCACTTTCTATGTATAGATATTGCTACGAATTTGTAAATAACTGTAGTTATTTTTATGTAAATTCATTTAAAGAGGCTTAGTCAGGTTATAAAATCTTAATTTTCTGCATTTCTAGTTAGTTTTAATTAAAATACCTCATTTCCTGTTAAAAACACGTTAAAAAGCTTCACGAAGGCAGGCAATGGCCTTAGTGACAAATTTGGCGACTTTTTTGGTGACCTTGACGAGAAAATCCTTATTATTGATATACCAAATATGGAAGTTCTACCCTTAATATTCTACAAGTTACCAGAACATTTTGGGTTTTATAGAAGGGTATAGAAGGAAGCCCAATGTGGCCAAGTAGTCAATTTCTCGCCAACCGCACTACAATAAAGTGCTCCTGACTAGTCTCTTGTTTATAGCTCAATGTTGTAAGTGTTAATGCTATAGTGCAGTTTATACTAGAGCTGTACCGAGTACTCGGTATATACTCGGTACTACTCAACTTACTCAGCCAATACTGAGTAGTTGTGGGAATTTCACTATTTTATGCATTATTAAAAGAAATGTGTTAACGAGAGATATTTATTTTATAACTAAACTAAGAAAATATGAAAATATAAATACAGAGTCATTATAATTAAAATTTTTACGATAACAGCTTTCTGCAGTTAAAACGGGCTTAAATTAAGTCTTAGTGCTTAGTAACTTTTATATTCTCTAAGAATTATCTGAGGATAATTTCGCACCTAAAAAGATGTTAAGAATAAAGTTATCAGTTATGGTTTTAGTAATCCACTATGGTGAAAGTATCAAAATATAACAATGAACCTAATTATGCATATACACTACAAAAGTTCTTCATGAAAGCATGCTATTTACCATTTAATTAAATTTTATGTTCAAAAGCCTTTTTTTTTAAATTTCAAGATGTGCAAATTTCTTCATATATGCATCAATTATTCTTTCTTACAACTACTCGGTATTCGGTACTCGGTCGAGTACTTGGTATTCGGCAACTTGGCCAAAGTAATACTTGGTGCAGCACTAGTTTATACTATGAATTTGATGTTGTCAGCTGTTATTTAAGCTGTGTTTACTGGAGAAACTGAAGTTAATACTCTGTTTATACACCTGTGTTCTTCTTGAATTTTCTGTAAATAAACTTTTGAGCTTCTGCAAGTTTTGCCTTTCATTTAGAGACAACTCACGAACCCCTATATACACAACAATATTATAAATAATGAAATATTTGTCAACACAGTAGCTTTAGTAATACTGAATTCATTTGTATCAAAACTGAACTTATCTTAGAAATATCTTGGATGAGTTCATTGAACAATATTCTATCATCTTGTTTTAAAATGGTGACCATTAGAAGATTTTGAACTCATACAGAAAATGCAGGAGTCTGTCCAGACATTTCAGACACGGGAATATTTTTGGGGAAATTGTGAAAAATCTGCATGTAATTTTGTGAATCAAATATTAGTATGAAAATTAAGTCCTACTGAACTTTTTGGCTAGAAGCCTCTTATTTTTATTTTATTTATTTATTTTTATTATAAAAATTTAATTTTGCAAAATAAAAGTACTATTAAAGTAAGGTTTCATTTTAGACAATGAGGGTTCACTTTTATAGAACTAAACTTACACATATGCACAGAAACCTTTTGTAAATTAAAAATTGAATAGGGGGAAATACAGCAAAGCACATCTGATTACTTAGACAGCCTTTGGAAAATTAGCTTTTGAAATGAAAGAGATTTATCAAAGGTCTATTTTTAAGAGGAAAATTTTTATGAAGAGTCCTTCTTTAGGATAAAAATTCTGTGAAGGGTCCTTCTTAAACAGAGCCAGTTTTACCTTTGGACAGACCCATGGAATGTATTTGCTTAAAACACAACGCATATATAGCCCATATCAAAGTCTCAATCGAGTTTATCAACAAACTAGATTTGCCATCTTGTTTCAAAACAATCGCAACTTGAAAATTACATAGCCCAAATTAAGACTTTATTAGGTTTAGGTTTATTAATGATTGGTAATAGATTTCTAATAACCTAATATTGTTTAGTTAATCTGTGACTAATGCCTGTACTGCTTATGGTTAGAGCTGCTTTATTCAATTTGCTAATGAAAATTATAAGATTGGCATTATAATATTAAAACATTGATAAAAATAACTTTAAATGCTTACTTTGTTTAGCTTTTTTCAAATATTTTATTTTGACATAGCAAAACATTGACCGATTTTGTTTATTTAAAAAAAATCTTCTCTAGTTATACTATCATTTTTTGCTATAGCATGTAACAATCGTGCCAACTTGTAGTAACTTCTATATTCAATATCCACTGGTAATTTTTAATAGTAATATTTGTTTAATTAACTATCATGTATACATCAAACATCATTCTTATATCTTAATACTGCTTATACCTTTCTTAAATGAATAAGAAATGAAATGCTTTAAAATTTTTCTTTCCTTTTTTTAATAACATAAAATAATAGTAAAAATAAATAATTAAGGTTTCATTATAATTTAAAACATTATACTATTTAGTTAATCATAATAAAAAAAATATAATATTCAAAAATTAAAATCCCTGTCATGCTATGAACATAAACAAAATTTTTTTACAGAGTTATATCATCATTAAAAAAAAAAAAAAAAAAAAAAAAAACAAGCATACCCTTCTGTGGGATCTAAAGCAAGGGATCGTGGATCATCCATGTTCTGCCATAACAGAACTCTTCTAGAAGTTCCATTTAAACGAGAAACTTCAATACGATTTGAACCCATGTCTGTCCAATAGAGATTCTGGGCAACCCAATCCACAGCCATACCCTCTGGATAATTTAATCCAAATTCTACAATTGGTTCCACCTTACTGCCATTCATATAAGCTCGATTAATTGTCTAAAAAATAATAATAAAGTTATGTAATAATAATAATAAAATAATAAAGAAGACACTTAAAAATTCATCCAAAAAACACTTTGACTACTAAAATGTAAAAATATACAATAAAGTGATTGCAGATTATTAATTCAAAAATAAAATTAATTATTACATTTATTACTCCCCCCCCCCCCTCTTTTTTTAGGGAGAGGAAATTAAAAGACATTTAAAAAATGAAATTAGAACTGTTTATATTAAAAAAGAAAAAGTGTAAAACTTATTTTGTTTAACAAATATTCAACAACAAAGTTCAATAGACAATTTTTGACTACTGATTTTACAAGCGAATAAATAAAATTTACATAAGAAGAGGATCATGAATTAGTAGTTGGTCCCAAATTTTACTCAGATTTGATTATGATAAAATAAGTTTTACACTTTATCGCTCAAAAAAGGAATTTCTATTGTAATATGAAAATGAAAAGTCTTATTATTTTGATCTTTTTCATTTCCTTGTACCAAAGTAAAGAAAAAATTCTAATCCTTATTTACAAAAAAAATTAAATGTATTTTGCATAACTCAAAATTGGTTAGTTGTTGAAATTTTGTTTTGATGCCTGTTATAACATCTAGTTGGGCACATCTATTTTTAGTCATTAAACAACAATTTCCAAGAAAATTCGAAATTTTTATTCGCTATTAATTTTCTGTTTTAGGGATTTCAACAGAATCTAGTAATATAGAGATAAGATTATAAACAGAACACCTTAGTAATAGAGCCCATGTATTGTTTTAAAGGAAAGACACACATTTCTTTAATAGAACTCCTATTGCAGTGAAAATACATGTAAAGGCATAAGAAAGAAAAAAAAAAAAAAATATATATATATATATATATATATACTATATATTTTGTGACTTATACATGGTGACCAAATTTGGAGAAAAGTAGTGGTTAATAGCTGCACAAATTTGAAAACTGTATGTCAATTGAGAATGGAGTTGGCTACATTTGATTCGAATCATCTCCTGATTTCTCCCTACTCATGGGCGTCGGCATATAGGGGCAAGGGAGGGCACTTGCCCCTATATGCCGATTTATTTCCAGGCCCCCTCCTGGAAAATTCTAATAAATAAATAATTATTAAACAAAATTACAATTAAAGCTTTAAAGCTGTGTCATTAGAATTAAAATAACCAAATAAAATGTGTCACATTATTTAATTAACCAAATAAAATTTGCCAATTAGAGTCAAACCAACTCGACCTGCATTTATAAGTTGTCTCTAACCTTTCCCGGCAAACAGATTTTAAATCGACTTGACAGTACGTTTTTCGGATTAGTGTTGGTTTAGAATAAGTTGTATAATTTCTAAATAAAATGTTGTAGCTTAAACTGCATGTCTAAAAAATTGTTGTAGTAAATGCTTACATACTGACTTACTTAATCACCTCAATCAACCAACCAATCATTTGAATCTAATTGAATTTTTAAAAACATGCTGAGATTTCACAATTTGAAGTTTGCCCCCTCCTGAAAAATTTTCTAGCGATGCCACTGTCCCTACTAACTTTCATTACAGAATATATATATATATATATATATAATTAGCTCATTTCCAAGTAAATTCAATTCAGATCATACTTCTGAGCTATGCATTGTTATTAAATAACTCAGCAACATATTGCATAGCTACCAAATCTGTTTTTCAACGGAGGCTTCTTACTGGAAATTTTCTGTAACAATTTCCCATTTATTTAATCACAGAAAATCAATATCACAGATTTTTATTAAAAAAATTAAAAGAAACTTGATATAAAGATTTAAAATTTTGGCATGCTACTGATTACAGCTTCTGAACAAGCAATATTTGTGCTCTATCAGAGTTGCTTAACAAACATGGGGGAAAAAATTGATTTTTTCTTATTTGTTTTAAAAATAAAATAGATGAGTATTAGTCTAACATATTTACAAGTCAACTGAACATATCTAAGGCATATTTAATTTTATTAATGTACTATATCACAGAAATCATAACTGATTTTTTTTTTCCTTCATTATAAAGCACTAAAATTATAAAATAGACTTTCTATCTAAACTACAAAACAAGAAAATTTACAATTTAAAATAAGTAAAAACTTTATTATGGAAATTTTTTTTATGTTTTTTTTTTTTTTTTTTTTTAAATTTCTTAATCCCTAAATTTTTCCAGTTTTCTTCATAATTTTCAAATTCCCTAGGTTTTCACTAAATTTCAGGTACTGTAGTGACCATGTCAATAATGTATAACTCTAAAACACCGTTCAATCAGTCCCTCAATCTTTAAAGGAAATAGATATAAATTGGCATGCGTAAGAGGGTGTTTATTTGGTATTTTAAGAACAAATGAAATTCATATAGAAAAAGGAGAGGAGCGTTTAATCGAGGGGAAGTGCTTTTGCAATGTTTTACAGTAACACTAATTTTGTGATTTTTGTAGAAGAAAAAGTTTATTTTGATCGTTTCAAGAATAAAGTTCATTCATCGACTAGAATGTGCTTATTTTATCCACAAAACCAACTGTTGTAGGTAACGGAAGTATTTTTAGAATGTTTAGATTTAGCAAAAATTTCTTATGTGAACATTTTAGTATTTTTCTTTGAATTTACAGAAGAAAGGTTTTTTACATTTTATCACCTATTAAAAAAAAAAAAAGGAAAATGTGTTTAAAGCGTTTTTTCAAACAAATACATAAAATTATTTTAATTCAACCAGCAATTACCTTCAAACTTGTATCTGTCCAATATATTCTGTTGTCATTAAGGTCATAATCTAATGCATTAGCTTCCTGCACTCCAGACAACGGAATCGCATCATCACGATTAGATGTCAAAGATATCTTTCTAATATTTTCTTTGCGAGAAAATAATAAAAAAGCTTCGGGAACAATGCATGTTTTGTTGTCAAGTATTAATTCAAGTCCACCAGGGCAAGTACAGATGAATTTATTTCCTGGTCTATTCAGACATAAATGTGAACAATTACCATTATTCAGAGCACAAGGATTTGTTCCTAAAAATAAAAATAAAAGCTTTAAAAGAAAGTATATAGGTATACTATGCTGTAAATATATATTATGTAAATAGGAAAATATTATGAAAATGTTGGGCTGTTAACCTTCATAATCTTGCCTGGTGTCAAAATTAAAATTTGTTGGCTTTTTTTTTTATTTTTTTTCCCTTAATGAAAACAAACATATAAGTTTCTCTTTTCATTTGATTCTGTCATATATGGGAGAAAGAAATTTATTGTTTGTTTTGAAATTTTTACCCAAGTTGATCTAATTAGTTAAATAGTGATCCTAGATTTTGATGATGTAGGAATGTGGAGAGTATTTTTTAAATATACTTTAATTTTTGTGTAATCACCATTCTATTTATTTTCAATTCCAATATCTTTAAAATTGTTTACAGGGTTGATTGTGAATTAATGAAAAAATACCTGAAATTTTAGCGAGAAATTTTTTTTGAATGGGTAGAGAACATATAATTTATTGCAGGAAGGTCCAATCTTCTCATTATTGAAAAACATTAATTTTAATTAGGTTTAGCAGTCATATGAATTTGATATTTCAATCTTACTTTATGAATTTAACTACCACAAAAACTGGAATTATGGCACTGAAAATGAAAAAAAAAAAAAAAAAAAAAAAAACCTGAAATCAGGTAAATTACCTGAACACAATCACCCCTATTGTTTATAAAAAAAATAAAAATAGAGTAAATAAAAAAATAAAACATTTAATGTATTTCACATAACTAAAAAGGCACATTAATAAGTAATTTTTAATGATTAAGATATTTCAGGTAAAACTCTTTAATATATCAAAGTTAGGCTCTCTGTTAAGCTGCTCTTATCGGGGAAAATTAAAGCAGTGCATGCTCAGCCCAGAAAAGATTAAAGCTCTTTCACCAAATCTGCATTAATTGTTTTTTAATACACGTAAATGTAAAAATAAATAAAATAAAAATAAGTAAACAGACATCCGATTTCAAATTTCACATACAAAATACAGAATTTATTTTCAACAACATTTGTTTGAAAATTGAAGTAACTGATTTTCAATTTTAGAGAAATTTTCAAACAGTCCTCCCCCCCCCCCCTTTTTTTTTTTTTTTTTTTTTAATCAGGAGAAATGCATTCTGTACATCATCTTTTAAGTAAACTTAGAAACAAGTATGAAGATTTTTTTTTCCCTCAAAAGTTTCATATATAATTAGTTGTTGGTCTATAGATTTTGAATTCTGTAGATATTGGCTGTTTTATAAAAATGGCTTGGACATTATATAGTAATAGCTTATTTTTAAATGCTCTTATATTAATATATATATATATTATTTAGAGGAAAATATCATTTTTCAGACTATTATATATACGCTATTAGTTTTATTTGGTTTAAAAGACCCACTACTATTATAACCAAAGTGATATGATCTGCCAGAATTCAAATATAAAATCTTTAAATAAATACAATTACTTTTTTTTTTTTTTTTTTAATTTTTCTGTTTATCTATTTTATATGCTTTAATTATGTTGCACTAAAGTCAACAAAAAAAATAATCAAGTAACAGTTGAAGAAAAACTAAATTTGCTCAGCTAAATTGAATGCATTCAAAGTGCCCAAAATTATACTATTGGGGAACAAATTAATCAAAAGGGACATTCATTTTTGTATTGATTTATTTTTATATTTAAAGAAAACAGACTAAATAAAATTTTTATATTGTTATAGTTATACCAACTGAAATTTTAAATGATACACATAATAAATAGTTATTTTAATAAACAATATAACACTATGAATAGATGTCACAAGAAAAACACATGAAAGCAAATAGTTAAAGTAAAATTTTTAGAAAATAAATTTTAATTCTACCATGAATAAGATTGACATTAATAGCCTTCAATCCCATTAGATCAGGAAGCTGGTCTACAATTACTTCACGCATAACTCCTGTAACTTTATCCACACGTTCTACTGATCTACGCTGCCAATCCGTCCAATATATATAATTACCTGGAAAATAATTATAGAATATATATAAATGATAGAAATTTTAACCTTAATTATTTAGCATTTTATAGATACATGTCAAAACCAACACAACAAAAATAAAACTGATTGTAAAACATTGCTAAAACTTGCACAAAAATGTTGCGATACATGTTAAGATCCAATAAGAGACACAAACAATATAAATTACTTATGCCCACTTGAGTAAAAAAAGGACCATTAAACGTAATGACGGTAAAAATAAAGGACCACAGAAATAATAATTGGAATAAAAAATGGATTAATAATTGGAAAACAATGCTTAAAAATAGAAGTATTATCTCATCAGGAAGCATGTACTTCATAAAGCTGTGAAAGCTGCAACGATTTCGTTAAACGATATAGCCAACAATAGCAAAAATAGATCGTTCATTCCTCGATTGAGCAGCAAAAGCATTTTGAATGAAAAATGAAGTAAAATATTAATTCAAACAGGGTACGCCGATTTAAATCAGCTTGATTAAAATCATGATTAAAATCACTATGATTTTTTTTTTTAAAATCATTGATTTAAATCAAAATAAAATTTTACAATGTTGGGTCAATATGTAGTTTTATATAGTCTTATAACATAAGAAAACTTGAACTTACGTGTTATTTACATCAAATCCCCCCTCCCCCCAAAAAATAAATAAATAAAATATCTCTGTTTATTAATTTTAAAAAAGATTCTTTTAATTTTCTACAACTCTATTTTTATCTTTTATTCTTATTTTGAATCTAACTACGTTCATTTGCAGCCAAATTTTTTTATACAAAGCCTTAAATTCTCTGCCCTAAGTGTTTTTTTTTTTTTTTTTTTTTTTTTTAAAGGATAATAAATATTCTACCATCTGAACTGAAACATTTGATTTGTCACTCTGTCCTTCATGTTTAACTTTTCTTATTTCTAATACTGATTACTATGTTTTTTAACTGGCTTAGGCATTCTTAAGCAATTTTTCATTTTTTACTTAGGCTTTTATAAAATTAGAAATGAAATGGTAATGGCCTGGCTAGTTGTTTCAGTTTTCTTAATTTTTTTAAAAATCTTTAAAAAAAAAAAATCTTAGAATTTATATGTATTTTATTGGTAATAAATTGCACAAACTAATGTGTGTATTATATATATATATTATATACACATTGAATTTCCTTTAATTGAATAATTATTCTCCAAAAAGTTTCTCTTCAAAAAATTCGTTAATGTGATATTCAAGATGTTTTAATATGTACATTTTAATGACAATGATAATAAAAACATTAAAAAAAAAATATATCTTATATGCTTTTAAGCTATTTACACTCATTTATTTATTTATTTTTCTTTTTGAAGGGGGGGGGGGGGATGTACCTATGTTGGCTAATATTACAATTTTTTTTTTTTTTTTATTTACTTTTATTTTTATTTTTTAATATCCTCATATAGATATTTTTAATTCAGTTTATTCATATTTATTGCTTCTTATATGTATTCACATTTAAAATTAAAAAAAGTTTTCATGCTTAATTTCTTAACATTTATTTTTAGTCGAATAATGTAAATAAAACAAAAAAATCTGATTTAAATAAAAAAAATCCGATTTTAATAAAAAAAAATCTGATTTTTTTTTTATTTTTTTAAAAAAATCATGATTTTTTCACACCCTGAATTCAAATCATCAAGGAAACCAGAAAGAAAAATAGAAAAAAAATCAGAGTAACCACATGTCCACTTTCAGACAACATGGAGAATAGGAAGTTGCCAACATATTAATGAAATTAAAAATAAATGCTATGCAAACATTGATTAATTGATAAATAATTAACATCTGAGCATTTTCATTAACGATAAAATTGACTGTGTAATTATTTAATAACTTAGTTAAAATTAATTTTTTTTCATAAATCAATGAACTTTAAAAGCTTTATGGAAAGGAAATAATGACAGCAAAAATTAATTCATCAGTGAGCCAGTGCCATCTATCGTGTAGCTAGATAAACAATAATAAGTCAGTTAAATTAGTACAGGTTTAAATAAGCAAATGTGGTTAGGATTATTAGTTACAGAAGTTTTAACTTAATGAATTAAGTGAATTTGTGACACCATTTAATTAATTAGTTTTATTTTTAGTCAGTTGATCTTTATAATGTTAAACCTAAATTAAGTAATCTTAATCTTAAAGTATTAACAAGAATTAAATGTTAAGTTGTATAAAGACTCAAACACAAGCAATAATCCCAAAAAGCACACATGTAATGATAAGCAATACAAGGCAATCTTCAAATATTAAAGTTTTTATTTTTAATTGTTTTGATTTTTTAAATTATTATTATTTATTTTGAATTGGATATTTTTGCAAATTAAACGTAGGAAGCCACTAATAGCCAAATGCACTCAATTAAATCTAACAAAAAAAGAGTCCAATATTCACAGTATCAACCAGAAAAAATAATAATGATGATGTAACTTGCAATAGCAATAATCGCCTTCATTTATTTATTTATTTTTAATAATTTAATTCAACAACAAACCCTCCCAACCAACCAGCCAAACAACACCACCACCACCCATCCTCCTTAATCAAACATCTGCCCACCCATCCACATTAAAAAAAAAAAATTAATACCTTAAATTTTTTTTTTTTTTTGTTATACAGAGACATTTAATGATAAACTATAGAATAAATAAATTTTTTGGGATAACCCATTTTTTTAGCAGCATTAATGATGTGGGTGATATTTTTGTTTTTATACCTAAATGACCAAAGATTATGTATGCAAAATAGGTGATTGAGAACGATATTTCTGTAAACAGAGATATGAAGACAAGAATAAAAATGTGTAAATAAATTTACTTGCTTGGCTTCTACTATGCTTAATACATCATCTTTATTATATATATATATAGTATATATATATAATAAAGATGATCTATTAAGCATAGTAGAAGCCAAGCAACAGATACAAGATCACTGAAACACCAATGACCAATAAGATAAAAAATAAAAAATAAAAAAAATCATCAGTGGATGAAATACACTAATGTAAAGAAACCAGATCTATTAATTAACAGCCTGCAAAACAAACGAATCAATAAAGTAAAACAACAAATCTTAACTTAAAACCATAAACTTATCAAAATTAATGAAAAAACAACCCAAGAAACACAAGATAGGAAGAATGAGGCAGGCGGCAAGACTTGTGACTTGCAAATATTGAATTATTAAACGCAGTAAAAGCCAAGCAACAGATACAAGATCACTGAAACCACATAGACCAATATGAAAGTAAATTTCAAGAAGGAGAAGCTCAGAAAGGTGAAAAAAATTTCATCAGGGAGACCTTTTTCACCCCTGAGCACCAATGTACGATTTCGTTCACTAGTGGCTATAATAGCAAATCACTATTGGGCCTCCTATCATACATGAAAATTATTAAAGTGAAATAGAAAGTGAAATAAGCTATTAAGTACAAATAACAGAGAATCTAACAGAAAACAACCATCATAAACAATCAATACTCTACATTTGGAGTCACATGCATTAAAAAAGAAAAATAACTCAGGGGTATAGTTGGGGGTTCAGGGGTTTATATATACTAGCGGGTCAGTATTTTTAAATGAATCACTAACAGTAACTTTTATTCTTAAGGAAAGAAATTTAAAAAAATAAATCATTTCTGATAGGGTAAAAAGTTGCACCGGGTCCCCACTGCCTTCGGCAGCGCAGACCCATGTGCGAATAAATATTAAACTATTATTTATTTTTTGTTAATAAATTAAGCACAAAGTTTTGTAATTAAATTATTGTGATGGTTGTTTTAAATAAAAACATATTTTACAAAATGAACAAAACATACACAAAAGTGAAAAATACTTTGAATCATAATTTATATATATCACTTAGAAATGTACATTGACAGACGATTATTTATAAAGCTCTCACATTTTTTTAAAAATGCAAAATTATCTTTTTTTTTTTTTTTTTAATAATGAAAAAATACGTATATATGAACTAATTTATTTACCTTATTTACCAATGAATTTAATATATGAACTTATTAAGAGACATGTTGTTATTTTTTTCTTTTTTTTTTCACCCTTTGATACACTCTAATCAGAAAAGTGTTCTTAAAAAAGTGAAGTTTTTGTATTAAAATTTAATATTTAAATTTCATTGATCACTCACAGACTTATGTAGGCATTTTTATTTTTGTCTCATGAAGATCATATTTATCTAAAACTGTGTTTGTAATTTCTGTGTAAATTGGATTTTGCATCTATAAAATAAATAAAAGCATTTAGAAAAGAATGGGTGGGGGGAAGGGGGTATACTATTTAGTTTAAATCATAATATCAAAATGAAAGCCTTTTTTTTTTTCTTTTTTTAGTTTTTTATTCAGCTTGCATACTTAGCTGATTTAGCTACTTCCTTTGTGCACACATTTAATTTTGGTAATAAAGAGAAATTGCTAATACTCTGATAACTCACTTTAAAGATACTAAGAACATGTGTGTCTACATCGCAGACCAAGCAAAGCTACTAGTCTATGAAATAGGATTGTCAATCAACAACGAGTTCTTGAGCTTCGGGTCCCGTTGACAACTTCATAGACAAATACAAACTTCCAGACTATAATTGACTATTGATAAGTTATCTATAATGTGATTAAGACCAACCCCATACAAGTGCATATTTAAAAAAAATTCCCGTAGCAGGATCACAACCAATCAAAGTCACATGCTTATAAATGTAATGTCCTGCCAATAGAAGAGAAAGATGGTGTTGTGGCAGCTGCTCAGTAATGTTTTTAACATGAAAGATGGGATTACATTTAAAAAGGATAAAATATTACAGGCTCTAGAAAAAATACAGGACAAATAAGTGAAATTTAAGAATTCCACAACATTTCCAATAGTAGCACTTATTAAAAAAGTTTATGAGGACATATGAACCCTGTTTTAATAATGTATGGTCACCTAAATAATATTATATATATTACTTCCATTACCCTACTACCGTAGGTAATGGAAGTATTGTATTCGGTCTGAAAATTCGATATCGGGTTTTCACCTGATTTATACGTTTTAAGGTCCCCTGAGTCCAAAAAAGTGGTTTTTGGCAATTGGTCAGTGTGTATGTGTGTGTGTGTATGTATGTATGTGGAAAATCTTCTGGCTATTATAGCTCAGAAACTAATAAAGATAGAGATACGAAACTTTAGAATTGAAATACGTCTGGTGTACAGATGAAAGTTCCAAATTTTGGTGAAAACTGAAAAACCGGAAGTGGAACATAGGAAACCGGAAGTGGGACCGTAAGTCCGTATCTCAAAAACGGCTCTAACGATTTTCTTCAAACTTGATACATAAACACTCTATTAGATGTCCTTCCGAATGATATAGCTGGTTAGTTCAGGAAAATTGATAGGCGTCCTGTATAAATAACTTAATTTCAGGCCTCGCAAAGGCGTTCCTTTAAAAACGGTTGTACGGATTTTTTTTCAAACTCGCCATTCTAACTCACTTTTAAATATGCTTTTGTATGTAATTATTGTTTTCTTGTCAATAATTGAGTTTAACCGGAAGTGGGACCGTAAGTCCGTATCTCAAAAACGGCTCTAACGATTTTCTTCAAATTTGCTATATAAACAACTCTATTAGATGTCCTTTCGAATGATATAGTTGGTTAGTTCAGGAAAATGGATAGGTGTCCTTTATAAATAGCTCAATTTCAGGTCTCCCAAGTAAAAACAGCTGTACGGATTTTTTTCAAACTCGCTGTTTTAACTCACGTTTAAATATGCTTTTGTATGTAATTATTGTTTTCCTGTCAATAATTGAGTTTAACCGGAAGTGGGACCGTAAGTCCGTATCTCAAAAACGGCTCTAACGATTTTCTTCAAACTTGCTATATAAACACTCTATTAGATATCCTTTCGAAAGATATAGGTACTGGGTAATGGAAGTAGTGTGGCTGTTACACACCAGATTTTGTTTAAATATTTTATTAAATGGTATTTTAGAATCTGATAAATACTGCATATTTTAAAATCACTTTTAAGGATTTTCATATCCTCACTACACAGGGTGTTTTACATCTTTTGTAAACAACTGTAATTTTACCTACCACTCCTTAAAACGTGCATAGAATTGAAGTAATTTCTAACTATAGTAAGAAATATGTCAAATGGAAACTCTGAACAAATAAGTTTAAAAAAATAACTTACCAAGTAATGTAAAGCCGAAAATATGTGGTAATTGATCAGATACTAGTTCTCTACGATCACTTCCATCTAAATTAGATACTTCAATTTTATCTGTCTTGGCATCTCCCCAATATAGTTTTCTCTCCTTGTAATCAATAGAAAGTCCATTTGGCCAACCTAATCCAGTGTTTATTAAAATTATTCTTTGAGATCCATCAAGAGCTGCTTTTTCAATTTTTGGTTCAGTACCCCAATCAGTCCAATACATGTAACTAAAAAAATAATTATATATAATATAATATCAAAAATAAATCTCATATATAAACTTGATTTTAAAAATTCCCTCCAGGTTCAGAAGACTATAGTAGAAAAACTAAAACAAATACAGCAAAAACAAACTTTTTACTAAACATAAACAGTTCAAGTTTTTTTTTATTTTTTATTTTTTTTATATAACAGCAGTCATGAAAATCAGTGAATTATAATGGTGCTCACGGAAGAATAAAATGTTTTCTGCATTTTAGAATTCGCTAAATCGGAGTCAGAGGTATTGGTGCAGTGGAAGTTTTGTAAATGCAATATATAGACATCCACTAATGTGTTCAACAAGTTCCAAGAAACAGATGATAGTGCCATGTTGAGAAGAGTATGGCAGGTACTAGATTATCACATTCATGTACACTGTGTGAGCAAGGGTTTACACATAAAACACTTGAAGGTCCATAATAAAACTCGAATTTTTTTCTGTATTTAATGAAATGTGCATTTTTGCTGGATTTATCTTAGTTTTGTCCGGATATTTTAGAGGAAATTAAATCACCCTGTACTATAATTCATTTTTAATATATTATTTAAGCAGGAAAAAGTTTTACATACATTGTTTTATGAAATCAGGGAATTCACATTTGTTAAATTTATTTAACAAACAGATTTTAGAATACACTTAGCAAATCTATTACACAAATTTTAAGATTTCTCGGAACTAAGCTATGTTACATGAACCACTGATCCCAATAGCAGAATTTTCTGTATCTATCTGCAACAAAACAAAATTTGTCTGTGAGAGCCAGGAATGACAGACACGGTGTAGTGTATCACAAGTATTATCAGCAATTTGTAAAATACATAAAATTTGCATCTACAAAGCAAATAAGTTAAGAATATACAACAAGTACAGTGATCTAAAGACCTAATGTAAATTATATTTGGGCATTTCTCTAGAAAAGTGTCAATTTAAAAGCAAAATTTTGACATTTTTAAAGATTCTTATAGAAAAAAAATAATATTGCATTTGAAATCAAATTTTGATATTAATACAGAAAAACAATAGGGGCGAGGTCAAGAAAGTCATTTAACCACTCCCTAGGGGGTCTCTTTTCAAGCTGTTACAGATCTGATGGTTTGCGTTACAGAACTGATGATGATATATTCATTAACATTTATAGATGATATTTTATTACAATTTTGTTTTTATAAAATGAGAATCTTAAAAATATAAAATTTTATTTTAAAAATTAAATAAAAGTTTTAAAAGTGCTCTTTTAAAAAGAAAAAGAGTCGCAAAAGTTAAATGAATTTAGACAAGCAAACTAAAAGAAAACAGTATATTTTATTTAATTATAAGTGATTTTAAACTATGAATTTAAAATTTTAAATAATATGTTATCATATTTTTTTTTATTTGGAATGATGAAATGGCGTCTAGAAATCGGTTGTGGTGCTTCAGAGATATGGCACATGATTTCCTCTTCTGGGACTGTGAATTTTTCCTCAGGTGATGGCCAGTAATATTTATCTCCTGTGCAATGCATAAATGATAATACAAAGCCATCTTTGTTAATTTCTTCTACTGAACCTAAACAAAACATTTACACATTTAGTAATTTTAAATTTTTTAAAATAATTTTAATTTAGTTAAAAATTTAATTAAAACTTACCTGGATACCACAAATTGTCATAAATGACAGCCACCCAATCACCTACAGCTATATTTTGAGAATTCTTTTTAACTTCAAGATTATTTTCTTGAGGAAATGTAAATGTAGCAGGATTTGCTGCAAAATGTTTACATATGGTATCACTCATGCAGTTGAAGCAACTGAGTAACCTTAATGATAAATCTTTTGGTTTTTTATGATCCCAAGCAACTTGATGTAATTGCATTGTATTTGGAATAGGTTCCAAATTAATTGTAAGAATTGTAAAAATCTATTTTTTTTATGTCCTCCTCAGCTATTTCAAAGATCTTAACTTTTAATTCATTTTTGTCTTGCAAGAGCTTAAGCAATGCATTGTAATCTGGTACATCTGTACCACAAGCTACAATACGATCAGCTACATTTTTTATTGTCCCCCCTATTCCGTCTGCAGCACCTTTACCATGCCCAGCTGCCGAAAAATTCCATGTAACCTCCTTAAAACCAAATGCTGAACCAAAGTAAGTTAGCAAATAAAAGTTGCTTTTATTTCTGTATTGAGAAGTTGGTCCGTCACTTTGGAAGTGTACTGTATCTACACTAGGTAGATCTTCCTTTATCAGCTTTATTACAGGCTGGAGGTGAGCCCAAATTGCACTTGGATCGTGACGCTGGGAGGGTGAGAGTGAACAGAAAGATATAAACTGCTCCTTGTGATACAAAACACCTGTGTGCAATGTAACTTGGGGTTTACTAGCACCTAAGTGCAGACTCTGAATCTCTGATCCAAATTTACAGGTATAATTTTGTGAAAAGTCTATTAAAACTACTACTTCATTTGCATTGAGAGAACCTTTCACTTTTTTGACAGCATTAAATTGATGTCGCATTACATAAACGTGTTTCAAGAAAAGTCTAAGTTCTGCATTTGCTTTATTGATTAACTCTCCAACTGTGCATATAATTTTTTCTTTAGTTATAATTCTAATTATTTTTTCTTTTCCATTTTTATCTTTTATTTTTTCTTTATTGCTAACCCACCGATAGTAAAAAGTCTTCTCTTCTTCTGAAACTCCAATTAAGGATAAAGGAAGAGTTCTATTTTTGCACCTGTTACAGTTTCTCTCCATACAGTCTTTATTTTTTTCATCACAGCAAACTTTGGAGCATAATTCTTCTGCTTGCCTTTCTTTTAAAAGTTCAAGGTAATTTAGTTTTGAAATCAGAAATTCAAAATTAGCATGTTTTGTACATAAGCATGTATCTCGACTTGTTATGTGTGGTTTGAGTATCCAAAAAGGCTTTAATCTGCAAAATGTTGGATAACTAATCTTCATAGAGCTACTTTCAAGAAATTTTTTATGCAAGTTCTGCATCGTGTTACGTAAGTATCTCTTCTGGTGTTTTACTTTGTTTCTTGTAATGTAGTCTTTTAAGCCAGGAGCCATGGTACTGTTCATATCTTCCTCCAAAAATTTACGTACTGATTGCTGTAGTTCATTTTTTTTTTTTTTTTGTTCTTTATAAGAACGTCTGAAATACATGGTTTTCATTTGTGAACTTTTTCTGAACTCTCGATGAGATATAATATTTTTCAATTGACCAATCATTCTATATTTCTTTATAATTTTAAGCGAAATGAAGTGATTGAACATTCTTTTCTCCTTCTCACTTTGACAGGTCTTTTTCTTCATATCTGATAGGCCTGACATTAAAGCATAGTTTAGAAGTAAATTCTTCCTAATGGCAGGTGAAACTCGCTTTCTGCCTATAAGCTCCTTCACTTTTTTTCAAGGGGAAAAATCTGTACTTTGTTTATTTTGGAGGCGATTAATTTTTTTCCTTAAAGCTTCAATCTTTTGGTCTTTTTTATTTATTTTAGTTTTCATTGACTGAATCTCACTTCTCATCCTGTTATAAGTTTTTTTTGGCTACTTTTCTTCCAGTTTGTACTCGTGGTGATCCTTTTCTTCCTAGTATTGATTCTTTCACTATTTCTTCTTTCTTTAAATTTTGTCTTCTCCTGTAGTTGTAAGAATCTTTCTTCCATTGCCTCCGCTTAATTCTCTGTTGTCTATTTGATAATTGATTTATACTTTTGATAACCCCAGCCTCTTTCATTTTTTGCTTGTATTCTCGGTCCTTTGCTCTTTTCTCAATTTTCTTTTCTTCTGTCATTTTTTCTCGGTATTTTCTAACACGTTCACGACATTTTTTAAGTTTTTCGTCTATTTCTCTTTCACTCAACTTCTTTTTTGATTTTTGATTTTTTTTCTTTGATGTCTCCATGAGATCAAGTTTGATTTTTTTCTTGGCACTGCTGTAAATAAGAAAATATGTTCTATACATAGCTATTTTATATTCATTTACAAAAAAATTTAAAAATTTATCAAGAATTCTTTTTTGTAATTTTCTTTTTTTTTTTTTTTAATAAATTGTAAATTTTTATATTTACTTTATAAGTGGCACGGTGATAGAGGAATGTAATCTGGTAGGCAAAGTTACAGGGTTTAAGTACAG
Source organism: Salticus scenicus (assembly GCA_963930645.1). NCBI lineage: Eukaryota > Metazoa > Arthropoda > Arachnida > Araneae > Salticidae > Salticus > Salticus scenicus. The sequence goes on along the minus strand of OZ005654.1, from coordinate 15,032,598 downwards.
GGTGAGATGGTCTGACAATCCAAAGTTTTGGGTTTTTTCTTTAGATGTAGTAATAATGAGTCGGATTTTCAATTTCTGCACCTAAGGCTTCCCCCCCCCCCCCCATACACACACACACACACACCTATAGCAATGATTTCTGGTGCAGGCTTTTGTCATATCCCACTCCTCAATAATAATACACGATAAGTTGTTACAAAATTATTCTAACAAAAATAAAATTAAAATCTTGAATCCGGCTAATATAATTGGAAAAATAAAAATCAGCAACTTATGAATATTTTAATTTTTTTTTTTAATTCCAAATAATAATGAAATGGCAAATTAGAATGTTAAAGATTTGGGGTCAGTTTCCCAAGTTTTCCTCTCAAGGCATCCCACCCATAGATAGCAATAATTCTACTGCAGGTTTGTCATAAATCCCCCTTTCTACCCTCCCCCTAAAAAACATTTTAATAAATTGCTATAAAATTACTGTAACCAAAATAAAATTATTGAATTTGGTAATAAATAAATAAATAATCAATTTATTATGAATATTTTATTAATTCCAAATATTATTGAATTGACAAATTAGCATATTAAAGATTTGAAAGAATCAATTTCCAAAATAAATAAATAATAATAAAAAGGAATAATTGAAAAAAAATCAGCAACTTATCATGAATATTTAATTTTTTTTTAATTCCAAATAATAATGAAATGCCAAATTAGAATTATAATGTTAAAGGTTTGGGGTCAGTTTCCCAAGTCTTCAACTCAAGGCATCTCACCCATAGCAATAATTCCTACTGCAGGTTTGTCATAAATCCCCCTTTCTCCCCTCCCCTTAAAAAACATATTTCAAAAAATTGCTATAAAATTACTCTAGCCAAAATAAAAATTATTGAATTTGGTAATAAATAAATAATAATAATAATTCAATTTATTATGAATATTTTATTAATTCCAAATATTGTTGAATTGACAAATTAGCATATTAAAGATTTGGAAGAATCAATTTCCAAAATAAATAAATAATAATAATAAGCTACATTAATGTAACACTGACAAAGTAGTATTCTGGTTCTGTATTTTAGTGATTTCTAATTTTAAAGAAAAGCATAAAATATCAAATAGTAATAAATAAATAAAACGATTTTATTAATATTTATTAGTTTGCAGCATCTAAGAGCAAAAAATAGTTACATTAAAACATATATTTTCAAAACAAAAGTCTATAAAAATGTTCAATAGTTCGGTAACACAGGCGTCATTTCGGTAACAAATTGAATATTTTTAAATGTTACAGATCTGATTGTTACCGATCTGATTAATTTATAAAGTATTATTTATTTTGCATCGGCAATATCGTGTGTCCGAAATGAAAACACGTTTTTCTTTTCTTGTAACTTTAGCTGTGTTAATGGTATAAAATAACATTTCAAGTAATAAAATTTTTGCATCATAACCTATGTTACCGATCTGAACAATCAAAAAACAAGCATGTTATAAAAAATACTGTAAAATAACTTACCTCTGAATTCCAGAACAAAAACGGCCAGCTGCCACGACGATCACGGCTCCGGTAGGTAATTCTCTCCTATCACGTGGTATCACTGCCGGGAAACGATGTTTTGATTCTAAAAATAGCTTGAAAATTCGGCGTTACCGATCTGACAGAGGAACTTGGGACAGAGTTATTTTTCGTCCGTTCATTAATCGTGGACAGATTTTTATAAAAACGGAATAAAATATAAGCAGAGGGTTAAAAATTAAATTGTTTTTTGTATAAATGTGTTTTATTACGATTTTATAAAGTGCACATAACTTGACTGCATATTAAATATTGTTAGTTGGGACATGTTACAGATCTGATTTTTGGAACTCTAAAAAAAATTTTTTTTTTGTAAAAATTTATTGTGGTGGATGTTTTATGATGATTTGAAAGAAAAACCATAATTAGTTTTAGAAAATAAATGTTTGGGGAGGCTATTTATTAAAACAGTAGTGAAATTCTATTTGGGACTCAAATTGACACTTTTCTAGAGAAATGCCCATTTGTATTTTTAAACCTGATACTTTTTTTCAGAGATGTAAAGTTAATCTGCAGCACTCGCTGTCATGCTGCACTGCTTCTCTTTCTGGTGCTGAGTCACTGATTAACCCCCCCCCACCCCTCTTCCCTACACCAAAACATACATATATTTAAGTTACTTTTCTGTTTGAGAACCACCACAATATTTGACACATTTTGGCAACTCTTACACACATAGCAAGACCCAATAATAGTGCTATCCCCCTTCCCCCTTCTTTTTTTTTTTTTTTTTAGCTACATGTTTCCAGACATGTTGCTTTATTTTATTTATTTTTTCAATTATTAGAATAAATCTTTTTCTGCTTCAATTTGAATTTAAAATACATCACAAGAAAAACAATAATAAATATCAATCGAAACTTGCAAGGCAGCATTTTATACTATAGATATTATGCTTCTGTCAAATGGTTGATGAATACAACACTTTTGGATTAAACATAAGTTTATTTTTTTGCTGACTGAACTATTAACACAGGAATTTGTAAACTCTTGAATCAATTTGTTTTATTTCCCCTTTTTTTCTGCCCACACACAGCTTGAGTAATTGACCTTTTTAAAAAAGTCAATTTTGATTTCTTAATTATATCATTAACAATTTTCCCTTGTGATGACTGAAACATCACATATTCTATCAAGCTATCCTTTTTATTTCCATCTCCAAATACATAATTCTGCTATTGAAATCAGAATATTCATTTTTCTAAAGATTTTGTAATTTTAAACTTTATAATTTTATTTTTTAAGCAAAACATAAAAAATAAAAATAAATAAAAAATAGATAAATTACACATTAAAAAGAAATAATAATTAAAATTCTGTCTTAAATAGAATTTAATTTTGGATAAAAGAATAAACCACAATGTATGTTTCTCTTTTTTTTAATCAGCCATGAATTGTTTATTTTAACTTGAATGCTGCAGGAATTTAAAAAAAAAAAAAAAAAAAAGGCTTCCATCTTTAAAATAAATAAATAAATAAATAAATAAAAGGATTTAAAAATTCCTAGAGTTTGCTTATAAAAATTTTATAATCCTCATTGCTCAACATCCATATTTTAATGTGTTTGTTACGATCATATATTCAACTGATTAGTATGAAATTTTACATGTATTATATGAAGCTCATATCAAAAGTTACTTGCAAATTAAAATAAAAAATAATTCAATACTGAAACTTTTTCTTACACTTTGTATTAAAATATATTACATCAAAATTTAACTCCACAAAGGCAAATACCATCACAAGAAATAACAAAATAAAACAATCTTCCCCCAAAATACATAAAAAAAAAAGCAACATAATTACCCTTCAGGAGGATCTAAAATGATGGCACGGGGCTCATCAAGATTTTCTGTAATTAAAATTTTCCTTGATGTTCCATTTAACCTTGCAACTTCTATACGATCAGTTCCAGTATCTGTCCAATACATGTTGCGAGCAATCCAATCTATTGCAATTCCATCAGGATGATAAACTTCTGTACTAATCAAATTCTCTTGACCTAATTCACACACACACACAAAAAAAAAGAAACATTAAACTACAGGTATAACATATATAACAGGGTTCATACTAAAATATGGGGAAAAAAATTCCCTGAATTCCCAGACAAGTTTCAAGAAAATATCAGCGACATATTACAAGAAACACTCTTCTAGACATGACAAAATACAGCTATTTCCACTCTATGATGTCATATTACTGCCGATCATGATAGAAATTCAGGTAGCAATCATTATTTACATGCATATTTTCACAATACTTAATCATTTAAATTTTGATACAATATACAAAGCTAAACAAGAAAAACATAACTTGAGAGAAAAAAAAAAATGTTTTTCCAGGTTTTATAACTGATTTTCCCTGAGTTTTAATGAACATTTTTATTTTCCCTGACTTTTTTTTAACAAATTCCAAATTCCCTGAGTATTCCCTGTTTTCCAGGTTTTCCCTAAGGAGTATGAACCCTGCATAATGCTAAAAGTTTGAAGTAATTACCAACTTAATTTGCAGATATATTTTTGTGCATGGAAATTAAGGACTAATAACAATAGTAACTTCCTTACATTAAGGCACTGGAGTATCTAGACAAAAATCATGAGAGGTTGAGGGTGGGAGTAAACTAGTTAGGCCCAAATTCATTCTCAGAGTCATAAAGTTTTCAAATTGGAGATTTATTTATTTTTTTATTTTAATGAACTAATTTTAACAAAAATTGGAAATAAGCTATAAATAATGATGATGAGTTAACAGTAAATATTTTTAAAATTTGGTTTAAAGGACATCTTCAAAAAATATCATTTAATTAAATTCTTTTTTTAAGCCGATACCTTCTCATTTGAAAACACATGTCTTATACACTTGTGTCTACAAAAGTCATGTCTGGGAGGCTAAGTCACATAGTTATTTTTCTTATTCTTCTTTTATCCACTTCACCGGCTATCCCGAGATAACTCAGGGAAAACCTAACCTTCCGCACATTATGGCCAATGAAGTGGTTAAAGCAATTGGAAGAATTTTTAAATTAAATAAATAAACAAACAAACAAAAGGTGAGATGAAAATAACCTAAGAACATACCTGTTCCATTTATAAAAGCTCTACGAATAAGTCCGACTTCATCATCTGTCCAATATATATGCTTATCAATTGGGTCATAATCTACAGCAATGGCATGTTTAATTCCGTCTAATTCTAAAACAACATCTGTATAGTCTGGAGTATCTAAAGAAATCCGTCGTAAATCACTTCGTCTCACAAGTAAAAGGAGTTCTTGAGGGCCTAAGTAAATTAAATGATGGTAAGATATTTCATGTTAAATTTTTTTATTAAAAAAGGAATATTTATTTTTATTGCATGTCAAATTATTTAAAAAATATAAATCATTAGCAAATAAATGATAGATTGATTATGAAATTTTTAAAGAAATAAATGATTGTATGATACGATATATTAAATTATCTAAAAAAGAAATAAGTGCTAGATAATTATGATATTGTGATCGCTTAAATCACAGAATAGTAGATTAATGTAATTTAATTATCATCAATTTTGTTCTTATTTTATTTCAATATATACAGATGAGGTCGGAGATAGATGTATCTTTAGGATAAATTGCTTAGAATTAATGGCATTTTATTTTTTTGTTTGTTATTATTATTTTAATAATAGTTTTTTTATTAGAATCCTAAATTCTCCGAACTCAGCTGTATCAAAATGGCTGCAAGAGAAATAAAGAAATAAACTCTTACCTCAAAATTAAAGCAGAATAGCAGATGTGATGCATCAATTTTTTATTAACTTCAATCAACACACATTATGATAGTTAGCTCCGGAGCCATAAATGACATAACAGAAATGCGTAATAACAGTAGATTTAAGGAAACATACTTCTTAATTAATTAATTAGATTGTTCATATGCAATTTTAAACATCATAGTAATAATTACGATTGGGCCTATAAGGCTATTTTATATAGATAGACTAGTCTGATTTTCAACCATATTAATTAACTTATCATAAGTTGCGGCATCTTGAGTTGTCATATAGTTGAATGCAATCTATCTTTTTTGCAAATTTATGGTCTGGCCTGTGAAGCACTTTTATCAATACTGGCCACTCAAATTTCTGACCATATGAATTATCTTCTTACAAATCGTAGCACCTTAAGTTGGCATGTTGTTGATCGTAATCGAGAGATCGATTTTATCAATATATGCTAGTTAAATTTTTTAGCATATAAATCGCAGCAATTTTAAGTAAACACATAGTTGACTGGAATTAATATATGTCAAGTTGCTGAGTTGTCTTCATATCAGATATGGAGAATTCTACCAGAGTAATTGTAGATCATCGGTCGAGGATCATTACGCCGCATCTCTATCGTGGCCGTTATTTTTCGCTTCCTCTTGAAGAGTAGGTTCGCGGCAGAATGCCTCTCCGCCGAAGCGGAGAAGCTCCCACCAGCCTCTTTCTTCTTCTCAAGCTTAAGCCCTTGTGTGGTCTGTTTCTGTCATCAAAGCATCCGTTCTTTCCCCAATCGCTCCCTCTTCCCATCCGAATAGATACGCGAGATGAAAAGAGCGCGCGTTAAATATATTTTTATATATATATTCTCTGTTTATAACTAGAATCTTTTCTTTGAAAATATTTTTGCTAGGGCTATAATTAAATTCTTTATAATTTTTTTTTGTATTTAACTTCTAATTTTAATAATTTTATATTTTTTTGAAAAGGACGCCAAAGTAACGCTCATTTAAAATTCCGCGGAAGATTACCTCCGGAATTTTGTTTGTCTGGGAATTTTGAAAATTTGGAATGCGGGGGTGGTAAAATTCTTGAGCGTCCCTTGGGACTCTGGGGTGAATGCACTAAGTTGAACTCTTATTTTCTGTGGGTGGTAAATGAAAAGAAAATGGCTAGACTTTGAAGCTGAAAATATTCTCTTGAATATATTTTTCACATAATCTTAAGCTATCTTTGTCGTGAAGCACGACATCGTGTTTAATTAATTTAATCACACTCTCATTAAATTTAGCAAAATCAAGTTATTATTCAATTTTCAGGCTAAATTTCCTTTAATTCAACTCTTTCCGTTTACCCCTGCACGTTTGCCTCACTGCAACGATCGAAATTTTCTCCTTGGTTCTTCTCACCGGACCCTGCTGTCATCCCGGTAGTGTAGAGGCTTCAGCGCTCCCCTTTTAGCGATCGCTCGCTCCTATTGGCTGAGCAACATCGTGACGTTTTTGGGGTAGCTGGTTAGCGTCTGCCGGGAAGTTCTAACTCAGAGAGAAGCGGACTTGCCATGGTTTGAGAAGGTTGGACATCTCCGGTGGTTGCGCTTTGCGCACCACGTGCCGTTTCGCGTGGAAATATTCAACGACTAAAATTAACCCCACTAGTATTTTAAAATGGATGAACTAGTAATAAATTAATGCAATATTTTGAAAATATAGCTTGAGATGAATCATTTAAGGGTGCTAGAATGTTATTTAATACAATTATCGCGATGATGTATTCAGATTGGATTTATGCCTTATGTCTACGCGTATGGAGCAACGAGAAATATGTCGGAGACGCCTGCACACGGATTCAGACCCCAGTCCTGACAAAGCCAGTAATAAACATCTTGATCTTCATTCATTGTCTCCATTCTTTTTACTCCCAGCATTCATGGTAAGGTTTTGTTTTACCTTTATTTTCTTGACATCGAATCGCGTGTCTCACAGCGATGTTTTATTTTCAAAAGAACCTGATTTCACGGAGCAATTCTGAATGTACCCAGGAACTATTTAATTACGTTATACTTGACGGAACTATTAATTAAAACCTTTTTGCTGATTTCTGAATTAGACATTTTAAAATCTTATATTCCTTAAAGAATTTCAGAATGCTCATTTTCCTATTCGATCACGAATTCCTATTCGTCACACGAGAATCTTATTCGTCACACGTGGTGCCGTGTTTACTTTCGCACGAGGCACTGCATGCAACGATGTATATAGATGGTTGGTTGGTTGGTTGGTTGGAGGATTAAGGCCGATTGACTCCTTATGTGTCCTAGGCCTATAGGGGGAATGCCCTCCGTGGGGGTCTTTCTAAGGGGTCCTAGCCCGTATTTACGCCGATGTATATAGAAAATTCATCTTAAACATATTCCAAGTATTTCATTGACCTAGAACTTTATACTAGATGAAGTGAATACATCAAGAAAATATGTTTTAAGGGGTAGTCTCTTTTTGTCATTTTCAAAATGATAAGTGCCGTTAATGCTGTATATGAAACTGCGTGCCGAGAATTAACCGATGTCAGTAGATCGACTAACGATAGTTTAACAATCGCTACAAAAATTAATATAATGAACGGATTCAACATGTTTCAAGATCTCCAGAAGTTAAAATTTTATGCAAAAGTTTGTATAAAAAAATTCTGCCGACGACCATTGGTTTCAAGGAAGTTCATTGGACGCGATTATACAGCCTTGGAACTCTTCATACTATCCTTACTATGGAGGAAGCTCTTGACCCCACATGGTCGCCTGCAGATACCGGTCCTATTAATAGGCCGCATGTATCCTTTTATTTTTTTAACAATCATATAAGGTGTTTTATTTTATTTTAGAGACTTCAAAAATTAAGAACTAAATTCATTAATTATCCGGCATACGGACTACTTGCATAATAAAAAAAAATAATTGTATTATTTGGCATATATTACAGAAATATGCCGTTCTCAAGGGTTATTTCTCATTTTGTATAGGTTATATATCGATTTTAACTTAAAATGTTTGTTTTAATACCTTCTAATTAATGCATACCTATACAGAATTGTAAGTCAATTATGAAGTGTACATTTTTTTAGAATGTTTCAAGTTTTTTTTTACTACTTTATATATGTATTTACTTTATTTGTCACTGTATTAACTTCATTATTATGTTCTTATTATTTCCATTATTTTATCAGTTCATCGGGCACAAGCTACGATGGCATTTAAAAAAAAAAAAAAAAAAAAATACGGGGTGATCCATTTTACATCTATTATCAGTGTTTTATTTTATTAAGTAGTGCAAGGATATAAAATTTACACTTACATTTTCTATTTAAATTTTCTAATTTCTATGGTTTATATAATGTATCCTTATTTTTTTAACAGTTCACGAGTTGTGAACTGCTTTTTTTTTCTCATCTCTTACAATTTACACCTATTGTGTCTTTTATTCATAGAAGAATGTTGGCCAACTAGTTTTTATGATATATATATATATACATACAATTATATGTTTATTTTTTACCTTTCTAAGTATCATGATTTATATATTTTTATGTTTACAATTCACGAAATGTGAATTAATTTTTCCATTTGATTGTTTTTATTTTTGTTCATTATAATTTATGTATAAATATATGAAAAGAGCAAAATTTTTTTTTAAACAATATTAGAAGCCACAATTTCGAGTAATATTAAGTGTCTGTCAATTGTGGTAGCTCTATATCAGGCTTAGTAACACGAAAAATTTGTTTTATTTATTTTATTGATTGTATATATATATGTGTTTTTTTTGTATTTTTACTCGTATATTCACATTCAGTTTTAATCTTGAGTTTCGTGGTGGCTCTACATCAAGCCATACTACGTAAAATTTTTATGGTGTATTTAACTTACTGTTTACGTAATCTTACTCATAGATACACATTCCTTTTATTCAATTTCTTAAGATAGTTTTTTTGTCAACTTTTAATAGATACAAAGTCTGAATTTTAGTGTATTTGTTTTTTATGTTTTTCCTCATTTATCACATGTTTATATGATTGGCTTAACTTATGTCTTTTGCATAAACTTTAGGTATAGCTAAACCTTTTCCCATTCATTTATATATAGATAAAAAAAAAAAAAAAAAAAAAATTACATAAACAAGATTTTTTTTTCTCATTCCTTTTATATTTACATGCATATTCATAGAATGACTTGCTACGAAAATTATGTTCCTTAAGGATTTTTTTTTATAACCTCATTTTTTTGGCTTCTCACATTATAATGTCACTTACTTAGCATTTTTATATCATTACCCAATATGTTTTCAATTTTACACATGTGTTTTCTGGTAAAACTTTGTTGCGTTTTTTTTTACCTTGTTTCTTTTTCAATCTTAGGTTTTTATGTCACATAACTTCAAGTTTTTGTGTGCATTTCCAAAACTGTATTCCATTTTTAAATTCTCCATATAACCTGCACGCTATAATGCATTGGGTTAGGAGGCATCAATATACATTTTCGATTCACAACTAGTTACATTCATTTCACTTTAGTTATATTTTCATTATTTTACACACTTACAGACATTTGTTTTTCTTGTTCTGTGTTGGATTTTTAGACTTCAACTTGTTCAACTATGTTCAATAGTTTATTTACATTTTTTTTGGACAGCGTTTATTTTGGCGGGGTAAACGTCTGTGCCTTTCACCTTTCACAATTGCTACATGTACACATTTTTCACTCACATTCACCAGTTGTTTTGGAGGAGGCAATTTGGTGGTGAGATTGCATAGATTGTTACGGGTTGATTTCTGTTCTCTTTCATGGTTCTTGATTTGCTTTTATCTATTTATCTATTAGATGAATTTTATATCATTTATTACATACACGTTCATTTTGGTTCATTGCAATAGTAGTTTTTTTTTACCTTCGGGTGCTCTTGTTTACATTAATATAATAACTCTTCATGTGGTTCTCCTTTCCTGCACTCATTGGCAACCCATTGATGGGAACTTGACGTCCTTTGGTTCCTGTTTATGGATAATACGCTATGGTACTGCTGGACAGACCTATGCAGTATTGTGTCATTTGTGCAGTATAGGCAATGACCACTGTTTAATATTGTTACCATACTTTTTTTATTTATTCATTTCAATAGTTTTTTTTTATAGCCTTAGGGTTTTTGTTTATTTACATTTATAGGGGAATTATTTTCCTTCTTACTTACACATTCCTATTCACACATTCAATAGTTGATTTATTTTGTGCTATATGCAGTTAAATTTTATCAGGTTTGATTCTTATGTGAAGTGCAATGTTCATTTTTGGCATTGTTTGTGGTCTATACAATAGCTGCACTTAGGGGGACCAATTTTTACCATCAGTAGATCCACTTACTCTACATTTTTGTTCATTTGTACTTCCACAATTGAGTCAACTTGGCTAATTCTTTTTGTATTTTTCTCATAGTTTTTATATACTAGGCCAACTTTTACATGACTTTCACATTTACACATCCACACCTTTCAACTTTATTGGTGTGATAACACTCAATCTATTTACACTTCACACATTCTTACACTATGTCATTTACTTCTATTTAATAGATTTATTCATGTTATGTGACAATTTTTTTTTATTCACTTTCATTACAACTATTCACATGTTACCTTACTTATTTTTAACAGACTTAAATTCTCAATATTTTTGTTTGTTGTTTCCAATTCACTTATGTAAACACATTTTATTTGTTTTTGTACGTTATATTTTTATTCAGTTCACTTTTCGACTCTTGTGATTTATTCAATAGTACACTATGGTTACACAATTTTCTTGTTACACTTACACATTTCATCTTTCATTAGGGTAGTTACACGTCACAAGATGTAACCAATATTAAAACCAATAGTTCAAAAAAAAAAAAAAAAAAAAAAAAAAAAGGGTGACTATATATTTTTTTTCATTTTTCATTTCCAAGTCATTCAAATGTGCATTATGTTCAGAGGCTTACACTTTACTTAAGAAATGGTGCTATTTTTACCATTATTTCACACTATTATTATTAATACACAGATCAATTGCTTCAAAATTTTTATCTTTAAGTTCGCAATTACTTTCACACATTATGAAAATGAATTTTTTATGTTTGTGTTCATCTGTAAGCAGATACAGGTGTGTTCTGTCTGCACATTACTACGTTATACATATATATACCTCAGTATTATTTATTTAGGTGTAACTTCATTTATTCTGATATACTTCATATATATATTATTCAGAAATAATTAAAGTATTATTCTGTGTTTATTACTGATTTACCAATATATTCCTCATAAGACCTCAGCAGGAACTTTGATTGCCATATATATATATTTTTTAATATAATATTTGAATGGTAAAATATTTTTGGACTCTTATCTTATTCTCAAGAGACTTTTAGATAATACAAAGGATTATTGTTATGTACATCAAAAATTAAATACTTATTGAACTGCCAAGGCATCAGTGGCTGATTGCTTATATTATAAGATTTTTTTTTTAGTAAATTTTTTTAATGGCAGAATTATTACAAACAAGACACTACTCTGATGTTTGTGTTTTTTTTTAATTTATTTGACAAGTACAGAAGTTATGAAAATTCATGGAGCTATAAAAAGCTCGTCATGTGGTATAAACTTGTGTTTATTTACAATTAATCAAATGTTTATTTATTTATGCTTGCTGGTATCTATTCACTTTTCACGTTGTATGTGTCTTCATTGCCGTATATTGTGCAACTGATATACTTTTATCAAAAAAAAAAAAAATAGCAATAATGGTAATTACCCTTAATCCCCTCTTACGGTTGTATCGGGATTGCATCTTCCTGCAGGGGTGTAGTCCTGATGTTCGCCGTCCTTTTGCTTCCTCTCCAGTCTGGGAATATTCTAGACACTTTCCTCAGATTGAAGAAGAGGCTCTCCATATTTTTTTTTGTTTATTTATATTTTTTTTTTGTGGTTATTTTTTTTCTCAGCTTAACATGACATTTGTAAATCACAGATGACATTTTTCTAATTTTTTTTGTGCAATTTATGATTTAAAATATGCAATCACATACTTACATTTACAGGTCAACATTTTTGATCACATAGATATAAATTGTTTTTCAATTTCTGTAAATCCTTAGTAAGATTGTAGTACATATTAGTGAACTTTTAAAATTTTTTTAACTACAATCTGTGTTTTGTATTGAAGTAGATACCCAAAAGTTTACTTATATGTAAATGTTTTCTAACAAGCAATAACACAAGACAAAATTTGTAAGAAAAATAATTTTATTGTATCAGAGGTTGATTAGAAGATATACTTACATATATGCTGTCACGTAACAGCCCTTCTGTAACTTATAATGATGTCAAATTTCTTAGACACAATGTGTGTCTCTTTGTAACCCTTTGTATGGGCTCATTCGTGTCCGGCTGATCCGCATCCTCCGTTGCTCCTGTTTTCTTTCTTTGCATTCTCACCCTGTGCAAGGATTTTTTTTTTTTTTTCAATCCCGTTTTTGGGGAGAGTGTCGTGAAGCACGACATCGTGTTTAATTAATTTAATCACACTCTCATTAAATTTAGCAAAATCAAGTTATTATTCAATTTTCAGGCTAAATTTCCTTTAATTCAACTCTTTCCGTTTACCCCTGCACGTTTGCCTCACTGCAACGATCGAAATTTTCTCCTTGGTTCTTCTCACCGGACCCTGCTGTCATCCCGGTAGTGTAGAGGCTTCAGCGCTCCCCTTTTAGCGATCGCTCGCTCCTATTGGCTGAGCAACATCGTGACGTTTTTGGGGTAGCTGGTTAGCGTCTGCCGGGAAGTTCTAACTCAGAGAGAAGCGGACTTGCCATGGTTTGAGAAGGTTGGACATCTCCGGTGGTTGCGCTTTGCGCACCACGTGCCGTTTCGCGTGGAAATATTCAACGACTAAAATTAACCCCACTAGTATTTTAAAATGGATGAACTAGTAATAAATTAATGCAATATTTTGAAAATATAGCTTGAGATGAATCATTTAAGGGTGCTAGAATGTTATTTAATACAATTATCGCGATGATGTATTCAGATTGGATTTATGCCTTATGTCTACGCGTATGGAGCAACGAGAAATATGTCGGAGACGCCTGCACACGGATTCAGACCCCAGTCCTGACAAAGCCAGTAATAAACATCTTGATCTTCATTCATTGTCTCCATTCTTTTTACTCCCAGCATTCATGGTAAGGTTTTGTTTTACCTTTATTTTCTTGACATCGAATCGCGTGTCTCACAGCGATGTTTTATTTTCAAAAGAACCTGATTTCACGGAGCAATTCTGAATGTACCCAGGAACTATTTAATTACGTTATACTTGACGGAACTATTAATTAAAACCTTTTTGCTGATTTCTGAATTAGACATTTTAAAATCTTATATTCCTTAAAGAATTTCAGAATGCTCATTTTCCTATTCGATCACGAATTCCTATTCGTCACACGAGAATCTTATTCGTCACAATCTTAATAGTTCTGGATATTATTAATTCTGATTTAATTTAATTTTTTTTTTTTTTTTTTTTTTTTTTATTTATTTATTTATTTTTTTATTTTTTTTGAGCATTTTAATTCAGATTATTTTTCTTAAAACTCTCTTTTAGAAATTATTTAATGATTGCTTTTGAAAACGTTTTTCTCTGAGTATTTCTAATCAGAATTATAAAGTATGCCATGTTAAAACTATTTTGTAGTTTTAACATACTCTCCCCTTATGGGAAAAAAGAAGAAGCGAATGGGGAATCACGGCAACTTAGATGTTCTGTATACATCAATAATGTTTTTGATACCAATAGCTGTGAGTGTGCCACAAAATATGGAGTATATAAATTAAAAGTTCATGCACATTATGTAGAACACTTGGTTGATGTAAACAATGAATAAAAATGATAAACAATGAACATAAAAGCAAGCAAATAGGTTATATATATGACATCAAACACAATACAACACAATATATGATAGATAGATATATATAAGTAAATAAATGAGGTAAGAATTGGATTGGATCTCCATGCAGCCATGATAAATAAAAAACATATATATATATCCGTGAGTAGTGGAGAAACATCTCATGTAATATGTAAATAATATATTCATTTTATTTTGTAAATTATGACCATAGAATAACACTTTGTGCAATACTTTGGTACAATAATATGAAACATATACATATCTTGAAAAACAATTATTTTCTGGAAATTTCCATGCACACTAGATATTCAGATGTGTATAATGAGCAATAGTGATATCACAAATTTTTTTATTTTTAAATTATCATCATAATAATTATTCTCAGGTAGAGATATATTCAGTATGAGTATACTTGCAAGTATATAAAAAAAATATAATTTAGAAAAATGCCCGTATGATCTTGATTTTATTAATTCTGACTGTCTGATGTGTATTACACTACTGGATTCTCTACTTTCACTTGAAAGCAATTTAATTAATTTTTCATAACTCTTGTATTTTGGAATCCTATATAGGACTTAAGACCCTCTTGACAGTCGTGGACCAGCCATAACTGGTAAGTTAAGAGGAAAGTGTCGACAAGTTTACCTCACGAGTCTGCAGTCTAAAGTTGGAGTGTGAGAAGTGTAACAGGACAACAGAGGTCATTTTTATGAAGAATCAAGATAAAGGCGAAAAAAAAGAAATATGTATTAATGAAAAATAAATAAATTTTTCCATGGAAATTGTGCTCACTCATTTTATTAACTTCATTTTTCTTTAAAAATAAATTTTGTGTTTTGATAATTCTTTTTTTTTTTTTTATTATTATTATTATTATTATTATTATTATTATATTTGTTTTGTTTATGTATTTTCAATACCAATGTTTTAGGCATCATTTGTAGTGCCTTGAGAATTGAAGTTTTTCAATTTGAACAATTTGCTTACATGGATAGATTTAGTTTCATTATTTTCAGTATGTTTAATAACGTAATTCCCATTTCTTAGGATTCTTTGTATCTCAAATGGACCGAGATACTTGATTTGAAAGGGTCTAGTATGCAAAGGATCTTTCATGAATACAATATCACCAAGTTGAAATTGAGGGACTTCCCTGCCCTTGATGTGTGATTCATGGGATTTAAAGAATTGTTTTTCATTCTCAGCAACCAATTTTTTAGCGGTTTCAAAGCGTTTTTTCTGTTTTGCACAGTAATTCTCAGGTACATCTTCAAAATTGGGCAAGGAATTCATATCAATTGGGGTATTTAAGTGTCTCCCAAAAAATAATTCAGCAGGTGTGAATTTTGTAACAGAGTGTTTAGAATTATTGTAATGTAATTTGAATTTAAGTAATAAGTCTGACCATTCTGAGGATTTGTCATAGCTGCCAACCTAGCGATTTAAAAATTAGGAGCACAAGACTTAAAAAATAGGAGCAAACACGAAAAAATAGGAGCAAATTTTATAATACCAAATCCTTGAATGCGACTCCCACATATAAATCATAATTACACAGTTTTAATGTTAATTTACATTAAAACTGTGTAGTAGTTAGTAAGTTTTAATGTTAGTAAATTTTAAAATCATTCTAAGTATATTAGAGTAAAAAAATCAAAGAAAAGAGAAATTCAATTAAGTAAAGAAACCTTACATACTTCTTGAGAAAAGCCTTAGTACTTGCGGGAAGGAGCCCCTCCCATCGTCAGAGGCAGCACGGTGGCGGCTTGCTTAGTTGTGTTGACACTGTTGACTTCCCAGTCTTCTTAATTTGGTTTTTAAATGGGTGATTACTTCATTTGCCCTTAAAAGGAATCAATATAGGGGGGGGGGGGAGCCCCCTGAGCCCCTCCCTGTCCTACACCCATGATGCTGAATAACACACTGGATGTGGATACAGAGTGTAGCCTCTTATTTTATTTTTATGCAGAGTGTTATCTCATAGAAAAAAATGTATATATAGAATGAAACTGCTTAATTACTTCATGATAAGATGTTAAATATGCTAGAATGCTATTTTTTCACTGTTAATTTGTACTATCTTATCAGCTGATGATTATTTTAGAAGCTATTTATTTGACAAATTATAATAATAAGAGATATATGTAAAATTTTTGTAACTGATTGCCAAAATATGTGACTATTTTGCCACTAATGGAGAAAATTTATATTTAATTGCAACTAGTTGCTGAAAATAGGCTATTATTTTGCCCCTAATGCTTAAAATTTGCATTTTCTTTTCCTTTTTTCGAAGCTAATTCTCAAAATACGCGATATTCCGCGATCGATCGACGAAATACGCGATCATTTCAGTACTAATTTATAAAATCGCTCTATTTTTCAGATTTCCGGAATAGCAAGTAATTTTGAGTCTATCATCGAAATAAGCGATCATTTCAGCGATAACTGAAAAAAATCGCGCTTTTTTTCAAAGCAGATTCCCGAAATACGTGATAGTATTGCGATAGATTGTCAAAATATGCGGTTATTTTTTAATTCTATTTTTTATGCTTTTCCTTTTTTTAAAATTGGCTCTAAGAAAAAAAAAAAAAGTTACTTTTTTAAAACCTTTTCCCCTAAATCGGCAATTTTGCAATCGATTGTCGAAAAACGCGATCATTTCACCATTAATGGATAAAATTCGACTTTTTCAATGCAGATTCCTAAATATATTATTTTTTGCTACTAACTGTCGAAATACGCGATTACTTTGATACGATCGTCGAAATACGGGATCATTTTACTGCTGTTTAATAAAATTCGCGCTTTGATCAAAGCAGATTTCCAAAATACGCGGAATTTTTGAGACTGATTGCCGTAATGCGCGATTATTTAATTTTAAAATTGACTTAAAATCGACGCTATTTTTCAAAGCAAATTCCCAAAATATGTAATTTTACGACGTACTGTTGAATATGTGATTATTTGACTGCTAATTAATAAAATTTGTGCATTTTTTCAAAGTAGATTCCTGAAATATGTGATAATTTTATGACTGATCGCCGAAATAAACGATTCACCTATAAATGATAAAATTGGCACTTTTTTTTTCAAAGCAGACTCCCGCAATAAGCGATAATTGTGCAGCCGAAACTGCTAAAATACGCGATCATTTCAATATTGATAAAATTCACGCTTTTTTCAAAGCAAATAAATTCCCGAAATATACAAAAAATTTGCGACCGACCCCATACACAATCATTTCACCATTTACTGATAAAATCCACGCTTTTTATTTATTTATTTCAGAAAATTTCTGAAATAAAGGACCATTTCATTGCTAATTGTGAAAATTTGCGTTTTTCTTAGTCTATTGATGAAATAAGCAATTATTTCGCCGTTTTTTTTTTTTTTTTCTCTCTTTTCCTCCGACTTTTTTTTTTTTTTTTTTTTTTTTTCTTTAAAGCATATTCCGAAAATAAGTAATTCATTAGCCATTAATTGCAAAAATTACAATCTCTCCCTCTTTTTTTTTTTCAGCTAATATTATGTAATTTTCTTATATTCGAATTTTTTCAATAAACAATTTTAAAATGTATATTTTTATAAGAAATTTATTTTATGTCGTCGATTTCTGTGAAAGCCCATTTTAAGATCGTCGATCATAGTTAAGTACACGTTTCCAAAACTATCTTTTCCTAATTTCATCCTTGCAATTATTTCATTTGTTCCATCAGTGCAAACTTAAAAAAAAAAAATGAAATAAACCTTTACGTAAGAAACAGTTTTGTACTGCTTCTGATAATTTATTGTCCATAAAAAAAAAGCGCAAAGTTCATAAGAAAAATAAATAAATAGGGGGGGGGGGGGGCTGGATTTACGCTCGCGGAATTGTTGACGGATATTTTTTAATTTGGATGCGAATCTCGCCATCCTGCGAGAACGAACACGTGAATTTTGACTCTAAGCAAATTCAATGACTATTCAAAGAAGTTCGCTTTTCAGAGAGACAAAAAAAAAAAAAAAAAAATAGATAACGTAAACAAAATGAGGAATAATTTTATTTACATTTTCAGTAAGCGTACCTTCACGATCACGGAATCACAAAGTAATTCCTACCACGCGAGCGCGATAGAAATTATCGGAAGAGAGAAAGGAAGCGGCAAAAGAGTAAAATAAAATAATATGCATCTCTGCTATTCCCCCTCTCCACTACTAGCGCATGCGTATACAAAGGCGAAAATTTTCTCCCAAGTCAAACTCGTTACCCGCGCGTATATCCTCCTTCCCCCTTCGCTCTCTCTTTACGGCAATGATCTGGGGAAATCCTACTACGTAGGAAGGGAAGATGGTTTGAAAAGAATAATAATTCTGCGTTTGCAAAATATATTTCCCAGAGTTTTCGTATTTTTAATCGGCGTGCAGGCTAAATTGTCCAATGGATAAGAAGAGTGACAAAAAAAAAAAAAAAAAAAAAAAAAAAGTAAAAAAAAAAAAATTGTCAAGTTTGAAAAATCGGAGTTTTTTCGATAATATTTGGATTACCGGAGTACACTAAAAAAATCGGGTAAACTCCGATTAAATCGGAGCAGTTGGCAGCTATGATTTGTTACACATTGCTGAAATGGATTCTTTAAGTGTTCTATGAACACGCTCTATCACTGCGTTAGACTGTGGATAGTAAATAGAGGATTTACGGTGCTCTATATTATGCAATTTATAGAAATCCTCGATTTCTTTTGAACAAAAGTATTTAGCATTATCAGTCAAAAGAATTTTCAGGGGTCTGTCTAGGGGGAAAACTGGGTCCGTTTACGGACCCTTCACAAAATTCCATGCTAAAAAAACGGACCCTTCACAAAATTCCATGTTAAAAAAACGGACCTTTCACAAAATTCTATGTTAATAAAACGGACCCTTCACAAAAATCCATAATAATAAAACGGACCCTTCACAAAATTCAAATCGGAGATAAATAAACTTTTTCAAAAATTTTCGGAAAAACAAACCAGTCGCTATCGGTACTACGTGACACTAAAACCACGCCTTCATTTCTCGCCGAGTTCACGCTGATTAGTTAGGGAATGACGTCAGACACAATAATGGGTGTGGCGTACCTCTCCTTGATGGGATGAAATTTTTCTGTGGAAAATTACATAAATATTTTGGCAACATCTTTTTACCGCGTTGTGTTTGTTTATGTTTTGTTTAGTTTGGATTTCGGGTTTGTGGAGTAGCGCGACTATAGATATGTGTGGTTTTGTATTTTCGTTATTTCGTATTTGTCAGTAATTTTATCGCTTCCATTCAATAAATATGAAGCGAGGTAGGCCAGTTACGGGAGGAAATTCCCGTAATTCGGATTATTATGTTAAAAAAATACGATCATCGGATGCATATTTCCTACAAAGCTATCTTTTGTTTTTATTGGTTGTTCATTCATCATTCAGGTGATGCGTCAAGGAATTGTATATATTTGAGAACCAAACATTCAAATTGAGTTTTCTCTAAAATAAGATAAAAAAAAAAAAAAAAAAAAAAAAAAAAAACTGTTAGTGATTTTTTTTTTTTTTTTTTTTTAATTTAACAGAGAATGTATACACATCGTCCTAGTAACTAGTAATACATTTAAACAAACAATAATTAGGTTTTAAGCTTGGTTATTTTTTAATTTATTAGCTTTCTGTGTTTTCTGAAAATGTGCATTCGAAGGTGAAACATAGCTTGAATGTTTGCCCCTCTTTTATTGATTGGCTTATAACAAGATACAGAAAGAAAAGGGCAAGATACTGCTAAATAAAAGGCATTTTCTAGATTCATGAGCGCAGTTTTGGATTCTTAAGGGCTCATTTAACACTTAAAAGCCAGACACTTATTTTAAAATTTTGATTTTAAGTACAAACAAAAGAAAAAGTTTTAAACTTTAACTTTCTTTAGAACTTAATTTTGCATGTTACTGATATATGAATGACTGTTTATTGTTATGCACAACACATTATACATTTATTTATATTTATAACATATCTTAAGTTCGAAGGTTATTTTCAATAAAAGGCAGTAAGGATGCAACTTTTTTATATTAAAGGCAAGAAGGGTGTCATTTTTTCTGTCAAGGGGCAAGCAGGGCACAGCGCCCTCCTGAAACTGTCTAGATGAAACTTAACTATACATATGTGTATGTAGATAGAATTTGTGAAATGAATTTTCACAAAAATAAAAATAATAACTATGCCAGAAAAAAATTTCACAAAAATAAGAAAAATTCACAAAAATAGGAACATTTTTCACAAAAATAGGACCCTGGAAAAAAAACCTGGACAGACCCCTGATTTTTGGAATACCATAGCGAGAAAAATAAACATTCAGACACTTAATTATTGCTGAAGAAGTTATGGTATTTAATGAAAAGGCATCCAAAAATCGGGAATAATGGTCAATCAAAGTTAAAATGAAAGTTTTGTTATCCTTAGATGTTGGGAGTTTACCTACAATGTCCATGGATATGAATTCCCCTGGGGCATAATTACTCTTTGAAATCATTTCAGTTTTAGTAAGTTTTGCTTTAGGTTTTACTTTCATACACTTTTGACATGATTCACAGAATTGTTTAACATCTAGATACATTTTTTTCCAAAAGTATTTTCCATTTAAGAAGTTATAGGTCTTCTGTGTGCCGAAGTGTGGAGTATGAGCTGTCGCTAGAGCTTCGTTTACCAGAGATTGTGGAAGAACAATTCGAGTCAAGATTTTGGGTTTGTATGTGTATTTTCTTTTTAAGAATTTCCTCATTAATAGATTTGTATGATCATGAATAAAGTATAATTTTGAAGTTAATTTGTCTTTGTCCTTTATTTTTTGAATTATTTCTTGGATTTTACTGTCTTTTAATTGTTCAGTAAGTATGTTAGAATGAGATAATTTATCATTAGTTTCAAATAAATATATGTTGTTTAATCTACGTGCTTGATTGTGATTATGATTATATTTTTGACTATTCTCTTCTGTCATTCTTGAAAGAAAATCTGCGGGGTTTTTGAAGCCTGGTATATGTTGTATTTCATACTCAAATTGTTGTAGGTACATTAACCATCTGGCGACAATCTCTGGTTGTTTGTCAAGATGTATGTGATGAGTTAAGGGTTTGGCAACAGTCAAGATAAAAAATTTCTTCCCATAAAGGTATTCATGAAAATGTTTTATAGACGCATATATTGCTAGAAATTCTCTCCGTATGGAGGGATATCTTGATTCTGCAGTGGATAGAGTTTTAGAGAAAAATTCAATTGGAAAGAAATTATTATTATGTTTCTGCATAAGAATACCGCATATGCTAACTTTAGAAGCATCAGTAACTAGATAAAGGTCTTTTTCAAAATCAATATTTTTAAGAGTTGGTTTCCTAAGCAATATTTCTTGTAATTTTTCGAATGATTCCTGACACTGTTTGGACCAGATAAAAGGAGTATTTTTTCTAGTTAATTTTACAATAGGATCTATAATTTCAGCATAGTTGAAGATTAGGTGTCTGAAATAATTAACCATCCCTAGGAAACTTTGGACATTTTTAACATTTTTAGGAACTGGAAATTTTATTACTTTAGAGATATTTTGTTCTGATGGAGAAAAGCCGTTTTCATTTAAAACGAAGCCAAGGTAAGTGATTTCTTTTTTACATAATTGAAGTTTGCATGGATCTAAAGTTAAATTAAATTTAGTTAATCTATCAAAAATTTTCTGTAAAATTTGTAATAATTCATCTGTGGTATCGGCAGCTACAATGATATCATCCAAAAAATATTGAACATTATCACCTTTAAGATCATTTAGGCATTTTGAAATTGATGTGTGAAAATAGGAAGTTGAATTACGACCACCAAAAGGTAATCTAGTTGGCTGAAAGTTACCTAATTCTGAGCAAAATGCTAATTTATGTTTATCTTCGTCTTTAAGTTGTATTTGGAAGAATGCAGATTTTAGATCTAAAACACAATATAATTTTTTACCTGCAATGGTATGGATTATGTCGTTTATTTTGGGAAGGCATATTTTAAAAGATTCAGTTATGGCGTTCAAAAGTCTGTAGTCGATGCACATTCGAAATTTTAATTTATTTTCACCTGGCAAGGGTTTCTTTTTGACAAACAATACTGGGAAAGCATAATTTGAGTTTGTTTGTTCTATTATGCCTGCTTCGAGTAATTCTTTTATTTCTTGTTGAGCGTATTGCTTTGCTATCTTGGGTATGGGGTAGGGTTTTGTTTGAATTGGGAAATCATGAAGGAGTTGAAATTGTGGAGTGACTGCATTAGTTGAACCTAGTGTTTTGTAAGATTTTGAAAAAACCTGTGAATTGTTCATAAGTAGATTTAGCAATTTATTTTTGTCGTCATCATTGAGGTGGGATAAATCAAAGTCATTTTCATGAATTTCTTTTGCTCTAAGTTGGTGAATTTCTTCCAAATTTATATTGTTGATTTGTAGTAGTTCATTTTTATTGGGTGAGATTATGTCATTTTTATTCAGTAATTCAGCAGAACCAATTTTATGACCTTTTCTTAAGGTTAGTTTATCATCAGAATCATTATCGATTATTACATATATTAAGTTAGAGTTGCCTGGAGAATGTATAGAACTAGACATGTGAAACTTATTTCGACCTGAGTAAGGAGTAAATAAAATATCTGAATTGTATAAAGCCTTAGATGGAATTTCAATTTCTACTAATTCGGATGACTTAGGGGGAATGTTGATTGATTTTGTGAGGAATACATTATTGATAGGGTGATTAATTCTTGTTGATTGATTTTTATTATTGAGTTTAGGTGGTTTTTCATCATAGCTTATTCTATTGTTTTGATGAATTATTTGTTTATTTAGAAAGTCAATGATGATTTTATTGGCCTGCAAGAAATTATAGCTCAGAATCATTTCATAATTGCAATTCCATTGCTCCTTAGTGACATAAAAAACAGAATTAAACCATTTGCTATTGATTTTAAATTTTAATTTAACTACTGAAATAAATGGTATGGGGATTTGATTTAATGTGTGGAGAAGTACTGGGCGGGATAAATAGTCAATTTTTGTGAAGGCTTTTATTTTTTCTAGAGTTGAGGATTGGATAAGACATACATTTGCCCCTGTGTCGATCAATGCCTTACATGATGTTTTACTAAACTGCAAATTGATTAAAGGTAAATCCTGAGAATTTTGCGAAATAGAGAGAATGACATTTGGAGTAGGATTCGAAGATTTTATTGAAGTTTTGTATGTGGGATTATTAAATCTCTTGACCTTTTTTGCATTAGGGTTCTTACCCTGATGATAGTGGTAAGAACCCACATTTAGTTTAAATTCTGCTTATTATTCCCATTTTTTCTATATGGGTTGTATCTTCTTTTTTGTTGATTATGATAATTATGATTCCTCCCACGATTTTGGTCAGCATATGCACCCCGGTTATTGCCGTCACCCCTTCGTCTAAAATTTGTTTTATTATCAGGAAAATTTCTCTGGTAAGGAGAGAAGTTGGAGTTTATTTGAGAGGATTTATATCGGGGTTGGACCATCAGAGGTTGCTGAGGGAAAATATGAGAATGATTTTGAGGCCTTGGAAAACTGCAAATAAAAACACTAAACTGCAAATTGATTAAAGGTAAATCCTGAGAATTTTGCGAAATAGAGAGAATGACATTTGGAGTAGGATTCGAAGATTTTATTGAAGTTTTGTATGTGGGATTATTAAATCTCTTGACCTTTTTTGCATTAGGGTTCTTACCCTGATGATAGTGGTAAGAACCCACATTTAGTTTAAATTCTGCTTATTATTCCCATTTTTTCTATATGGGTTGTATCTTCTTTTTTGTTGATTATGATAATTATGATTCCTCCCACGATTTTGGTCAGCATATGCACCCCGGTTATTGCCGTCACCCCTTCGTCTAAAATCTGTTTTATTATCAGGAAAATTTCTCTGGTAAGGAGAGAAGTTGGAGTTTATTTGAGAGGATTTATATCGGGGTTGGACCATCAGAGGTTGCTGAGGGAAAATATGAGAATGATTTTGAGGCCTTGGAAAAAACCAACAATCCGTTGTTATATGGCCCACTTTTTTGCATATATTGCATATAATTGGTTGAGCCGGAATGTGTGTTGGTGTTATGTTGGAGTTTGTCGTCGTATTGACATTTGTAAATTTCTCCAACCGTTCGTTGAGTCTGTTTAACTTATTATTGGTCTCTGCCTGGGATTTTATAATATTGTTAAGTTCAAAATTTTCGGAAGAGTTATTACTTTCTTCTGAAAGTGCATTGTGTATATTTTTTGCACTTCTAATTGCTTCATTGAAGCTTTTGGGTCCTAATTTTTTGACTTCGCATCTCACGCTTGGATTTAATGCCTGTAGAAATTGAGTCAATTCCATGGATTCAATTAAATAATTTAGTTTGGGATCATTGTCATTGGTGGGGTTTAAATAAGCTAATGCTTTGGCTGATATTTCTTCAGCCAAATCATTTATTGTTTGGTTTGGGCTTTGAGATATGTTATGGAACTCTACTTGGAGTTCCGAGAAACTTTTTTTTGACGTAAATTTATTTTTTAGTATTTGTTTCAGATCAGCAAAGCTTCTAGCTTTGCTTGCATTTGGGTCTGTAGATATGAAGTCAAGGGCTTTGCCTTTTAGTTTCAATTTTAATATGCATAGAGCTCTGGCATCAGACCATCTTTCAAGACTTTTTAGGTCCTCTAATTGCTCAATAAAGAAGCCAAAATTTTCGGTTTCACCCCCACAGAATGGCTCAATCGAGGAAACTAAGCTTAAATCCTTACCATTCGACATTGTAATTCCCTTCAAAAATAATTACATATATTGATACAAATAATTTCAAATAAACATAGTTATAAAATGCGAAGGAAAGGATTTTAAATGGCCATGAAAAAAAAAACATGAGATGAAAATCAGGGTTCGTTGATTTAAATCAGCTTGATTAAAATCATGATTAAAATCTTGATTTAAATCAATGGATTTTTTTTTTTAAATCATTGATTTAAATCAACCGATTTTTTTAAAAAGTCATTTATTAAATTTGAATCATTTTTCAAAACATTTTATGATCTAAATTTTTTAATCTTGTTAGAATGAGTTTCAAGTACAAAATATGTTGCATTTACAACCTTTGATTAGCAAAACTATATAGGTATCTGTATGTGTGTGTGTGTGTGTGTGTGTGTTGGCACTTATGAACCAATTACTTTAAATCTTACACTATTACTATAAAACCTGGATCGACCTATGCTTAAGCTTCAGTTATTTTCTTTGATAACATTTTATTTTGCATATTTATGTGCATTATTGGGATTGGTCCTATTTCAATTTTTTTTAGATAGTGTTAACTTTCATGCCATAATTATAAATTAACTTTGTTTATAATAATACCATAGATATTTACATGTAGATCCATTAAATTAATAATACAGTATGTTATCCAGAATCAGAATGATCAAAGAAATGTTTTATTCTTCCATAACACTCAGAGACGTTTATCTTTAAATATGGAAATTGTCTGCTCCATTTGTATTTTTAAATTTCATATAAAAGGTATTTGGTTAAAATGAGAAGTTTCATCTTTTAGTAATAAAGTGATCATATGATTTTACAAAATGATGAGTTGAAAAATCTATAATAATATGCATTTAGAGTAAAAGTAAATGCTCATATAACATGGCAGTTATTTTTCGTATATTCTGTTTTTAAAACTAAAAGAGAAGGTAAAATTTCAAGTTAAATTTGTTTATTAATTTGTATTTTGATTTGAGTAGGCTATAATTCTTGTGGTCGTAAATGTTAAATTTCATTATCCATCAGCGTTAAAAGTTAAAACAACTGTTTAAGATATAGATTACTTTTACAGATATAAAGTAATGAATGAGTAACTATAAATTTGTAGACTTTTAAAAAAAATCCGATTTAAATCAAAAAAATCTGATTTAAATCGAAAAAATCGGATTTTTTTGATTTTTTTAAAAAAATAAAAAAAATCACGAACTCTGATGAAAATCCATTTCTGAATATAAATAATATATATATTTGAAATAATTAATAAATAGATATATATAAAATATGAATAGGCAGTGATTAAATGAATATTTCAGAAATGAATTTTCTTTAAGAAAATTTAATTACACAATATATATTACACAAAAAATTAAATTTGCATGAAAGATGACTCTCCACTACATGATATGAGATCATTGCGTTCTAAAATAAATCAACATAAATGAACCCTGTTCTCAACCCGTTAAAAAGTATATGTATATTACTTTTGGCTCACGGCACCATGTTAAATTTTTTTTATTAAAAAAGGAATATTTATTTTTATTGCATGTCAAATTATTTAAAAAATATAAATCATTAGCAAATAAATGATAGATTGATTATGAAATTTTTAAAGAAATAAATGATTGTATGATACGATATATTAAATTATCTAAAAAAGAAATAAGTGCTAGATAATTATGATATTGTGATCGCTTAAATCACAGAATAGTAGATTAATGTAATTTAATTATCATCAAATTTGTTCTTATTTTATTTCAATATATACAGATGAGGTCGGAGATAGATGTATCTTTAGGATAAATTGCTTAGAATTAATGGCATTTTATTTTTTTGTTTGTTATTATTATTTTAATAATAGTTTTTTTATTAGAATCCTAAATTCTCCGAACTCAGCTGTATCAAAATGGCTGCAAGAGAAATAAAGAAATAAATAAACTCTTACCTCAAAATTAAAGCAGAATAGCAGATGTGATGCATCAATTTTTTATTAACTTCAATCAACACACATTATGATAGTTAGCTCCGGAGCCATAAATGACATAACAGAAATGCGTAATAACAGTAGATTTAAGGAAACATACTTCTTAATTAATTAATTAGATTGTTCATATGCAATTTTAAACATCATAGTAATAATTACGATTGGGCCTATAAGGCTATTTTATATAGATAGACTAGTCTGATTTTCAACCATATTAATTAACTTATCATAAGTTGCGGCATCTTGAGTTGTCATATAGTTGAATGCAATCTATCTTTTTTGCAAATTTATGGTCTGGCCTGTGAAGCACTTTTATCAATACTGGCCACTCAAATTTCTGACCATATGAATTATCTTCTTACAAATCGTAGCACCTTAAGTTGGCATGTTGTTGATCGTAATCGAGAGATCGATTTTATCAATATATGCTAGTTAAATTTTTTAGCATATAAATCGCAGCAATTTTAAGTAAACACATAGTTGACTGGAATTAATATATGTCAAGTTGCTGAGTTGTCTTCATATCAGATATGGAGAATTCTACCAGAGTAATTGTAGATCATCGGTCGAGGATCATTACGCCGCATCTCTATCGTGGCCGTTATTTTTCGCTTCCTCTTGAAGAGTAGGTTCGCGGCAGAATGCCTCTCCGCCGAAGCGGAGAAGCTCCCACCAGCCTCTTTCTTCTTCTCAAGCTTAAGCCCTTGTGTGGTCTGTTTCTGTCATCAAAGCATCCGTTCTTTCCCCAATCGCTCCCTCTTCCCATCCGAATAGATACGCGAGATGAAAAGAGCGCGCGTTAAATATTTTTTTAATATATATATTCTCTGTTTATAACTAGAATCTTTTCTTTGAAAATATTTTTGCTAGGGCTATAATTAAATTCTTTATAATTTTTTTTTGTATTTAACTTCTAATTTTAATAATTTTATATTTTTTTGAAAAGGACGCCAAAGTAACGCTCATTTAAAATTCCGCGGAAGATTACCTCCGGAATTTTGTTTGTCTGGGAATTTTGAAAATTTGGAATGCGGGGGTGGTAAAATTCTTGAGCGTCCCTTGGGACTCTGGGGTGAATGCACTAAGTTGAACTCTTATTTTCTGTGGGTGGTAAATGAAAAGGAAATGGCTAGACTTTGAAGCTGAAAATATTCTCTTGAATATATTTTTCACATAATCTTAAGCTATCTTAATAGTTCTGGATATTATTAATTCTGATTTAATTTAATTTTTTTTTATTATTTATTTATTTTTATTTTTTTTTGAGCATTTTAATTCAGATTATTTTTCTTAAAACTCTCTTTTAGAAATTATTTAATGATTGCTTTTGAAAACGTTTTTCTCTGAGTATTTCTAATCAGAATTATAAAGTATGCCATGTTAAAACTATTTTGTAGTTTTAACATTTCACATATTTAGGTTAATTAAAGTTAAATGTGTCTGATTAAAATAAATGGAAAACTAATGTATTGTAATCACCACAAGACTTTCTTCTATATTTTCCAATATAAATTCACTCAGTAAAAATATAATACTTTATTAAAACTATTATTTCTACAAATAATCTACCATAATGAATGTGAACGATTTTCATCTTAAAAAAACTAACACTAAATATAAGAAAAGAAAGACAGTTTTATTCATTACAAATAAAAAATGCATTTCCATAATGGTTATCTCATATATCAAGTTTTGCACAGTTGTATGCCATAGAAGTTGAGATTATAGCCTTCCTGTTCCTGGGGAAAATTGCTGTATAGCAACTTCACCTATTGGCTGATATGCATCCGAATTAAATCAGCATAATGGCTTTTTTACATATCAAGTATTGTTTGATTATACGTAATTTTGCAATAGAATCTGACATATAGCCTTCCCTAAAATTGCAGAAACTGATGTATAGTAATACCAACTGTTGAGAGATTGACACCAAAAGTTATTAGATACTAATTTATGCAAAGGTGTATCTACATATAAATTTATATCCAATTCTGTGCAGTAGTTCATGAGATATAGCTTTCCCTAAAATTGTGGAAATTGCACTATAGCAGCACCATATGTTAAGCAATGGACACCAAAAGTTGATAGGCACTAATTTAGATCAAGGTGCATCTGCATATACATTTATATGCAATTCCGTGCAGTGGTTACTGAGATACAGTTGCTGTAAAATTTTTGTCACACACATACACACATTTTATAAAAATGGTGAAATCGTATCCTGGAACGTGTAAATCCACTAAAAACCATAAGTCGAAAATTTTTATGAATCCAATACTTTCTTTTATTGAATATAGAAGAAAGTAAAAATAAAGACAGTAAAATTAAATCATTTAGTTAAAATAACAATTTTAAGATAACTGATAACTCTACAGAACTTTAGAGTAAATTTTCACACATGCAAAGAAATAAGCTACTTAACAGGGAAAATTATATTGTTTAATTTTTCAATATAATTTAAGTTTATTAACACATTTCTTTGTTAATATACATATATTAACAAAGAAATGTGTTAAATTAATTACAGAAGACATTTTTTTTTCAATCAACTTACCATCTTCACAAGTCTTCTTATCTGCTTTCAAGCGCACACCAGTAGGGCAAGCACATGAATAATAAAATCGAGAAGAAGAAGACAAAAGACACAAGTGTGAACATCCTCCGTTATTTTTGTCACAAGGAGTTGGAGCTGTAAGCAAAAATTTAAATAAATGGAACACTTATTTAACAAACATATTTCATTATTTAAACATTTATTCATAATAATACACACATATATATAAATCGAAAAATGAAATGTTTGTTTTAAAATCTAATTTTTATGCTAAAATACTGCCATCTAGAAAACTTCAAAAAGTGAGTAATTCCAGCACCATCTCTAGAGTAATATGCATCAAAATAAAAATATCAGTTTCACATAAGTTTCTTATATAGTAAGTTTTTCTTGATAGCATCCACTAGATGTCAATCAAGAAAAAAATGTCAGTTTAAAAATCAACAAAAGTACTGCATAACATAAATGGGCAAGAAGACTGCCACCCAATTTGAAAAGCAGATGATTCACAAAATATATTATTTGGAAAAAAAGGGAAAATTTATAGAATAACCACAGGGTTTAAAAATTAATCAATAAACATTCATTCGATCAATGTTTCTACATTCTGTACGAAGTATTTTCTGTCCTATATTTTCCATGCAAAACCCTACTCAGTGAACATTTTCCACTTAATTATTTATATTTTAATTTCTAGAAGGCATTTCCTGAATTGGTTACCTACCAAATTTAGCAACATTCTGCTCAACTGTTTTAGCCACAAAATGCTTATTGCACCAAAAGTTTAATTATAACCATTCTGAATTTTTATATCATGTAAGAAACTGTCTACAATATCTGAATAATACAGTAATTTCATGCACAGATTAATTTCTAAGAAAGCTTACATGACCACGAAACAGTGTTAAAATATAAATTGTCCTTCATGCATTGAAATCAATGGTGGATTTTTAAAAACACACATAGATAAATTTGACGGAAGAAAATTACAAAATTTATCAGAGAAAAATACTGATAAGCAAATAAATAAAATTATCAAAAACAAGATTCTACCCATCTTCTTTTATCCTTATTATTTTTACATCAAATTCTAGATTAAAAACAAGCAAATTTAATAATTATTATCCCAACCTGATTTTAACTCTTGTTTTATAAGTTTCCAACATATAAAAATGATGCTTATGCTGCCATACAGCTTTATCTGTTTTTCTTCTTTTATCGCCTCAGAGTTAAAAAAAAAAAAAAGAAAAAAAAAAAAAGTACACTGATTATCCCAGAAAGACATGATGGATAATTTATCATAGTTTCTCCTCTTTCCTTACACACAGATTCGGATGAGAAAACTGAAGATTGACTACAACTGTTTTAACAGTAACTAAGCATTTTGATTTCAATTAACAGGATATATTTGAATAGTAAAAAGAACAACTGTACAACACTTTAAAAGAAGAAGGGAAATAAACTATCATATGTTAACGATGAAAATTCTTACATTTAGTTTGACGATCTGCACGATACACATGAATGCCCATTGGGGAGAGAAAACCACCAAATGTCGATCGAGAATCGCAGCCTTCTAATCTATTACAGCCATGAACAGCCCTTGTAGTCCAATCTGTCCAATAAATCATATCTAAATAAGCAGTCACAGCAAATGGATGAGGAAGATTACCAGAAACAACAATCCTTCGATCACCCCCATTAAAATCCATGCTAGTTATGAATTTCAGTTTAGCATCCGTCCAGTAGATTCTGAAAAGAACAATACAACATTGTCTTAGAAAAAAAAAATACCGTTTAAAAATGAAAAACAAATTTATTTTACATATTCATTTCAGATTTCAAAAGTATGACAATGTTGTTGAATCACAAAACTAATTTTAAACTATCATTTAAATAACAATAATAATAATAATGAATGACTAACAAAATACATATTTAAAACAAGTTTATTTTATGAAATGAAATGATAAGAAAAGAACAGTATAAATCAGCTAAACTTACTTTTTTAAAGTATAGTCAGCAGCAATACCATTAGGCCAATATATATTATCTGAAACAATAATTTTTCGACTTGTCCTATTGCCATCCATACTCGCTTTTTCAATCTTAGGTGACTCACCCCAATCTGTCCAGAACATCCAGCTATAACAAGAAGAATAAAATCAGTAAATGTTCATAAATATAAAATTATGATGATAATAAAATAAAATAATGTAAGGTGTATGGGTGCAGAATATGTCCAAACTGCTGAACAAAGTTCTGGGGAAATTTTTGATTATTTTCTTAAGCTAAATTAAAGATGTAAGACTAAAATAATGATTTGCTACTTTGTAATGTTTATAATATAAACTAACAGCTGTATTTTTATAGTACAGTGTATACTTTTTCTGTTAAACATGTATCACATGGAATAAATGGCTTTGTATCAACAAAATAGATTTTTCCATTATTGAGGGAAATATAGATTGGGGGAAATTTCCAAGGTCTGAATATTTTCTGAACCCTTGCAATAATATATAACATATTTCTTATTTTTACTCTTAAAAATATTTCAGATTGGGGGGAGGGGTCAAGGTAATGTGTGCGTAAATTATATTTCATTAAATATAAATAAAATGAAAACTTCTTACACATACAAAAATTCACATTTATATACATCATCATTACCTATTATTATATGCTGAAAATATGTTGGCAACACGGCCATTTAAATTGACAAAAAATATTTTACTTTCTGAAGAAGGCAATGCAAACAAAACAACTACTTTCAAAGAGTGCTGCTAATTAACGCACTGCTCCATATTTTCCAAATTTAGGTATATACTATGCATTACATATGTTTACTTTAATTTTTTATTGAATTGAAACATTTAATGTTTAATAGTTTTAATGTAATTAATGATTTAAAAACATGGGGTAATTTGGGTATACATCGCATTTCATTAATTAGAATGAAAAATAATCATTTTATACACTTACAAAAATGGGCATTTATATGCCCCATCATTACCTAAGATTATATATGCTGAAAATATGCTGGCAACACTGATATTGACAAAAGTTTTGTTTTCTAAAGATGCAAACAAAAACAACTTCCAAACAGTGCTGCTAACCTGATACTGCCTATTTTTAAAATTTAGGTATGCACACATATATGTTTATTTTAAATTACATTAAACCTATCCACTATCAGAGTGAATTCAGGAAAGGAGTATGTGCTCAGAGTCCTTAAAATAAAGAACGTCATTGTGTGAAATTTTTAAGCAAATATGACAAAGATGCCATTGAATGGTTTAGTATGGAGCAGATTTCTGATGTTTCCAGTTCCTGATTACAACGAAAGATTTTATAAAATTGTTTAAGAAATCTGCCACTTAAGGTCAATGAACGGTTGACATTTTGTGCTACTTTTGCTTAATTTTATTTTAATACTAATAAAAATAATTATTCCTAAATCTTATTATTTCTATTATATCTACATTCAATCTAAGCTGGAAAGAATTAAGTAAAATGATTATTAAAACCATATTTTGCTTTCTAAGCATGCACTATACCCAAATTCCACCATCCATGGAGTAATTTCTATAGAGTGAAACTAATCCTAATGTTTGCCATTTTTATACAAAGAGGTCTATTAACAAGAAAAAGAACAATAAAAAAAATCTGGTGTGACACAACCACACGACTTCCATTACCCACTGTTATACATATTATATGCATTTTTTGGAGATAATGTGATCAGAAGATCTGTTAATTTTCCTCTAATAACTACATGATACATAAGAAAGAAATGGCTTTATATAACAATTTTCAAGAAAATCGTTAGAGCCATTTTTGAGACACTAACTTTTACCTAAACTCAATTATTGACAGGAAAACAATAATTACATACAATAGCATATTTAAAAGTGAGTTAATATGGTGAAATACAATTTTTATTAAAATCACTAGAGATGGAACGAAGCTTTGGCAAGGCCGAAGCTTCGGCCACTTTACCGAAGCTTTAGCCTGGCCGAATAATGAGCGTGATTCGGCCTATAGCAATTTATGTTGTGAATATTCTTTCAACAATTATTATTATATAAAATATTGTCATTTAAGTTATGCACAATGGTACCTTGTAATAAAACATAGTAGAAATTTATTTAATTTAAAAGTTTGTGTGCATTGATCCTTTGGAACCATAAATCATACAACAACTCATAATATATTCTATTTAAATTGGAAGTTGCTAAGAAATAAGTTTCATTACATTATATTTAGTTAACAATTTAATTACATGAACAGCTATAGTTGCTTTAAAATGAAGCTATTAAAATATTGCATGAAACATTCTTTAAATATTTCTAGCTTTGAAACTTAGTCATAGTCATATATAGTCAATAATCAAAATTAACAATATTGCCAATAATCAAGGATTAACAATAACCTAGGATTATAAAACATGCAGAGAATTGTTGAAAAATAAATGAAAGCTGAATTTTTATTTATTTTTATAAACCAGAATATGAGGAGGGTGCCTATTACTTGCACATCCACCCTAGATCTAAATTCTAAATATTTATTCCAGATAATTAAAGTTATAAAATTTATTCTAGATTAGTTATTATCACACGATAAAATGTTTTCTAGGTTAATAACTGACATACTGTAAATGGTTTTTTATGTTTATTTTCATCATATTACATACAAGGTTAATTAACCTTACTTCATTTTATCATTTATCACACAATTTTAAATTATGATGCAAAAAAATCAATGTTTTTGCATTTTTAGGAAGAATTCTATTCCTTTTTTTCTCATACACATTTTCAGCTTCAGAAAATAACCTTTCGCTATATATACTGCTACTTGGAGGAGATAAATAGCGTTTGGCTGAATCAGATAATCTGGGAAATATTTTTTTATTCTCTCTCCATCTCCACCTATTCCGACAGACAATGTGTTCTATTTAAAAGCGGAATGTTTATATATACTTTCAGCTGTTTAGCAGATGAATTTTCAGAGTGTTCTGTGAGTAATTCATTGTTTGTGATTTCTGAAAAACAATCCTACAATGATGCCGGAGCTTTGGCCGAAGCTTCGGCGATTAGTTGGCTGAAGCTTCGGTATTCGGCGCTTCGGCCAAACTGTGCTTCGTGCCATCACTAAAAATCACACAATCAACTGTGGAAGAAAATCATATTTATTGAAATTTTATTTTTCCGACTGAGTGAAAATAATGCCTGGACCGGGACTCGAACCCCGGATCTTTGACTTAAAAGGTCAAGGCTCTACCAATCGAGCTATCCAGGCCGACACCCCGGTCAGCATTACTCACTCAGACAACCTTTTTAGGCAGAAACATCTCTGGTCTATCATGTAGATAGCTCAACAGAAAATAAGCTGCAGGAAATGGAAAACACCATTAGATAATGGGAGAAAGAAATACAATTTTTATTAAAATCACACAATCAACTGTGGAAGAAACTGTTGGCTTATTTTCTGTTGAGCTATCTACATGAGAGACCAGAGATGTTTCTGCCTAAAAAGGTTGTCTGAGTGAGTAATGCTGACCGGGGTGTCGGCCTGGATAGCTCAATTGGTAGAGCCTTGGCCTTGTAAGTCAAAGATCCAGGGTTCGAGTCCCGGTCCAGGCATTATTTTCACTCAGTCGGAAAAATAAAATTTCAATAAATATGATTTTCTTCCACAGTTGATTGTGTGATTTTAATAAAAATTGTATTTCCCATTATATAATGGTGTTTTCCATTTCCTGCGGCTTATTTTCTGTTGAGCTATCTACATGATAGACCAGAGATGTTTCTGCCTAAAAAGGTTGTCTGAGTGAGTAATGCTGACTGGGGTATCGGCCTGGATAGCTCAATTGGTAGAGCCTTGACCTCGTAAGTCAAAGATCTGGGGTTCGAGTCCCGGTCCAGGCATTATTTTCACTCAGTCAGAAAAATACAATTTCAATTAATATGGTGAGTTTGAAAAAAATCCGTACAGCTGCTTTTAAAGTAACGCTCTTGCGAGACCTGAAATTGAGCTATTTATACAGGATGCCTATCAATTTTCCAGAATTAACCAACTATATCATTCGAAATCGAAAGGACATCTGATAGAGTGTTTATACAGCAAACTTGAAAAAAATTGTTAGAGCCGTTTTTGAGATACGAACTTATGGTCCGGTCCCACTTCCGGTTTCCGATGTCCCGCTTCCAGTTTTTCAATTTTCACCAAAATTTGGAAAATTCATCTATACATCAGACTTGTTTCAATCCTAAAGTTTCATAGTTCTATCTTTATTAGTTTCTGAGATATAATAGCCAGAAGATTATCCACATACATACACACACACACTGACCAATTACCAAAAACCACGTTTTTGCACTCGGAGGACCTTAAAATGTGTAAATCAGGTGAAATCTCAATATCGAATTTTCAGACCAAATACAATACTTCCATTACCTATGGCAATAGGGTAATGGAAGTTAAAAAAAAAAAAAATAAATAATAATAATAAATTTGTTACAGGACTTGAAAGTTTTTAACCCAAATTACCCCCCTCCTCTGTTGAAATTAAAAATAACTTTCATATTTCTGTGACTTTAAAGACATGATTAAAAAAAAAAGAATGAAAATATAAATTACACTTATTTTTTCTCTTTTCCTCCCTTTTTTCAGCGAAATTTAATTATTTACTCTAATAAAAAATAAAGACAAAATAATTTTTAATATAACAATTAGATATTAATAGCTGTAAACTAATTAATATTCGTTGGTAATTACTAATTAATTAATTTTATAACTAAATCAATGAAGAATACTAACATTTGTTGTTTTATTTTCCTCAAATCTTTTTAAATATGTCAAAAACGTAACATACCTAAAATGCTTCATTTAAGTATATGTAATAATCTAAGACCATGCTAAAAGAGTGCAAAACAAATTATTATTAAATATTTAAAAATCAGAGGGAGGGGGCAAAGATTTAAAACATATGTAAAAGATTCAGATTGTTAATTGCTTACCCATCCTCTGGAACTAGAGCAATGGCTCTAGGTTGATCTAAATCTTTCCATATTAAGACTTTCCTATAAGTTCCATCGAAATTACTAACTTCTATTCTATTTGTCTCTGAATCAGTCCAGTAGAGCTTTTTCCCTAACCAGTCACATGCCAGGCCATCTGGTGACATCAAACCAGTATAAATAACACTGCGATTTGTTTTTGAGTCATTCATATGCATACTTCTGATCTCCTCCAGGCCAACATCTGCCCAAAAGACAATTTCATCTTCATAATAATAATCCAATGCCGTTGCATCTTCGAGATTTGAGATTAAAATTTTTGTTACATTATTCTTTCGCTTGATTTCTGCGTCCAGGATACGGATGTCTTTACGATTAGCAAATAACAATTGGTTAGAACCTATGGGAATAAAAATAACACGTGCACATTAGTCAAATTACATAAATTTTCAAATATTTGTAACATTTTATAGGTCATAATAAATAAAAAAGCTATTTTAAACAGTCAAAATATTAAAATGTTATAACTTCTCATTAAACTTCATTATTGCAAAATACTGCATGAATCAAAAACTATACACTATGAAAATTGTAACTATATTATAAAACTGTCAAACTGTTTTACAAGATTCCCAGATGTACAGTTGATAAATTGTTAAAAGAAAAACTCCACAATAACACTAATTAATATCCATTAACTTCAATAAATTTAATTCCATTTTTGTTATTTATTTTAAATTTCACACAGTTAAAAAAATAACAAATTTAATGAATTTATGTTAAAAAAAAGTTCTTTAACATCTTTCTACAATATCAACATCGCCACTTTCACAACTTAAATGTTAAATGCACAAAGTTATTTGGCTAAGTTTTCTATTTACATGAATGATGGAACAACAGTTCACTCAAGTTTCTAATCTTTGGTGATCTAATGTGTATGCGTTAACACAAAATAAGCCACACTTGTGTCTTTTTTTCCTTTTTTGTGTAAAATGATAAGGTGGTTGAATGTACTTTAAATGATTTAATATTGTATGGGTTGGGTTTGAAAAAATAAAGTGTGTGCGTCTGTGAATATATATATTTCTTTTCTATTTTCATAATAGCATGAATATTGTGATGGTATTGAGATAATAGGAAATAAATGAGCTGTAGGTACATGTAAAAGGTTACTGTCCCTCCCCCCCCCCCCACACACACACTTTTTTTTATTTTTATTTATTTATCTTGTGAAGTGAGAATTATTAAATTAGCATTGCAAAAGGGATCTGAAGTCCAATATCATGATTACAAAATAATATATAATAATAAAATAAAAAAATGTATAAATAATATCAACAGCAAAATCTTGCAATTACTGACTGCAGCAAATAACGCAGTAATACACGAAGCAAACAAGCATTACTGCTTTGTTTGCTGCATTTGCACTTTTGTTTGCCTGATAAAGAGTCACCCTACTTAGACTTGACACAAATCTTGCAAGTTTTTTATAGTTTAAGGTGATTAAGAATTTTTTTTAGATATTTTTCAACACCAGTACTCAGGTGCATTTTTTTTTTTTTTTACCAATATAATGATGCACCCTAATATTGTAATTTTGCCATGACAATATATCGTGATATAGAAATAGTGACACTGCCCACTTGTAATCAGGTTTACTAAATAAAAAATCAGGTGGTGTTTGAGCACAGATATTTATATTAAAAAGTTGCTTTTCATGAATATATTGCACAAATTACATTTGCATATGTAGTTTATAAATTAATTGTAAATATTGATCAACCCATTTGAGAGCACAAAACAATGGATGGGTTGTCATACACAATCATCAAATCTATTTTTCACATTATTTATTTTTTTTTTAAAAAAAAAGACATCCAGGTATGTTTAAACTGCATAGGATAATGAAACGTAATATTTTTGTCAATGACAATTAGAAATTTATCGAAATGCTTTATGAAATCAAATAAATCAATAAGTTTCACCATGGAAACATGGCATGCACTAATTTTAATCTACAATTTCTCTTAAAACAAGTGGATGACAGTATATCAGTATGACATGCTTATCATTAATTTTGCGAAATGACAACATATTTGACAATGAAATGCTGAAGAAAATATTTTGTGACATGACTTTTGATTATGAATTTTTATGCACATAAATTGCAATCATATGTAAAAATTTTGATAAATCACACATTTTAACAAATATGTACATTAATAACACATCGAAAAAAATCAGCAATAATTATCTCAGTATATTACATCTATCACGATAAAATTGAATTTCACTTGCTACTTAACATCATTACAACATTAGATAAAATAAGTAAAGACCAAGATTGCGAATTTTAGACATAATTCACAATAACAAACTATTGCTAAAATCAATCAACAATTATGTTGCAAAGGACATAAAATAAAAACTACAAGGATTGTATCGTAAGTTAGAAGTAACAGGCAATTTCTAAATGAAAGCAATGTATTTCAGACATTTTAAAAATGCATACACATACCATTCGAACATTGTAGTGATACTAAAAGAGCAACAACGGTATAAATAAATCGGATCATCTCCACGAAATGAGGATCAATTTGGAATATTTCGAATAATTAATCATCATCTTAATTACAATAAACAATAACAATCCACACGGCGAGAAAAAAAAAACCTAAACAACCATTTTAGACGGAGGAGTTGCCACTGCAATTATAAAAAGTAAGTCCATGGAGCCAACACTTTTTAACTTCAGACCCCGATTATATTTAGTCATATCCCACGTGGTTCGGCAGTACAGGGGGAAAAAAAAGAAATCACAACAATTGTTTCAGGTAGAAATAAAACACAGCCCTTCGTCATGCGATATGCGAACAAAGTAGGCACGAGTGCTGCAAAGCAAAGCGGAAACGTACAAAATCGAATGAATGATAAGAGCATAAAAGAAAACAAATAAACGGAATGTCATTGTCAATATAAATACTGATATGGTAAGAATCATATAAAAAAGAGAAAGAAAAGAAAAAGAAAGAAAGAAATTGTAAAATAATAAGTTTAAATAAAAAGAAAGCAAATAAAAGAAAGAAAGAAAGTTATTTGAGTAACTTTCAAACATCAGACAGAAAAGGCATGGAAGGAATGTCACTAACATGATTTTTCGAGATTTTAAACATGTAAAACGCTTCATGGAAATCCAAATGAGAAAAAAAGATAGGAGAAGAAAAGACATTACTTTTACAAGTGCCTTAAATTATTATCAAGGCACTACTTTACAAAAGGGATATGGATTCAGTTGATTTTTCCGATCCCTTTCTCGAGCAGCGGTCCAGCAGTGCATAAAGTCCACTGGACTTTATGCATAAGGTCCAGTGGACTTTAATGGACTTTCCGGTGCATAAAGTCCACACCGCGAGTCATTGCGGGTATATAAAAGTTCCTTGGCCAATCGCTGAGCTCGAAACTTTTGTTTAGTTCTCTATCAGCTAATACCAGCTGCTGAAAATGGTAAATACCCGTAGGCGTTGCCACTCATGCATGAGGTCCGTAAACGTGTTGAAGGATCTGTATCGTGAAGAGGACATTAAAGATTAAAGTGGCCGCAAACGAAGATTAAAAAAATCTGATGTGGGCACCACATGACTTCCTTATACACCTTTAGAAATATATACATAATGTTAAAAAGCATTGTCATTGGACCCAAGACAGTTGGCTAAAAATATTTAAAAAATGCATTATCTCCGTGTTCTGAGTTCTTCTGAAAGTTTCAAGTGTCTGTTTAGTCCGGGAGTTAGATGAAATTCGATTGCAAAATTTGTACTGGTAACGCTAACGAAAGCAGCAGGGACCCGAAACAGTTTTCTAAAAGTATTTTAAAAATTCATTTTCACCGTGTTCTGAAGTATTCTGAAAGTTTCAAATGTCTAGCTGGTCGGGAAGTTAGTTAAATAAATTTTCTGTTGAACCATAAAAACACTGCCGAAGGCAGCAATGACTCGGAAACAATTTGCTAACAGTATTTAAAATTTGCACTGTCACCGTGTTCTGAGCTTTTCTGAAAGTTTCATATGTCTTGCTACGCGGGAAGTTAGTTAAAAATCGATTGCAAGATTTGTACA
This sequence comes from Salticus scenicus, assembly GCA_963930645.1. NCBI lineage: Eukaryota > Metazoa > Arthropoda > Arachnida > Araneae > Salticidae > Salticus > Salticus scenicus. The sequence goes on along the minus strand of OZ005654.1, from coordinate 14,991,795 downwards.
GGTAACGCTCCCGAAGGCAGCAGGGGCAGTGGCGTAGCGTAAGTTTGGAGCGGCCGGGGCAGTCCAAAATTATGCGCCTCTCTCCTTCCGGTGATGGTGTAGTGTTAAAGCAAACTGACTGTGTAAGAATCCTAGGCCTGCATAGATTTTGTCAAGGGGCTGTCTTTCTAAGAGATCCTATCCCGCATTCTCGCAAGTTTCAGTGAAAACCACGAAAAAATTAGAACTGCTAAGTTGGCGAGTACGACCCGAGTTCGAATCGGGCACTTCCTTTCTCTTAGCTTCGACAGAAGACCTTCTTGGATATTAGTGGCTTTCGTCCGAGATTATGGAGTTAAATATGTACAGAGAAAAAACTATATATATAAATGATTCAAAAGCTATTTATAAATTCGCAATTTGTTCATAAAATACAATTACTTCCTTTCCAGTCGTCAATACTTTCCTTTTTCATAATTATAAAAAATTATATCTTTGTTATCTATGAATAAAAAGGTTTCCAAATAGTAAGAAAAGAAAAAAAAAGTACCTTGTAAAACAAATAAGTTATTTCCATACAGTTACAATTATAGCTGAATCATTACATAAATTACACTGTCAAAATATGTAAATCTTTTTCAATTGGAAATATTGATACTGTCAGTTAGTCTTTCTTTGATCATCGTTGAGCGTTTATATGTATTTTATTAATTTAATTTTTAAAAGCTTCTATCATCTTGCATTCTTAATAGTAATTCTTAAGGGAATTGATAATAAAACAATAACATAACGTTAATTTAACTTTTTTGAAGCTTTTATTCAAATTCAGCTATTCAGTGTAATAAATTTAAAAGTATCGTCGTAGAAATACTCAATTCTGAATAGACTTCTTTAAATAAAGTGATAAGTCGTCTAACAAAATGTCATAAGTATGACGTTTAAGTCAAAATATTTGAAACATAAATGCTGGATATATCGAGCAATTTTGTACATCTAACGAAGTTTGAACTTACAGAAAACCTAATGACTCATAAAATGTATTAATTTCTGTTGACTTTATTTTTTAGTTGCTTGGTTACTAAACGTTTTAAGTTTTTCCCGAATAAAATATACTATTCACAAAGTAAGGATAATACTATGAAGAACTGACATAGAGGCTATAACAGTATAGAAACTCTTTGCGTGTAAAATGCATTAAAAAAGGCTATTATTTACACATTGTCTTTTAAATATCTTAGTTTCTTGAGATCGAAGCTCGTTTAATTTTTTTTTTCGTTTGTGAGGGCAATCTCTATGCAGCATTCAACAATAATCTGCTAATATATTAACATTCCATCGACTCTGATGCCCTATTTACATTTCTCGATGACTTAAGGAAATGCCTCTCTTCCTTCACTCACATCGTCTAGATTTTTAGGGAAATAAGTGAGATGGGAGTTGAAAAAGTAGAGTTTTAAACTCATTTCTGTCAAAAAAAAAAAAAAAAAAAAAAAAATCTGTCCAAAACCGTATGTGATGGAAATTTTTGAATATTCTTTTCTTCATCAGCATCTAGAAACACATCACATCTCATCGCAAACCTGTATTATCGATATCAGTATTTTTTTTCTGATTAATACTATGTTACAGAATACTTAATAGTTCAGACTCGAAAATTACGCAGAACCTTCTCAGCCTTTTCCATTATTTCTACAGCAGAAGGAGGCCCCACCAGTAGCTGAGTGGTTCTACTCTCAAAACTGGTAGACAGGAAGTAACGGATTTGATTTCAAGTCGCGGTCGTCGACTTAACTATTCGGAGTTTTCCGTGGTTTTCTCTGACACTTGCATATATAAAGACTAAGTTCCCTTAGAAACACCTTCATAGAGGGCCTCTAATCCAGGTCATTGTCAATCGGCCTTGCTTTCAAAAATCAAAGATCATCTACGATAAAGTGTGAATAATTTAAAGACCTTGTATTTGCAGCTTGTTCTGAAGTTCCTGGAACCTTATACACTAAGATAAACTCTGCCTTTTTTCTTTACGATTTTTATTATAGTCGTATCTATTGTTTAGAATCATGACAAAATTTATCTGTACAATATTTATTATTAAAAAAAAATAATAATAATATGAAATTTATTTGCAATCGCTCAAAAGGTGGTGCTGTTGTACCGTGCCCTTCTGGATTTTGTGATAGTTATATAATTTAGCACCTATGGAATGAAACTGTATTAAATTTTATATATAAGGTTTTTAGTATTTTTTTTTCTTTGGTCAATTTTTAGTAGAAATGTTTATTTATATTAATAAATAAAAATGATAAAGAATGTCGCTATCAAAATCTGATTGTAAAAAACTACCCATTTATGGATTTAGAAATTTCAGCGCCTCTTTTAAGCAATCATCTTGTTAACAACCGGCAGATGATGAACCTTTTATATGAATTTCTGAACTAACAAATTACAGACGCAAAGGGTCCAGTATTTGACTATAAGGTAGGCTTTTGTTATATTGATCAGTATATTAGCGCTTTATGGACGCGAAATAAGAAGGGCCGCTTACAGTCATTGCCATACTATGAATGTATAGAGGCGTAGAGCTCAACGTCCAGTAGAAACTTTGACAACAGTGCTCGGCCAATTTATTAATATAAGATGTAAAAATGAGAGGAGAGTTCATTTAAAGTACGCGCCCACATTATAATAATCACAGGGGGAATAATTTAAAGCTATGATGCGCATAAATTTTTTTCATTTTCATCAAGAAACCTATGGTTAGCCAGAGATAATTTTAGAAGGGTCTAATAAAATTGTAAAAATTCAGAAATTTATCACAATGATAATTTTTAGTTTTTAGAAAAGCAGTATTTGGCGCCCCCTAAAATTTTGCGCCCGGGGCAAGCGCACCCCTTGCCCCCCGCACGCTACGCCACTGAGCAGGGGTCCGAAACAGTTGGATAAAAGTATTTAAAAAATGCATTTTCACCGTGTTCTGAGCTATTTTGAAAGTTTCAAATGTCTAATTAGTCGGGAAGGTAGTTAAATAAATTTTCTGTTGAACCATAAAAACGATGCCGAAGGCAGCAATGATTCCGAAACAATTCACTAAACATATTTAAAATATGCATTGTCACCGTGTTCTGAGCTTTTCTGAAAGTTTCAAATGTCTAGCTACTCGGGAAGTTAGTTAAACATCGATTGCAATATTTGTATAACGCTGCCGAAGACAGCAGGGATCCGAAACAGTTAGCTAAAAGTATTTAAAAAATGCATTATCATCGTGTTCTGAACTATTCTGAAAGTTTCAAATGTCTAGCTAGTGGGGAAGTTAGTTAGATAATTTTTCTGTTGAATCATATAAACGCTACTGATTTCCAGATTTCTCCCACCTCAATCAAAACGAATAAAAACATAAGGAAAAAAAACCGAGGTCGAAAAATTTTCTGATTACTTAAGTTTTCCGTTAGTATGTTAGTCTGTCTGTGTACACGATATCTCGAGAGAGTCGCACAGAAGTCAGATTGGTTTTTAAATATTACTTTCGACTCTGGCAAGAACCCTATTCATTTGAAACATTCGAATTAAAAACTTCGTAAGTTATTAAAAATTTATGATTTTCTTAACATGGGAGAATAGGGCAAAAATTCACTTAAATATGCATTAAATGGAAAATTTTAAAAAATTTCAGACCAGTTTTAAAATATCAGTTTTATTGCCGGAATGAACATCATTAACTCTAAACATGCTACTTTGAAATTTTCGCAAGTTATTGGGAATTTACTAATTTCTTAACATGGCAGAATAGGGCAAATTTTTACATAAACGTCAATTTTGAAGGATATTTTTATCGTAAAGATGTCAGACCACTTTTGAAATATTATTTAGGATACTGGCAGGAATATTATTGACTATAAATTTTCCAAAATAAAAATTTCGTAAGTCATTAGAAATTTACGAATTTCTTAACATGGCAGAATAGGGCAAAATTTCACATAAACTTTAATCTTGAGGGATATTTTCATCGTAAAGATGTCAGACCACTTTTGAAATATTATTTTGGATACTGGCATGAATATCATAGACTATGAAATTTCCAATTTAAAAAATTCGTAAGTTATTTAGAATTTGTTATTTACTTAACAGGGCAGAATATGGCAAAACTGAACATAAACGTCCATTTTGAGGATCATAAATATGTCAGACAACTTCAAAATAACATTTATGATACTTATTTGAATATGATTGACTACAAATATTGTAATAGGAAAATTTCGTTAGTTATTCGTAATTTAAGATTTTATCAACATAGCGAAATTGAAATTTTTTCATATAAATAGGACTTTTGAGGATTATTGTATTTGGAAATAGTAGCATGAAAACTAGACTACGAAATGGACCCTAATAAAATAAATGAATAGATTAGAATATGATAAATATATCGAAGTGAACGGTGGATAGTTTATTAGGCGGGGATTTCATTCTGTCACTGTGTCAAGCGTTTGGTCAAATACATTTCTCTTAACGTGATTATAATATGTCTTGCACAAAATTTACTTTTTTTTTTTTTTTTTTTTTTTTTTTTGTATAGTTAGTGTTCTAGTACTTCTCTAATATGGAAATCGTCTACATTATCATGGAAGATAATTTTTTAAATAATAATTTTAATAAATTTTTTTTACTGAGTGACTTTGTATAGGAAAATATAGAAGAAAGTCATGTGATGGCCACAACATACTAGTTTTCGCATGTTTTTCTCACGTTTTACAGTCTATGAGGGGAATTTTTTAAAAAGGTAAATTAACATTCTTATACTTAGACGTGAAGAGATATGCTTTTCTAAATACGTGTAAATGTGAAGAAACGAATAATGAGAAATATGTGTAAACATGTAAGTTTTCTATAGGAGACAAAAGTATGTGTTCTATAAAGAATAGTATTTTGTGTGCAGGGTTTATACAAAAAATTCAGATACATTAGAGACTGTCAGTGATAATGCTTGAACATGCGTTTTCAGTTGTGTTTTATATACGTATATTTAATATAGCAAGTTTTAGTGCCAGTGGCAGATCCAAGAAGGAGGAGGGGGTGGGTAGGGAGCTGAAGCCCCTCCAAAGGTTGACATTTACAAAACTTTAAATTAAAGGAAAACAACTGAAATTCATATTGGAATGATTGGATAAGATTTTCAGTAAAATTATTTTAAGTAATTATTTATCGTGTTCAATAAACATCAGCAATCCAAAACTCCTCTAAAAGTCTACCTCCATTTGAGGGCTACATTCTATAATGGCCAATTTTTCTCGCTCCTGAAATTTCCTTTTTGTATTTAATTCATTAAGCGACAAAGCTCCCGCTGCAGGAACAATGGTTTAATTTTTTTTTTTCTCTGCAAGTAATTAAGATAAATATATATTTTATTTTTTACATTAAATATTGAAATCTCTAGTTTTGTTGGTAATTTTTTCAAAAAGATTGTAATGCAAATTAATTTTTTTTTTCTTTAAATTATTCAGACAGATATGTCTGTTTTTCTGCAAAAAAAAAAAAAAAAAAAAAAAAAATCAGGCAAGAAAAGAAATCATTAAAAATAACTCATTCAAGTACATGGGTTTAAAACAATGGATATGAAATAAAACTTTTCTTTCCCGACAAACACAAGCATTTCGGCATAGAGTTGGCCCGCAGTTGGCAATGTAATGTCGGTTTACTATCGGCAAAGGCGCACTACTGTCGGCGAGTAGTCAGTTGAATGTCGGCAATCGTCAGCAGAAAACAACGTTGGTTGCTGTTACCGAACCGCTTACGGCTAAAAATCGGCAAACCATTTCTATCGCCTATCGGCATACGATACTGGGCCGATAGCGATATCAGATATCCGGTAGCGACCCGAAGAAAATGTGCCAACGTCGGTCTGAATTTGGGACAGTTTCCTTCAAATTCGAAAATTTAAATTTAATTATTATTATTTTTTAAGTTTCTCTTTTATCAGAAATGTTGTAAATTTTTAGTATAACAGATGCATACATTTGTCATAATAATATTATTATTATTAACAATAATACTATCCCTGTGGCAGAAATTTATTATGCTTTCTGCGACAAGCTTCATCAACACCAAAATCTTTCTGCAGGAATAGTTTGTGAAGTTTACATTTATGAATTCAAAATACATTATTTTTAAATAGCAAATAATATTCAGTATAACCAATGTATTTATATTTTAACTAGGCACAAATGCATATATCTGCACTATTGCAAGATAATACTCATTTTTTTTTTTTTTTTTTTTTAAGATGAAAATAAATCTATTGATCTTAATTGCTTCAGATTTTTTGTTCACATTAATATACAATATTGTTTATAAAATATTCAATGAATTCAAACCATAAAATGCAGTAACACATCAAAAATAATCTACAAATTTTTTAAGACATTTAAATCATGAAATGTCTAAATTAAACAAATGTTACAAATACTTTTAAAATTTCATTATTTTTTTTATATTAAATATATATATTTAAATACACAAATGCACTTATTTCATAAGGTGCAAACGAAACAATTTAAAATCTAATACAGAACTCAAAATTAAAAGTAAAAATTACTATAGAATACTGAATATCATAATGAAATATAAATAATTTACAACATTTATAGATTTTGAGATTATTAAAAAGATGCAAGATAACATTCCAATACACAAGATTCATTTTTTATATTATCCTATACAAAAAGCATAAAGATGTGCATTTGAAATCTAAAAAATATGATTTGACATTAAAAAATTAATAGAAATCAATTAAAAATAATATTTGATATTGATATCTATACGAATAAGCAAATAAAAATAAATAAATAAAAGCATTTGCTGTTTAATTAGTATTTATTCAAAACAACTACTATTAGATAAAATTCCTTTCACTGTAAATACAAGTGTCTGAAATTCAGACTCAATTGTGTCTAAAATGGGTGTTTAATTTTAAGATGCTAAAAAGTGTCTTATTTCAGACACTTGAACTATCTTAAAAGGCACATCGTTTCACACTCGAAGTGTCTGAAATTCCGCCATCTTTGATCCTGTCTACAGTGAATATTTTTCATAAATAAATAAATAAAAAGATGCGTTTTATACTGTTTACTTGTGAAAAATAGATTTTAGAATCTCTTAGAACATTAAAAAAAAAAAAAAAAAAAAAAGTATTAATAATTTTTACAAAAGTATTCCCCGTTGCCCTCACCGGGAATCGTACTGACAATCAAAGGATTCAAAGTCGAGCGTCTTCCCAATCAAACCTTCGGTACTCACCCTGTACGCTGCTTGTATAATGAAATATATTCTAGTATCCGTAAAGCAAATCAAAGTTTTATGTCTTTGCAATAAAACTGTCCATAAGAAGTAAAGCTTAATACATATTATTATCTTAAATTTCATGTGTAGAGGTTTAGAGTTTCTTCGTAAAATGCGTAATAAATATGAAAAAATAGTAGACTATAGATTTTAAACGATTTATTATTATTATTATTTTTTAACTGGTATTTGCAAGAAAACAAACAATGTACATAAAACCAAAAAAATTGCTCTTTTACATTTTGAAGTGTAGGGAAGCATAAAATAATTTAAATAAAACTTTAAATAAAAATTAACTTTGTTTTTTAATTTTTAGCAGAATATATTCCGCGTCTAGGTATTTTAAATAAGTTAACTAGTTATCTATATATGGGTCATTCTCTGAAAAGTGGGCATTTTTTTTTTTTTAAAAAGTAAAAAAGATAAAACCTTAGTCCAAATAAAATTGCTCCAAATTTTTTTTATTATTTTTGTACATGTACACATATGTTACAATTAATAAAAAAAATAATATAAACCAAACTGTATCTGATAATTTTTGATATAGCAATTACTTTTATTAATTAGAAAAATGAGGGAATGACTGTGAGGGAATGACAAATTTCTTCTAAAAACTACTTTATAAAAATATTATTAAGTTTAGTTATATTTTCAAACACTAAATATTTATTAAAACATATTTTTATTAATATAATGTCATAAAAAAGCAAATTTGATTTTATTTTAGTTAACTTTATGATGAGTGAGGGAATGACGTATAATAAAAATACTGTATTTCAATCTAACGTTTGAGAGGCTTATGCAACTCATTGTAAAAAGTTTCGAACAGAACACAACATGGCTTTTTACTTTGCTGCTATACAAATTAAGTTTGACTTATATAAAGCACGGGCTGCCATTAATGGAGTAAGTAGGGGTGTGATTATAGTTTGATGAGGGAATGATATCTAATACCAGGGACAACAATAAAGTGTCTTCTAATTTCTTTCATTGCATAATATATAAATGTAGTATAATGGATAAATATTTATTAAAGTATGTTTAATAAATTTTTAATTCAAATAATCCAAATATACATGCTTTAATACTATAGAAACCATTTTATTTACTTACATGTGGGAATGGGGACACAGTGAGGGAATGATATTTTGCATTTTAAAAATTATTTAAAAATTATATTTGAATTCCAATAACCAAAGAATAACAGTTTATATGTAAAACCAACTAATATTGATAGTTTAAACAGCGTTTTGTTTTTGTGCTTTTAAAAATATACCCTCAAGACTACTGGGACATGAAATGACCACTTTTCAGAGAATGACCCATATATAAAAGAGTAAACTTACTGATTCACTCACTGACTCAACACGGTTGTGGCGAACCTATGGGAGATAAAGTCGCAATTTTTGGTGAGCAGGTTGATTTTAGGACCCTGACGCTCACTAAGACGGGATTTTGCGAAATACCCCCCCGTTCCCCCTCCGGGGGGGGCAGAAGGCAAAAATCGCCTTTATAAGCATATCTCGGCTCCAAATTGCTTCACGGTGAAGAAATTGCAGATGGGGAGACTAGACTTGAATACAAAAAAATCATTTTCTGCGATTTTGGAATTTTGGATTTTTAAGGGGGGTAGGGGGTAAAAATGAGATTTTCGGGGGCGCATAAGAAAAAAACACATTTATAAGTACAACTCGGCACCAAATTACTTCACAGGGAAGAAATTGCAGATGGGGAGACTAGGCTTGAATACTAAAAAAACTTTTTCTGCGATTTTGTAATTTTTGATTTTTAAGGGGGGAAGGGGGTGAAAATGATTTTCGGAGTTGCTGAAGACAAAAACACCTTTATAAGCATAACTCGGCTCAAAATTGCTTCACGAGGAAGATATTGCAGATGGGGAGACTAGACTTGAATACAAAAAAATCATTTTCTGCGATTTTGGATTTTTGGATTTTTAAGGGGGAAAAGGGGTGAAAATGATTTTCGGAGGCGCAGGAGGCAAAAACACCTTTATAAGCATAACTCGGCTCCAAATTACTTCACGATGAAAAAATTGCAGATGGGGAGACTAGACTTAAGTACAAAACAATCATTTTCTGCGATTTTGGAATTTTGGATTTTTAAGGGGGGGAGAGGGGCTGAAAATGATTTTCGAAGGTGCAGAAGGCAAAAACCACCTTTATAAGCACAACTCGGCTCCAAATTGCTTCACGGTGAAGAAATTGCAGAGGGAGACACTAGACTTGAAAACAAAAAAATCGTTTTCTGCGATTTTGGAATTTTGGATTTTTAAGGGGGGAAGGGGGTGTAAATGATTTAGAAAAATACGGATTTTCGAGTAAAAGTAATGGCTCAAAGATGTTAAAAAAAAAAAAAAAAAACGCCAAGCGTCTTCTTGAAAATATTTCCAAAAACTCATTTTTTGATTTTTTCCGATTTTTTTTTTTTTTTTTTTTTTTTTTTTTTTGGGGGGGGGGGGGGGCAAAAAAATAAAAATAGTGTCACATCGTGCAAAATTGGTACATAGAGGTTTTCGATACTTACAAATCGATTGCGGATATTTTCGAATTTGTAAAATTATTAGAAGGGGTGGGAAGGGATGGGGGGGGCTATGGGCAAAAACAAATAGAAATACAGTTAGGCCGTTCAAAATTGGTACAGATAGGTTTTAAAGGCCTGCAAGTCGAATGGGGATATTTTCGAAAGTGTAAAGTTATTAGGAGGGGCGAGAAGGGGGAGGGAAGAGGGGGGGCAAAAAATTAAAAATAGAGTTAGATCGTTCAAAATTGGTATATAGAGGTTTTCGATACTTACAAATCGATTTCGGATATTTTCGAATTTTTAAAATTATTAGGAGGGGTGGGAAGTGGGGGGTGGGCAAAAACAAATAGAAATACAGTTAGGCCGTTCAAAATTGGTACAGATAGGTTTTAGAGGCCAGCAAGTCGAATGGGGATATTTTCGAAAGTGTATAGTTATTAGGAGGGCCGGGAAGAGGGGGGGCGGAGGGGCAAACAAAATAGAATAGAGTAGAGCATTCAAATTGGTATATAGAGGTTTTCGATACCTACAAATCGATTTCGGATATTTTCGAATTTTTAAAATTATTAGGATAGACGGGAGGGGGGGGGCAAAGGGGGAAAATAATAGAAATAAGAGTTAGAGCATTTTGGGAATTTTTTCCGAAGGCAGTGAGAACCCGGTGCGACATTTTTCCTGACAAGATTTTTTTTCTGTTTTTTTTTCACGTGATAAAAATTAGTGCAATTTTGAGAATTCAGTAATTATAGCGATTCATTTAAAAATAGGGACCAGCGAAGCGGGCGTTGCCTGCTAGTATTATATAAAATAATATCAAATTTATTTGATACAGGATATGCATGCTGCTTAAAGTAGATTCCATATGGAAAATTTGTTAAGTAATACAAATGTCTGAATTTCTAAGTGTCTAAAATTTGTAATGTTTGAATTTTTAAGTGCCTAAATTGTAAAATGTCTTGAATTTTATGTGTCTAAACTGTAATATGTCTTAATTTCAGACATATCAATCTTATTCAGACACTTAGCTCATTTATGAAAAAGACACTTACGTGTCTTAATTTAAGGAAGCACATGCGTCTGAAATTTTGCATGCGTAAGTATTTCAGGCATTTATGTGTCTGAATTGGTATTTCAGACACATTTCCGTCTGAATTTAAGACGCTTCTATTTACAGTGTTTGCTTACGAAAAAAAAAAAAAAAAAAAAGATATTCAACAAAATCTTCGGTTTGATTTTTATTCAAAATAACTATTTAATTTGCAATATTTCAATTAAAAAAATAAATTTTTTTAAAAAATTCAAATGTTTAAAAAATGAAATGAACAAGCTGTAGAAACTAATGTTAAGAGTATTTTTGTAAAATAAATTAATAATTTTTTTAACGACTTCATATGTTTAAACAACAAAATTTAAAGCTAAGAACTTTAATCACAATTAAAATAATTAATGATTAGTAAAGAAAAAAATTAGAAAAGTTACCAGTTTTATAACTTAACCTATCCATTAATATTAATTGCTAAGACCTTTTACTACAGATAAAATGCTAAAAATCAAAGTATTTTTAAGATTAATTTCTTAATTTTCTATTTTTTGAAGCAAAGTAAGCATTCAGCTTCATTTTTTATTTTGCGTATAATTACAGACGTAAAACATTTCCCCATAGTCTTATTTCTGTATATATTTGTGAAATGTATTGCATAGTTAGAACCAAACATTAAAATTAATGCAGCTTTTAAAAAAATATGTGTATTTACTACTACGCACGTATGCACGCTTCGCATACATTAAAGAAAAAGAAATCCCTAGATAAAACTAATTTGTCGTGCGTAAATCAGAAAATGCATGAAAATCGGTACAGCAGCAATCACGCACTTATTAAAAAAAAAAAAAAAAATCATTGGATGCAGCTATTTTGTTATGCATGAATCTGAAAATGCATGAAATATGAAATTCGAAAAATGGTCGCAAAGCCACATTCTTTCGAAAAAACATCTTTTTGCAATACAATAAATACACACGACACGAGCGGCAGGCGCGGCGCGAAAACAAAGTTTCGAGACACGAAAATGAAGTTCTGATGTGAAGAGGTTACCAGTGAAAAGTGTCGATACACCGAATCATATCACCGCATCACGAATCGCTAATGCATGCCGTATCAAAGCTAGCCCAAGTGAGTTACATCCGCTTTATCTCCTCTCCTTATTCAGGATTGAGGCGATCGTATCTCCAGAAACGAAAATTTGTTCAGCAGAACAGTTTATAAACCTTTCTTTGAGTTTCTTTCTTTCTCTGTCTCTTTCTCTCTCTCTCTCTCTCTCTCTCTCTCTCTCTTTTTTTTAAACACAATGTCAAAATTTATTTGACTTAGGTAAAATCTTTCTGCAAGAGCATTTCTGTTTCTGCGACATTGTCGCCGTGTCGCCGTGTTTCTGCCACGGGGAATACTATTAAATATAAAACAAATTAATTAATTAAATTAGAATGAATAAATAGTACTAAGTAATTCATTTCTTTGAAATGCCAAAGAAAGAATGTATAATTTTTCATTCTTTTCTTTAAAAATGAATAATAATAATAAATGAACAAAAATGCTATAAAATGTATATTTTGAGTATAATTTAAGTATTAAATATTTTTTCAATATAAATATAGTATGTATTGCTTAATGAAAATATTAAAGTGAGTAGAAAGAATTAAGTTTGTAATATTTTCTATGGGCTTAAATATTTTCATTAAACAATACACAGATAATAATTTGTATATATGTATATGTGTGTGTGCGTGTGTGTGTTATATATTTATTTCATATTCAAATCATACTCTATTTGATCTGAAGCACAACTCAAAAATTAAAATCAATTTAACTCAATATTTAAAACACTCTAAGCGTTTGAACCGGATTTTTGTAACTCAAATAAACACCCAACAAACGGTTTGTGACTGATTTTTGTAAAGCAAGAAATCTCTCTTCAAATCGAGCAAGACATAAAATTGTAACTTTTACGGAGCATTTTTTCTCTTGACTTTATTTCCGCTAATTAGAATTCATATTCCTCGTTTATCACTTGACTTGAAATTCCATGTCGAATTTTGAACTTATGTAGCCACCCAACCCGGTACAAAAACATAAATCTTTTATATTCAGTTAATGGGCAACACCTTTTGCTTTTTCCATTATCATAGGTCCACTCACAGGGATATTTGATGCTTGACATTGTGTTATAAATTGAACCAAAATGTCTCGTACTTCAGGAAATTTGCCTTCTTGTACACGAAATTTCTTCGAAGCCCAATTTCCGCAAGCTACTGCTCTTTCTTCAATTTTCTTTCTGTCATAGACAATTGTTGAATATGGGATAATATTATAACTTTTTTGTTAATTCTGCTTTTTTGCAATCGACATTCTTGTCGATTTCTTTTAAAATTTCTATTTTATCTTTCAATGAAAGTGCTTTGCGCTTTCGAGACATTTTAAAATCAAGGCAGGAAAACTTTCTTCTTTGTCCAGTCCAAGACTAAAATTCGAGAATGAAATATTTATAGGGAGTGTCAGTCTGGTCATCCTTTCTAAAAATAGCGCAACCCCCACGGAACTCGTACCCTATTACCATAACAATAGATTAGGGAACAAACCCCTGAGGGTCAGAGTTTTTTACACAAAGTATTGTTATGAAAGGATTTTCGATTCTTCCTGTGTTCCTTCTTTTGACATTCTTTCTAGGAAAAGTCCCCTTTATTTAGAAATGCTGCACTAAACTTTTCGTTGAGATCAAGATCAAGCAAGTGATTCGTGTACAGGAGCACCCAAGAGAATTCAAATACATTATGTTTATGGGGAAATTGCAGGCAAAGTAGAGCTTAACATCTACAGGCTGCCGTAAACCAAATGAAACGAATATATATCTATTATATGCGTAAAAGCATGTTCCATGTAAAATAGGGTATGAAAATTATTCACCGTTCGTTTACAGGGCTACACAATAGAACTAGATTATAGTGCGACAATACTTGAAAACTAATAGAATAGAAGTGTATTTCAGATTGTGCCGTGTGCTATAATATAGGATTATATTTATGTGCACCATGTGGTGTGTACATAACTTTTAGGAGATATACAAGGCAAGGCTACCATTTAAGCGATAGCATTCTTTTTTATTGTTAGTGGAAGTGCTTTACTATAATATTTTACCATGACCAGGAAAGCTGCTCAGGAATTGAAATTAATTTCTCATAGCCATATGGTAAGTAACGTATTTTTTTAAGCTAAATATCTATCGCTTTTTTTTCTATATTTACACGTTTTGAGGCTTCCTGAATACCGAAGACAAGTTTTTAACGTCTGATCACAGCCCCCTAAACTAGATGCCTGTCGCGTGGCTCAGAAACTTGGCAACAGTTGAAGCGGTAGACAGCGCCCCCTGGTATAAATTGCGCGACTCTTTTATTCAACTGTCATGTCACCAATAATTTTAAGAAGTGATATATGGTATATATAACCGACGTTTCTTTGATTCTATTCGCCTTTTATGTATATCATATACGACTATTAAAAATTTTTGGTGGCTGTTGAATAAAAAAGTCGCACAATCTGTGCCAGGTGGCGCTATCTACCACTTCAACTGTTGCCAAGTTTCCGAGTAACGCGACAGGCATCTAGTTTAGGAGGCTATGGTCTGACCTTTGTCTGTGTCTCTTAGAATAACTTAAAAACAATTAATTTCAGGCAATCCTAATGCTGTATTTTGAAGTTAATATAGTTTGTTACTAGAAAAGTTTGATCAAGATTGATAAGTTTCAAGAAATGTTGTCTGTGCTTGATAAGTGCCTGTAGTAATTTACATGCCGAGTATTGTGCATGTACCAAATTAAGTATATATAGTATTTAGTATTATATAGACAAAATATACGCGATGATGAAAATTTTGCTTCATTGTTAAAATTTTTGAGCTTAATTGAATCAAAACTTGCTACTACTATACTTTACTATAATTTGGTGCTTTTCAGCAAACACTAAATCTTAGTAGAAAGTTTCTTAGTTTTGTAGTGGCAGCTACTAAAGTACTAAGTTTTGGTTCAATTTAGCATATTGTAGCAATTGTAGCACTAAGTTCGGATGGAACCTAGCATCCAAATTTTTCAGCGTTGTTTGGTTTAACGATTGGAATTATTTTCTTCACGTGACCGAGCGGTCCTGTGCTCAAAGCTGGCAGTCGGTAAGTGCCGATTTTGATTCCAGGTCGCCCTCGTCGACGTAGCCGTTCGGAGTTTTCCTTGGTTTGCTCCAAAACTCGGACTAGGACCCCTTAGAAAGACATCTACTGAAGGCACGTCCCCATAGGCCTAGTGTAATCAGTCGGCCTTATCCCACACAACAACAAGGCCAATACAGTTTTTCGTTTCGTTATAAATAGTAATTCTCGCACTGATGTTGATAGTCTGAATGTTAGCTTATAGAAGTACACTGCTTTATTCATCTTTAGATGAAGGCCTGACCAGTGGCCGAACGGTACTGCGCTTAAAGCTGGTAGACGAAAAATGCCGGGTTCGATTCCAGGTTGCGATCGTCGGCCTAGCCGGTCGGGGTTTTCCGTGTTTTTCTCCGAAACTCGCGCAAATATGGGATAGGACCTCTTAGAAAGAAGGTTGGTTGGTTGTTGGATGGGGGTATTAAGGCCGATTGACTGCTATAGGGTTCTAGAACTGACAGGGAGTGCTCTCCGTGGGGTCTTTCTAAGGGGTATTTACGCAAGTTTCAGAAAAACCCATGGAAAACGAACGGCTAGGCCGATGAACTCGACCTGGGATATAACCCGGCACATCACATCTACCAGCTTTGAGTGCAGAACATTCGGCCGCTGGTGGGCCGAACATCCCCCACCCCTCCTAATCAGGAGGGCATTTCGCTTCTAGCGTAGACAATCGGCCTCAATCAATCAACCAACCATCTTCAGATGAGCGACAAGAAAAGTCCACGTGTAATGGTTTGCTGGCCTTTTAAAAATTAAATCTCTTTATAAGCAACTTTGTGAATCAAAATATTGCGGGAGCTTTTTCCTTTGATATTTTGTTGCGCCAGCAGTGGAAAGTTCAAAAATAATCTTACCATCAAAACCAGCTGTGTAATCTTGGAAAGTTTCGCCCAATAAGCCTTGAATTTAAAGTACAGCAACTTGCTTGATATAATTATACTAATTGGTTTCTTAAAAGACCAATCTAATATTTAATAAATTAGACGTAGGTAGAAAGGAACTATTTAAAAACGCCAGATCTTGCATTTTGAGTAGGGCCCCTCAAATTTTTAACCCCGCCACTGATAAAAAGCTATTTAAAATTTTATTTCATTGATATCTTTACCTTTGCGTTAATTATTAATATATTATAATAACTAGCAGACCCGGCCACGCGTTGCTGTGACTAAGTTATACGTTGAATTATACGGCTGTAAACTATTTAGTACAGTCAAATTATTATTTACGAACAAAGACGAAAACGTTGTAGCCGATGTAAAAACCCACAGGGTTGAGATTTGAAACTTAGGTCAAAATTTGGAAGCGATTGATAAAAATTTTCGTAGTGTTGATATTAAGCACAAATTAATTTTATTGTAGGGTCCTATTCCTATAAATTTTAATGGAGAAGTGATATATATTATTTCTAATGCTTATTTGGATAAAATTGCTAAAATGACTAATATATAAATTAAATTCTATTAAAATTCTATTAAAATAAAAGTATAAAAGAAACAGACGATTTTAAAATCAATTTTTATGGAGGAGTGAAATATAATATATGCTATAATGGATAATTTTACTATAAAATGACCTCATCATTTTAAATATTTTAAAGAGGGCAACAGCTGTAGTTATAAAAAGGAAAACAATAAGGCTAAACCAGAAAAATAAGTAAATTTGATAAATATTTTAAAACTATAAAATTGGAAATCTTATGAAATATTGGACATTTAAAGTAAATACATGTATCATTTTAAATAGAAAAAGATTTTGGAAAAGTTTAGTGTATTTTAACGAAGTGATGAGAAGTTTTTGAGTATGTTAAAAGTTTAATAGTAAATTCAAGTTAATAAAGATGGGAAACATTGAGGATTAAGATAAGAATAATTATAAGATTAAAAAAAAAAAAAAAAAAAAACTTTTTATATACCATGCTTTTAAATTTTAATATACTAATAATATACTAATTAAAAGGAAAATGATAAATATTCTATCATAGTTTGAAGTCAAATTTGTTTTCAAATGTCTAAATAAAATATCTGATGTAAGATACTAATATTTTGCAGCGGAATAGATTTCATTTCTGTCATCCTTGGCGAAAAAAAAAAGAATATCGCTAAATTATCTGGCGAAAATATTTAATTCCTTTCAAAAATCATGGTTATTTTAACAACTTATATTAAAAGAGTAATGAATAATATGAAACAATATTTCGTACAATACATATTACATGTCATACATACGTACAATGAATAATACATATTACATTTCGTACAATGCATACATCTGGCATGTATATTTTCGTGTTACGCTTTTGATCGCCAAATAATAATAATAATAATAAAAAAAGCCAAGGGCGACAGAGTTTTGAAATTTAAAATTAAAATTTTGTCAATTTGACAGCAAAATAATTCAATCTAACACCCGCGATAACTAATACATATTTATACCCAAATATAAGGATTAAAATCGGGAAATAAATTTCCTCGATTTTTAATAATTTCTTACAAAAAATCCAGTGGGCAATTAACATAGGAAATCTTTTTCTTGGCTGCACAGACGGTCAGTGAGAACAAATCGCTTGCGTATAGAACTCATAAATATAGTATAGCATATATAGAATAGAGTGATCATTGGGGAGAAAAAAGTTATTCCTTTTCATTTGGGAAAAGACGACGTTTTTACCAAAATATGGCCGTCTTTCCCCGAGTGAATACACACGGGAATACATACTAATATTTTAGTAAATAAAATTTATGAATAATTTATTTGCTAAAGGGGAATGGAAGACTCCAGATACAGTTTCAAATTCACATTTCTTTCTTTCTTTTCTTTTCTTTCTTTTTTTTTTTTTTTTTCAATACCACTTAATGGCTGTTTCCAAAGCTTTTATTTATTTTATTTTTTTTTCGGCATCAAAAATCTTTGTACGATAACATGGGGATGAGAGATCTATATATATTACTATATCTATGATAGAACTACATTAGCACTTTATCAATGTGTATAAAATCTTTAAATTGATTATGACGTCAATTTTCGTGAGATGTATAATTTAACTTTTTATAATTTTTTAACTTTCACGTTTGATTAAATGTATTTATTTTTATGTCGAAAGAAAATGATCTCGTATTTTTTTTTTTTTTTTGGCAACAATTCAATTAATGGAACTCACAGATATTTTGGAGCAACTTTAATAAAGGTCTATAATTAACAAATAATTGCAATAAAACAATATTGTGACAATAAATTGAGATAAAAACTATCCTATCTCTCAAGTTGGACCAAACTGCACACAGTGTGCAAAATTTCATTAAAATCGGTTCCTTAGTTTAGGAGTTTACCCCGGACAAACATCGTGACACGTAATTTATATATATATACAGATAATGTAAGTCCGCTTGGTAATTTTGGTAAATAAAAAACTTCATAAGTTTTGGATGGTTCAACTTAAATCACCCAGTTCTGGATACCAATTTCTAAAATTTCTTTTTCATTCTTTTCGTTTTTTTCAAATAAACCTTCTAAATATACCAAAATTAATTTTTAATATATCTTTCATTTTTCAGTAATACCTGTTACGAAAATATACTTTACCCCTTTATTCAAACATAATATTTGGGTGATGTATGCATTTTCAAGAACTGAAAAATAAAATTAAGATTAAAACTTATTATAAAAAAAAAAAAAAAAAAAAAAAAAAAAAAAAGGAAAAATATCTAAATTATTCATTTATGTCTTGCGTTATACCATACCCACAGAGTAATGATCACTTATATAATACTAGCAGACCCGGCCACGCGTTGCTGCGGCTAAGTAATACGTTGATAATTTGATAAGGTATATAGTATTTCCCCACAACTGGATTTGGCAATTTTTTTTTCTTTTTTCTTTGGCGCCTTTTTGAACGATAACGAAGTCGTTCTGGATTATTTGCAATGAAATATTTTAACCTGCATGCTTTTATTTTAGATTTATGATTTAGCCATAATCGCCAAATCCAGTTGTGGGGAAATACTATAGTTGTTACCCACAACTATAACTTATAATATAACTTCAGTAATTATATTCGGATAATTATAACTTCAGTATATCCCTACAGCTGAATTTGGCGATTTTTCTTTGGCGCCGTTTTGAACGATAACGATGTCGCTCTGGACTGTTTGTGATATAATATGGCAGCCTATATGTTGTTTATTTTGGATTTATTATTTTATGTTTTTGATTTATGATTTAGCCATAATCGCCAACAAAAAATCGCCAAATATCGTTGTGGGGATATACTGATTAATATATTACTGAAAAGATTAATATATTTTAACGAAGTGGTGAGAAGATTCTGAGTATGTTAAAATTTTAATAGTAAATTCAAGTTAATCTAGAAGGAAAGCATTGAGGATTAAGATAAGAAAATTGCAAAATTTTACGATCGCATTTTCAGCAATAAATATGAGTCAAAATTTAATGCAAAATACATATATAAATCACAAATTTAATCAGGAACGTTAAATTAGTAAGTTATTAAAGAAAAAGTAAAGAAAAATAAGAGAAATAATTAACTAAAGTTTCGAACATCGATTATATAGATTAGCGTTACAAAACAAATAAACAGACTCTTCCAGACTTTTAAATAAGTTTTAAATTAACTTTTAAAATTTAATGTTAAATAAAACAGACTTTTAAATAAGTTTTAAAATATTGAAATAATTACTTTTTATTTAGACCGTTATGTATAGATCACAAATTTCTTAAAGAAAACGAAGTGATACAGATTAGAATAATGCAACAAAAATTGAAAAAGCAAGGTTATGTCGTAAATAAATTTTTAACACACGTGTCACGTGAAATAAATTGTAGCATATACATAATGTAACTGACATAAGATATTAACATGTTGCAGCGGAATAAATTTCATATCTATCATCCTTGGCGGAAAAAAAATAATATCGCCAAATTATCTGGCGCACACATTTAATTCCTTTCAAAACTCATGGTTATTTTAACAACTTATATTAAGAGAGTAATGAATAATATGAAACAATATTTCGCACAATACATATTACGAAAATATACATCTAGATTGTATATTTTCGTGTTACGTTTTTGATCGCCAAATACGAAAAACTCCAAGGACGACAGAGCTTTGAAATTTAAAATTAAAATTTTGTCAATTTGACAGCAAAATAACTCAATCTAACGTATGCACATGATAAATAATACATATCTATACAAAAATATGGGGATTAAAATCCGGAAATAATTTTCCTCGTTTTTTAATAATTTTTTATAAAAAATACAATGGGTGATTAACATAAGAAATCTTTTTCTTGATTTCACAGGCGGTCAGTGACGTCACACTTCGCTTGTGTATAACTACATACTTTATCAATGCGAATAAAATCTTTAAATTGATTATGACGTCAATTTTCGTGAGATGAATAATTTAACTTTTTATAATTTTTTAACGTTCACGTTTGATTAAATGTATTTACTTTTATGTCGAAAGAAAATGAACTCGTATTTTTTTCTTTTTGGCAACAATTAAACTTATGGAACTCACAGATATTTTGGAGCAACTTTAACAAAGGTCTATAATTAACAAATAATTCCAATAAAACAATATTGTGACAATAAACTGAGATAAAAACTATCCTTTCTCTCAAGTTGGACCAAACTGCACACAGTGTGCAAAATTTCATTAAAATCGGTTCATTAGTTTAGGAGTTTATCGCGGACAAATATCGTGACACGTAATTTTTATATATATACAGATATCTATGATAGAACTACATTAGCACTTTATCAATGTGTATAAAATCTTTAAATTGATTATGACGTCAATTTTCGTGAGATGCATAATTTAACTTTTTATAATTTTTTAACGTTCACGTTTGATTAAATGTATTTATTTTTATGTCGAAAGAAAATAAACTCGTATTTTTTTTTTTTTTTTTTTTTTTTTGGCAACAATTAAATTAATGGAACTCACAGATATTTTGGAGCAACTTTAATAAAGGTCTATAATTAACAAATAATTGCAATAAAACAATATTGTGACAATAAATTGAGATAAAAACTATCCTATCTCTCAAGTTGGACCAAACTGCACACAGTGTGCAAAATTTCATTAAAATCGGTTCCTTAGTTTAGGAGTTTACCCCGGACAAACATCGTGACACGTAATTTATATATATATACAGATTTAATCTGTGACCACCTTCAATCAAACTTTCTATTAACAACGTGAAATGTAGATGGCAGCACTATGAAATAGTAATATATGTTTGAGCTGTCTTTTGAGAATCCTATAATTCACAATCTACTTTCATCACAAAAAACGAGAATAATCCACGAAAAATATTTCTTTTTAAACCAGTGTTTAAGATTATCTAAAGATTGTGTAAACTCTTGAAGCAATATTCATGTTCTAAAGAAATCATGCGTAAAAATAATAGTAATATATATATATATATATATTTTAACATAATCTAAATCTATTATAATTTTAAAATGCTATATTAATGTCTATATTTCTTATTTTCAGTCTAGGTGTTGTAAATGTTATAGTTACATACAAAGTAATGATAATATTTCAATGATCTCCTTTTATAATGATGAATAATGATCTCCTTTTTTTTTACATAATAATTTTAATAAAGAAGCATCACAAAACTGGCGTTGTAAAAATTATTACTTACAAACTTTGAATAAACACCATAAAATGCAATAAACTCGCAACAATTGTTTCGGGTCGAAAAAACCACGACCCTTCATCAGGCGAACAAAGTAAGCACGAGTGCTGCAATCAAAGCGGCAACGCACGGGTGCGTTGCCGCTTTGATTGCAGCACTCGTGCTTACTTTGTTCGCCTGATGAAGGGTCGTGGTTTTTTCGACCCGAAACAATTGTTGCGAGTTTATTGCATTTTATGGTGTTTATTCAAAGTTTGTAAGTAATAATAATAATTTTAGACCTATTAAAATGTGTCCTCGTAAGGACGACACTGTTTACTCCACTCTTTTCGTTTAATAATTTGATACCACACTTGTGTCTTGTGTCGTGTCTCGTGGGATATTAAATCAAGTACTTAAAATGAATTAAATTAATTATAACTGAGAATTCCCAATAACTCAGGTAAGTTAATTTAAAATTAAGTAATTATTATTATTATTATTATTATTATTATTATTATTATACTATGAAATATTTTGAAAGTGATTTTAATAATTCGTTTTTCTACTTATTTATGAAATGATAAACATAATTATTAATCAATACCAATTGGAAACCTTCTTTTATTTATTTAGTATTTTTTCCTGACTGGAGATATAAATCAATATATAAATAATGCAGTGTATTTAAACAATAAATAATGCCATTACAATAGTGACTTTTTTATTTTATTTTAAATACATAATAATTTACATGTTTTGAGAAGATTGGTTGGTTGTTGGGTTAAGGCCGATTGACTACGCTAGGGTCCTAGGCCTATGTAGGTGGAGCTCCCTCCGTACAGACTCTCTAAGGGTTCTAGCCTTTAGAATGTATAAAACGGGGGGAAAAAGGTAAAACCCCATAGAAACACGGAAAAAAAGAGTCAAAATTCCATAGAAAAAAGCATGGGATGAAAACAAAAAAAACTCATAATGTTAAGTGTGGAAAAAAAAAAAAAATAAGGCTAACACCGGAAGAAATAAAAGGACAAAATTGACTAGAAAAAGACATGGGGAGCGGGATGGTAGGGTTAGAGAAAACCATGGAACACTCCGAACAGCTAAGCCGACGGGTGCGACCTGGGATCGAACCCGACACTTCCCGTCTACCAGCTTTGAGCGAAGAACCGCTCGGCCAGTGGTGGTGCATTTTCAGCAGGTGATAACATTATTTGTCAAAAACTTTCTTAATTGCTCATGCACCACACCTTTTATTTTTTTAAATAAATTATTTTCTTTTATTTCATATGGTTTTATATCATCTTTAGAATAAAGGCACAATTGTCATTCTCATGTTGTATATTCCGCTCTGTATTACAGAGGTGCAGGATTATATAAACAATTTTATATAGTATTCTTATAGGTGTGTCATATATCTTAAAGAAATGTTTTGTACATTACAATTTTTATATGATTTTAGAAGACTATGCGATGCATTTTATTTGACGTTCTCAGTAGTTAATTTATTACTTGTTATTAATTAAAAAATGTTATTATTATCTTTTTTATACAATGATACATCATACGATATGTACTAGTATCACAATGGCTTTCATTTTAATTAACGTACATTATTCTTTAATGTTGCTATGCTGTCAGGAGATAATATAACTGTTTTTCATTTTTTTTTTTTTTTTTTTACTTCCATTACCCGACTACCGTAAGTAATGGAAGTATTGTATTCGGTCCAAAAATTCGATGTCAAGTTTTCACCTGATTTACACGCTTTAAGGTCTCCTGCGTCGAAAAAAGTAGTTTTTGGCAATCGGTCAATGTTTGTGTATGTATGTATGTGGAATCTTCTGGCTATCATATCTCCGAAACTAATAAAGATATAACTACGAAACATCAGAATTGAGACAGGACTGGTGTACAGATGAATTTTGCATATTTTGGTGAAAATTGGAAAACCGGAAGTGGAACCGTAAGTCCGTATCTCGAAAACGGCTCTAACAATTTTCTTCAAAGTTGCTATAAAAACGCTCTATTAGATGTCCTTTCGAATGATATAGTTATTTAGTTTAGGAAAATTGATAGGCGCCCTGTATAAATAGCTCAATTTCAGATCTCACAAGTGCGTTCTTTTGAGAACGGC
The DNA here is from genome assembly GCA_963930645.1 of Salticus scenicus. Lineage (NCBI taxonomy): Eukaryota > Metazoa > Arthropoda > Arachnida > Araneae > Salticidae > Salticus > Salticus scenicus. Next base: position 14,967,907 of record OZ005654.1, on the reverse strand, counting down.
TGTATGGATTTTTTTTCAATCTCGTTATATTAACTCTCTTTTAAATATCCTTTTGTATGTAATTATTGTTTTGCGGTCAATAATTGAGTATGCCAAGTTTTGGTAAAAGTTGGTATCTCAAAAACGGCTCAAACGATTTTCTTGAAAATTGTTACATAAATAAATCTCCAAAAATGAATATAATACATGTAATAGTGGCTAATGGAAGTTGTGTGATTGTTTCACACACCAGATTTTTACTTCCATTACCCGACTACCGTAGGTAATGGAAGTATTGTATTCGGTCCAAAAATTCGATATCAAGTTTTCACCTAATTTACATGTTTTATGGTCTCCTGAGTCCAAAAAAGTAGTTTTTGGTAATTGGTCAGTGCGTGTGTGTATGTATGTATATGGGGAATCTTCTGGCTTTCATATCTCCGAAACAATTAAAGATAGAACTACAGAACTTCAGAATTGAGACAGGTCTGGTGCACAGAGGGATTTTCCAAATTTTGGTGAAAATTAGAAAATCGGAAGTGGGACATCGGAAACCAGAAGTGGAACCGGAAGTCCGTATCTCGAAAACGTCGCTAACGAGTTTCTTCAAAGTTGCTATATGAACACTCAATTAGATGTTCTTTCAAATGATATAGTTGGTTAGGTCATGAAAATTGATAGGCGTCCCGTATAAATAGCTCAATTTCAGGTCTCTCAATTGCGTTTCTTTAAAAACGGCTATACGGTTTTTTTCAAACTCGCCATATTAACTCCCTTTTAGATATCCTTTTGTGTGTAATTGTTTTTTTACAGTCAATAATTGTGTATGCCAAGTTTTGGTAAAAGTTGGTATCTCAAAAACGGCTGTAACTATTTTCTTGAAAATTGTAACATAAATCCATTTTAGATATCCCTTCTCATGTATTACGTGGTTATTACAGGAAAATTAACAGCCATCCTGATTGGGTAGGTCAGTGTTAGATCTCGGTAATGGAAGTCGTGCGGTTGTTTCACACCAGATTTTTCTTCTTTTTTCTTTCTTTCTTTTTTTTTTTTTTTTTTAAACTCATCATGTAAACTCTGTTTTATATAGCCGCCAAGAGGTTCAAAAGAAAGGACAATCCTTTCCCCCCACCCTTCTTCAAAATTCTAACTCCTACACGTACACAAATGAGCAGAAAGCCAGTGCAATTGCCAATCGGTTTGAAACTCAGTTCTAGGGAAATCTCGTATCTGATTATGAAACTGAGAGAGAAGTTAATGATTCTGTTAGAAGATTCTTAAGCTCAGGCACCGATCCCCCACCCTTTAGGCTCACTGACGCTGATGTCATTAAAGAAATTCTTAAACTTAAAAAAAAAACCTCCTGGCATCAGCACTATCACTAATGAAGCGCTTAAGAATCTATCCCGTTCCTTTATTCCAAAAATTACTACTTAATTAACAATATTTTTTAATTTAATTATTTCCCCCATGCATGACAGCTATTATTGCCCCTATTCTCAACAAGACAAACCCCCAGAACAGGCTTCTAGCAAAGACCAATTTCCTTTCTAAATTCACTTAGTAACTTCACAGAGGTCTTCATTGCCCAACAAATAGATGATTTTTTCGAAACTAATAACATTATTATGCCAGAACAATTTGGCTTTCAAAACAAACTCTCTGCCCCTCATCAGGACTTGTTGCGCATATTACTACCTGTAAAATCCAGAAAAAATTCACTGCCGCTGTCTTCCTGGACATCGAAAAAGCGTTTGACAAAGTTTGGGTGTTCGGACTTATTTATGAATTAATTAATTATAATTCCCCCCTCCCCTCATTAATTTAATTTTCAATTATCTTCTAGATAGGAACTTCCACGTCCGTATTAAGGACGCTCTATCCATCAATCATTTTGCGCCTTTTGGCCTCCAGCAAGGATCTAAAATTTCTCCAAAATTATTTAATATCTTTATTAATGACACGCACCGTCACCCACATACCAATTTGGCAATTTATGCAGATGATACCTACATTTTTTCGGCCCACAAAAATAGAAAATATGCTGTTCTGGCAACCTCTAAACATCTAAAAATTTTGAACACCTGATTCCAAAAATGGAGAATTGCAATCAACTTTGATAAAACGGAAGCCATCCTTTTTTCTTTCTTGAGACAGGATAACATAGACAATATAAAATTAAATTTAATAATCACCCCATTCCATGGTCGAATTAATGCAAATATCTTGGTATTATTTCAGACCAAAAACTCACATTCCAGAAACACATAGATTCTTCGCGCAATAAATTTCGTCTCTCTAAATCTCAATTATACTCTTTAATTGGACGGAATAGTAATCTTTCTATTAGTAATAAAGTCTTGTTATATAGTTCTCATCTACGTACTCTATTAACTTATGAATCTCAAAGTATGGTCAATTGCCGCTAAAACCCATATCAAAATATTAATTGTTAGCCAAAATATTACTCTCAAACAAATTTATAATATCCCATACTGTATTCATAACTATCAACTCTATAGAGAAATTAAATTCCCGCGTTTAAATGATTTTATCCAACACCTCAACACCCTAACTTCCATGACTCTTTAAATGATATTGAAAATACTGCTTTGAATTCTCTGGAGGCATATGATCATAATGACCCTGTTAATAGAAAACGGCCTAATTGTGGTCTTGTTATTAATTCTTTTCTTTAATATTTTATTTTCTATCATTCCCTGTTACTTTTCACAGTAGATGGCAGCACCACCGCACTTTACTTACTTTTCTGAACCTATTTCTACCTATTTCTCTATTTTGAGTGCAGATGGCAGCACTACTGATCTCTTCTCTTCTCTGTTTTCTTTTATTCCTCTCTGTGGTTCTTTTTTATCTTCTTAAAAAAAAAAAAAAAAAAAACTCTGAAAAAACTATAAAAATATTTAAAACTCTTTTTGAAAAATGTAAAAGTATATCTAGTTGTTGTTATTGTGCCTTTCTCCTTTATAATGCTATACTTAAACTCTCTTGCAGATGTTTTTATTTTGTTACCTTTTACTTTTTGAGCTCTAAACTTTTCCAGTCATTGTTTTTTCACTCCCCCTTGCCATTTTTTTTTTTTTTTTTTTTTTTTATCCATCACTTCGCCCAACTGATCATCTGTTCCACTACATCTGGTAACCGAAGTTGCAGGAGATTTGCTCCTAGATACTTCGGATTCATCTCCTCGATTTCTCTTCTGTTTTATATATCTTTACACGTGTATCAAGTTTCTCTTACCGGAAAATTTTCAGGTATCTACTTCGTTAGGTCATTTTTATGCCTTCTGATCACATTATTTCCGAAAAATACATATAATACGTGTAATAACGGAAGTCTCGTGGTTGTTTCACACTGTTTATTTGCAAAATTTTCTCAATTACTCGAGGATATTATTTAAAGTGTTTTTTTTTTTTTTTTTCGATATCGGGTTATATTATCTTTAAATTCAAATAATTAATCTGGTGTGTCACTCACACGACTTTCTCTTACCCTGAAATTTCATACTATAAGTACGGATTGGAGATTAAGGGTTAACATAACGAGTACTGTTATGTAAATCTATGTTAAAAAAATTCAACTTAGGCTTCGGAACAGCTTTATTTCCCGAATAATTCTATGAGAGAGGGGTTAAAGCCCCCTCAACACCCCCACCCCGTTTCATTATTGTACCTATATTTATAGAGAATTCAAATCTGTTCTTAAGTTCAAATGTTTATCTAAAAATATTCAGACAACTTTCACACACACCATTCCTTGAAACTTATCAATCTTGAACAAACTTTTCTAGTAACAAACGTATTCACTTCAAAATACATCATTTGGATCGCCTGAAATTATTTGTTTTTAATTTACTCTAACAGACACAGTCAAAGATCAAACTATAAAACTTGACTTCAGTATTCAGGAAGCGTCCAAACGTGTAAATATTCAGAAAGCCCAGCTATAAATATTTAGTTAAAAAAAAAAAAAAATACATTGCTTACCATATGGCTTTGAGGAATTAATTTCAATTCCTGCGCAGCTTTCCTGGATATGGTAAAATATTAGATGATATAGTATATTGTAGTTTAAAGCACTTCCACTAAAAAATATAGATAATCTGGTGTGTCACTCACACGACTTTCTCTTACCCTGAAATTTAATACTATAAGTATAGATTGGAGATTAAAGGGTAAGATAACGAGAACTGTTATGCAAACCTATGTTAAAACAATTGAAATTAGGCTTCGGAGTAGCTTTACTTGGCAAGTAATTCTGTGTGAGGGAAAGTTATCAATCTTGATCAAACTTTTCTAGTAACAAACACAATAACTTAAAAATAGTACATCATTTGGATGGCCTGAAATTATTTGTTTTTAATTTATTCTAACAGACACAGTCAAAGATCAAACTATAAAACTTGACTTCAGTATTCAGGAAGCCTCAAAACGTCTAAACATACAAAAAAGCAAACGATGAATATTTAGCTTAAAAAACTACATTATTTACCATATGGATATGAGGAATTCATTTCAATTCCTGAGCAGCTTTCCTGCACATGGTAAAATATTATAGTGAAGCACTTCCACTTACAAATAAAAAAAGAATGTTATGGCTTAAATGTTGGCAGACCTGTATGTCTTCTGAAAGTTATGTACACATCACGTGGTGCACATAAATATAATCCTATATTAATAACACATGGCACAACCTGGAGTACACTTCCATCAATTTTCAGGTATTGTCGTACAATAATCTAGTTCTTTTGTGTAGCCCTGTAAACGAACAGTGAATGATTTCTATACCATATTCTACACGAAACATGTTTTTACATATATAATATATATATATTTGTTTCATTTGGTTTAGTGCAGTCTGTAGATGTTAAACTCTACTTACCTGCAATTTCCCCCCCAGACGTAATGTATTTGAATTATCTTGTGTGTCCCTGTACACGAACCATTTGCTTGATCTCAACGAAAAGCTTACTGTAGCATCCCTATATATCATACGCATTTAGAACACCAAGTATGGACTTTCCGCTATGATTTGTTTTGGAGATATGCTGATAACAGACAGACACACAGACAGACACAGACAGACACACACACAGACACACACACACACATACACACACAGAGACACACACACAGACCAACCGCAAAAAACATGATTTTTGGATACAGGAGACCTCAAAACGTGTAAATAAAACAAAAATTCAATTTTGAAAATTTGACCCCAAAAACAATACTTTCTCTACCTTATGGGTAAGAGAAAGTAAATAATCTGGTGTGTCACTCACACGACTTTCTATTACCCTGAAATTTAATACTATAATTACAGGTTAGAAGAGATTAAGAGGTAAGATAACGAGTACTGTTATGTAAACCTATGCTAAAACAATTCATATTACGCTTCGACATAGTTTTATTTGATAATTAATTCTGTGTAAGGGGGGGGGGACACCGCCCCCCTCAACCCCCCGTTTCGTTACCGCCCCTACATTTATATAGAATTTAAATCTGTTCTAAATTAAAAGTTCACTTAAAATTATTCAGGCAACTTTCAGACAACGTTCACGCAACATTCCTTGGCTTATTAGTCTTGATCAGCAAACTTATCAGTCTTGATTAAACTTTTCCAGCAACAAACGTATATTAACTTGAAAATACAAATTTTGGATCTCCTGAAATTATTCGTGTTTAAGTTACTCTAAGAGACACAGACAAAGATCAAACGTTAAAAAATTTGACTTCCGTAACCAAGAAGCCTCAAAACGTGTAGATATTCAAAAACAAGCAAAGAATATTTAGCTTAAAAGCATACATTATTTACCATATGTCTATGAGGAAATAGTTTCAATCCCTGAGCAGCTTTCCTGAACATGGTAAAATAATTTAGCAAAGCACTTCCACTAACAATAAAAAAAAATGTTATCGCTTAAATATTTGCTGCTCTGTATCTTTTGAAGATAGTGTACAGACCACAAGGTGCACCCAAATATAATCCTATAGTAAAATTAAATGGCACAACCTAAAATACACTTCCATCAATTTTCAGCTGTTGTCGTACTATAATCTAGTTCTTTTGCGTAGCCCTGTAAATAAACAGTGAATGATTTCCTTACCATACTTTACATGAAACATGTTTTTACGCATATAAAAAATATTCATTCCTTTCATTTAGTTTAGTGCACTCTATTTATGTTAAACTCTACTTACCTGCAATATCTCCCATAGACGTAATGTATTTGAATTCTCTTGGGTGTTCCTTTACACGAACCATTTGCTTCATCTCAATGAAAAGCTTAGTGTAGCATCCCTATATCATACACATTTAGAATACCAAGTTTGGACTTTCTGCTACCATTTGTTCTTGAAATATGCTGATAACAGACAGACATACAGGCATACACACACACAGACAGACAAACTGCTAAAAACATGATTTTCGGATTCAGGGGACCTCAAAACATGTAAATATAACAAAAACTCACTTTCGAAAATTTGACCCTAAATTAATACTTTCGCTACCTTATGGATAAGAGAAAATAAAAATGTTATGACTTAAATATTGAAAGCCCTGTATATCTCCTGAAAGTTATGTGCACATCACATGGTGCACATAAATAAAATTCTATATTAAAAACGCACGGCGCAACCTGAAATACAATTCCATCAAGTTTCAAGTATTGTCGAATTATAATCTAGTTCTTTTGTGTAGCTCTGTAAACGAACAGTGAATGATTTCTATACCATATCCTACATGAAACACGTTTTTACGCACAAAAAATAATCTGGTGTGTCACTCACACGACTTTCTCTTACCCTAAAATTTAATACTATAAATGTAGGTTGGAGATTAAAAGGTAAGATAACGATGTTATGTAAACCTATGTTAAACAATTCAAATTAGACTTCGGAAGAGTTGTATATGGTAATTAGTTCTGTGCGAGGAGGGATACCGCCACCCCCTCCCCCGTTGCATTAATGCACCTACATTTATATAGAATTTAATTCGGTTATTAAAAAATAATTCTGTTTTCAAAACATAATTTATTAAAATTATTATTTAAAAAAATTATCTTTTATGATAATGCAGACGATTTCCATATTAGAGAAGTAGTATAACACTAAATAACCAAAAAAAGTCCATTTTATTTTCAGTATAAAAAAAAAAAATCGATAACTTTGTTTTAAATTATCGCAGATCGATGGTTCAACCATTCGTTTTAAAGGTATTCGCGAGCTCTTTTGAAAAATACCCATCATGAAAATTTACTCCCCTCCAGGGGGGACTTCTTCCCCAGGTGGGTAGGCGAGGCTCTTAAATACACAATTTTTTTTTTTTACCATCTGACTATCTCTATTACAAAAAAATATATATTCGTTTCATGGTTTAGTGCTGTCTATAGATGTTAAACTCTACTTACCTGCAATTTCCCCCATAGACGTAATGTATTTGAATACTTTTGAGTGTCTCTGAACACGAAACATTTGCTTCATCTCCACGAAAAGCTTAGTGTAGCATCCCTATATGATACACATTTAGAATACCAAGTTTGATTTTTCTGCTATAATTTGTTTTTGAGATATGCTGATAACAGACAGACACACACACAGACCATTTGCTAAAAACATGATATTCGTATTCAGGGGACCTCAGAACATGTAAATATAACAAAATCTCACTTTCGAAAATTTGACCCAAAAACAATACTTTCTCTACCTTATAGGTAAGAGAAAGTAAATATATATAGCTTCGTTTGGTTTAGTGCGGTCTATAGATGTAAAACTCTACTTACTTGCAATTTCCCCAATAGATGCAATGTATTTGAATTCTCTTGAGTGTCCCTGTACACGAACCCTTTGCTTGATCTCAACGAAAAGATTAGTGTAGCATCCCTATATGATACACATTTAGAATACCGAGTTTGAACTTCCTGCTATAATTTGTTTTTGAGATATGCTGATAAAAGACAGACACACACACAGACTAGCCGCTAATAACATGATTTTTAGATTCAAGGGACCTCAAAACGTGTAGATTATAACAAAAATTCAATTCCGAAAATTTAACCGAAAAACAATATTTTCTCTACCTTATAGGTAAGAGAAAGTAAAAATTATTATTCTCAATTAATACATACCGTTTTGTATTACAGTGATCCATTTTTACAAAGCAATTATATAATTTGAGAAGTACGTTAAAAATATGCTGAATGTATTATATTCATTTCATATATTTTAGTTCCCCATCCTACTATAGGTATGGGGAACTTAGGTAATCGCGAAAAATTTCGACCTCGGTTTTTTGACTTTTTTACACGTTTCCAGGTGTGAGGAATCCGAAAATGAAAAAATTTGTATGGTGTCTGTCTGCAGGGTGTGTGTTAGTGTGTTAGTCCGTTCGTTTGTTAGTCTGTGTACACGATATCTCAAGAACAAATTATCGCAGAGAGGTCAGATCAGTTTTAAAATATTACTTTCGACACTGGCAAGAACCCTATTCATTTGTAACATTCGAATTTAAAAACTTCGTAAGTTATTAGAAATTTACGATTTTCTTAACATGGGAGAATAGGACAAAAATTCACTTAAACGTGCATTAAATGGAAACTTTTTACTGTAAAAATGTCAGACTAGTTTTAAAATATCAGTTTTGATGCAGAAATGAACATCAGTAACTATAAATATGCTACTTTGAAAATTTCGCAAGTTATTGGAAATTTACGAATTTCTTAACATGGCAGTATAGGGCAAAATTTCACATAAACGTCAATTTTTAGAGATATTTTCATCGTAAAGCTGTCAGACTACTTTTGAAATATTATTTAGGACACTGGCATGAATATTAATGACGATGAATTTTCCAATATAAAAATTTCGTAAGTTATTGGAAATTTACGAACTTCTTAACATGGCAGAATAGAGCAAAATTTCGCATAAACGTCAATCTTGAGGGATATTTACATCGTAAAGATTTAAAACCACTTTCGAAATATTATTTAGGATACTGGCATGAATATCATAGACTATGTTTTTTCCAATTTAAAAAATTCGTAAGTTATTTGGAATTTACGATTTACTTAACATGTCAGAATAAGGCAAAATTGAGCATAAACTTCCATTTTGAGGATCATAAATACATTAGACAACTTCAAAATTACATTTATGATATTTGTTTGAGCATGATTGAATATAAATATTCTAATAGGAAAATTTCGTAAATTATTCGTAATTTACGATTTTATAAACAAAGCGAAATTGTAAATTTTTCATATAAATATGAATTTTAAGGATTGTTGCATTGGAAATAGTAGCAAGAAAACTAAACAACGGAATTGACCCGGAAAAAATAAATTAATAGATTAAATTAAGATAAATATATCGAAGTGAACGGTGGATAGCCTATTAGGCGGGGATTTCATTCTGTTACTCTATCAAGCTTTGGTCAAATTCATTTCTTTTAACATGATTATAATATGTCTCGCACTAGAAATTTGTGAGAGCATAAATATGATGGGAAATTGAGCAAAGTCCACCTATGCCAACTAGTCTTAATATGTTGACAGGGTTTCAAAAGGTTAGATTTTTTTTTTTTTTTTTTTTTTTTTTTTTCTGAGCTAGTAGCGGATCGATTTTTACTTTCTCTTACCCATAGGATCGAGAAAGTACTGTTTTAGGGTCAAATTTTTGAACGTGAGTTTTTGTTATATTTACATGTTCTGAGGTCCCCTGAATACGAAAATCATGTTTTTAGCGAATTGTCTGTGTGTCTGTCTGTTATCAGCATATCTCACGAACAAATAGTAACAGAAATTTCAAATTCGGTATTCTAAATGTGTATCATATAGGGATGTTACAGTAAGCTTTTCGTTGAGATGAAGCAAATGGTTCGTGTACAGGGACACCCAAAAGTATTCAAAAACATTACGTCTATGGGGGAAATTGCAGGTAAGTAGAGTTTAACATCTATAGACTGCACTAAACCAAATGAAACGAATACATATTTTTTGTAATGGAGATAGTCAACTGGGAAAAGAATTTTGTGTATGTAGGAGCCTCGCCTCACCCCCTGGGGGGGGGGGGGAAGACCCCCTCGAAGGGAGTAAATTTTCATGATGGGTATCTTTCAAAAGAGCTCGCCAATACCTAAAAAACGAATGTTTGAACCATCGATCTGCGATAATTTAAAATAAAGTTATCGATTTTTTTTCATTTTTAACAAAAAAAAAAAAAAAAAAAAGATTTTTTATTTATTTATTTATTTTTTTAAAATGTAATATTGAGAATAAATTCAACTTTTTTTTGGATATTTAGTGTTATACTACTTCTCTAATAGCGAAATCGTCAGCATTATCATAAGAGATAATTTGTTTAAAAATTTTAATAAATTATTTTTTAAAAACAGAATTATTTTTTAATAACCGAATTAAATTCTATATAAATGTGGGGCATTAATAAAACGGGGGGGGGGGCGGTGGGCCCCCTCACACAGAACTAATTATCATATGAAACTGTTCCGAAGCCTAATTTGAATTGTTTAACATAGGTTTATATAACAGTAAACGTTATCTTACCTCTTAATCTCCAACCTGTATTTATAGTATTAAATTTCAGGGTAAGAGAAAGTCGTGTGAATGACACACCAGATTATTTTTCTCTTACCCATAAGGTAGATAAAGTATTGTTTTTGGGTCAAATTTTCAAAATTGAATTTTTGTTTTATTTACACGTTTTGAGGTCCCCTGAATACAAAAATCATGTTTTTAGCGGTTGGTCTGTGTGTGTGTCTCTCTCTCTGTGTGTGTGTGTCTGTCTGTTATCAGCATATCTCAAAAACAAATTATAGCAGAAAGTCGAAACTTGGTGTTCTAAATGTGTATGATATAGGGATGATACACTAAACGTTTCGTGGAAATCTAGAAAATGGTTAGTGTACAGGGACACCCAAGAGAATTCAAATATATTACGTCTGGGGGGGAAATTGCAGGTAAGTAGAGTTTAACATCTATAGACTGCACTAAACCATATGAAACGAATATATATCTATATTATATAAGTAAAAACATGTTTCGTGTTGAATATGACATAGAAATCATTCACTGTTTATTTATAGGGCTACACAAAAGAACTAGATTGTAGTACGACAATACTTGAAAATTGATGGAAGTGTACTTCAGGTTGTGCCGTGTGTTATTAATATAGGATTATATTTATGTCTTGCACGTGATGTGTACATAAACTTTAGATGATATACAGGGCTGCCAATATTTAAGCCATAACACTCTTTTTTACTTTCTTCTATATGTAATATAGAGAAAGTATTGGATTCGCGAAAATTTTCGACCTCCGTTTTTTGACGGATCTACACGTTTTGGGATGTCCTGAACACGAATTGATAGTTTTTAAAAAATGTCTGTCTGTGCGTCTGTCTGTCTGTCTGTCTGTCTGTGTGTCTGTATCATTTTTTTGTGGACGCTGTATCTCACGAACCAATGAATGAAATTTAACCAAAC